>CM070501.1:57592286-58106492 GCA_036346375.1 Guadua angustifolia | reverse complement strand
TTCAGCCTCGCCGCATAGCCCAACACGTGGTCACGGAGCACATCACTCTCGGGCGCCACGACGAGCACCGGCGGAAGCGCGACCGGCTCCAAGCTGGGGCTCTCCGGGCCGAACGGGTTGACCACCGGGTGGTCCCTGGTAGCCCCCGCCGGCAGCGACATGCGCCACATCTGGTCGGACATCTCGACTGTCAAGGACACTTCGGCGGGGGGATCCGCCTCCGTCGCCGTGCGCTCGACTCCACCGAAGAACGCCGAGAAAGGACGTACCCGGCGATGCGCACTGGTCGAGCACGAGTTGCCCTGAGGCAACCTGAACCGTGACGTGGTGGGCTGTTAGCGCCGGCCGAGCCGCCGGAGATGAACGCCCGGGTGAAGTCAGCCGACTCCGCGAGCCATGGATCGGCTGCTGCGCCAGCACGGCCTGGCCACGCAGCCAGGATAAGAAAGCCGCACCGTCCTCGATGGCCGCAGGGAGGCGGTGCTCGGGGCGAGGCGGTACTGGACGGAGAGCACGACGGCGGGGAGCTCGGAGGCGAGGCGGAGGCAGAAGGAGTGGAAGTTGGGCTGCTCGAAGGAGCCGATGCAGTAACCACCACCATGGAAGTAGACGAGCACAGGGAGCTTACCTCCTTCGCCGGCCACCGGCGACCTGTACAAGCGAACCCTGAGGCCGTGCGTCGCGTCGTAAACGACGTCCTTCCACTGAACGCCTGGGACGTCCAGGATCGGCTGTGCCGGGGTGAGGACGGCTTCGTCGCCGCGGACGACGGAGCCGTCGCTGAGGAGCTGGAGGATGCCGACGAAGTCCTCCACGACACGCGGTGCCGTGGCGCCGGACATGGTCGGAGACTCGCAGTTTGTCGCGATTAAGGCGTTGGCTCAGAACCGCTACTAATTCGTCTTCTGAATGGATGAGAAGCCGGCGAACCATGAAGTTAGCTTTATTATTGAGATTTGAGAAGGATCCATGAAGGCTCTTGCTCGTGTGTGGCGTCGTCGCTTCGAGGAAGCCAAGTGGACTGAGACACTGAGCAGCCAAGATGGGCTTGGGTTCTCAGGTCAAACTCACTGTTGGAGATAAATTAATGTAGTTTGCTAAGAGTTAAATCATCTGTAATTCAGTCTTTTTGGCTTATATAAGCCACCCCTATACTTATAATATTAAAGCACTATAGTAGATTATTTTCTGTGGTTTTTTCTCGTAAGGATTTTTTCACGCTAAATCTTGTCTCCAGTTTTTCTGTGCCGTGATAACAAGTGGTATTAAAGCTCCAACCCTAAAAAGTAGTATCAGAACATCAATTGTCACTTGATGAGGAGATGTTTTTTTTAAAAAAAATTCAGTTGAGGAGACAAATGAATTTGGAATTTGATGGCACTCTGCTGATAGCATTATACTCTTCGAAGTTTTTTTTAATGAAGGTTTTGCTTCAATATCAATTTGAGATGAAGGTTTAAAATGCAAAGAGTTTGTTTCTGCGTGGATACTACAACGTTGTTTTGTTGTCTTTACTCGATATGAAGGATCTACTGCAATTTATACTCAATTAACAACACGATAGTTTTTTTTATCTTGGCATTTTTGCGGGAGCAGTTCAACCATGTTATAGATTTTCAATACGTGGTTTGCCAAATTTTATGTTATAAGTGGAGCATATCAAAAATATATGTTATGAGTTTTTCGCTATTTACCCAGCACCATAGGTGATGTCTTGGCTTATGCCGTTTGATGATTGAGTGTTTCAGGAGGTTAGTTACATAGACTCAGACTTTATTAGGTTAGAAATACTTGAAGACTCGTATTTCTTCGTCTGCTTCATTATAGTTGTGTGTTTGGATTGATTGTTCCAAAGATTTCTCTCGACTCCATCGGTGATTTGCTCAATATCGCTTTAAGAGAAGAGTTTATATAAGATTGTTTCAGTCTTTTATACTATTTGTAGTTTTTCACACTACAAGTCATTGGATTGACTATTTCAGTCTTCATTGTTTAATAGTCGTTTTGACTTTTAACGCACTTGTATTCAATGCTTTATTACCCTTCAGGGTTTTTCGGAAAACAATTTTCGTTATATATTTTGAGTTAAGGGAATGTTTATTGGAGATAATTCAAATATCTCTAACTACCATTTCTTTTCGTTTTATCCATAGTTTGTTAGGAATAAAACATCTACAACTCAAACTCTTTGGCAATATAAACCACCCTTGTATTTGTAATCTTGAAGCATTATAGTGGATTGTTTTATGTGATTTTTTCCCGCAAAGGTTTTTCTATGTTAAATCCTGTCTTTAGTTTTTGTGTACCGTGCTAACTCTAACACTCACATTTTGTGGAAAGTTTAGAGTTGTATGGTGGTCGAGCCAGTAAATTTTGGGAGTCTGGGCAAATATTACTATAGCAAGAGCTTGTCCGGAAAGACGCGGTTTCTATGGTACCTGACAGTAGCCAGACCGCACTAAAGTTTCACTACTCATGGTCGGTGATCTTGAGTCAGTTGCCCACCTTCTCTGGCCTGGGAGGTGGCTCCGCCCCTGGACTTGTAGCGGTATCAAGGGGTGTATACTGGTTGGCAGGCTTGGGAATGTGTTCTTGACTGCGTGGAGAAGCTGGATACCACGTATGTAATCTCAGATCAGAGCAAGGAGCTTCCCTAGAGTCCACGACCATCACGAGTCTTTCTCCAGAAGAAACAAGTTCGTCGCTACGAGGAAACTGCCACTTAGATGTACTTGTGCATGAGCGGTTAATAGGCATCTCATGTAGAAATTACCACTGCTAGTTATTCAGAAAGTTACTTACAAAGCGCTCATCGTCGGCACCAGGTGGCTTACCAGTATTATTAGACCAAAGCTTCGATTTGCATTGTTTGAACATTCTCCGAGTCAGTGGACCGAAGCTACCGAATGTGAGTAGCTTGGCTGACATCATGAGTTCTTATTTTATCCAATTAGTTAGAACTTGAGCAGTGCTGGGGACAATTCGGCGTCTTCGTTTGATAAACTGAAGAACTTCAGCCAGTGGAGTCCACCTATTAATTTTCAGAAAAACACGATTTGTCTCGGTAAATATCAAATACTCCTATAGGCTAACCAGGTGTAAGGGCTGTCTTAGCAATGCTCTCTTAACTTATTCAGTGACGTTGTACGTCTTATTTTGACAACAGGAGGGATCGATGCATGTCAGACCAAGTAACATAAGACAAGCAAAAATCAAAGAGAACACATATTCAGACCAAGCATCAGCCATGCATCTGTACCTATTAGTCCTAGTTTCAATCGGCACCGTTGTCTTTGTGGACAAACCGCTTCACGACTCGGATCAACTCGTTGGCTGCCTCGCCCCATGGTTGGAGTGAAAAGAACGCATGATTCTCCCCCTCGAAAGCGGCGAGCTCCACCGGCTTCCCCATCTCCTTCAGTCTCGCCTCGTAGGACAAAACGCGGTCACGGAGAATGTCACGCCCGGCCACCACGACGAGCACCGGCGGGAAAGCCACCGGCTCCAGGCTGGGGCTGTCCGGGCCAAACGGGTTCACCAACGGATGGTCCCTGGTTGCCCCCACCGGCAGTGACAGGCGCCACAACTTGTCGGACATCTCGAGCGTGAAGAGCACACCGGCCGGTGGCTCGGCCTCCGTTGCAGTGCGCTCGGCCCCGCCAAAGAACGGCGTCAGCAGAACGTACCCGGCGATGCACAATGGGCCGAGGGCGAGCTGCTCTGAGCCGAACCGCACTGCGACGTGATGGGCTATGTTCGCCCCGGACGACTCGCCGGCGATGAACACGCGGGAGAAATCGGCGGATTCGGCGAGCCAGGAATCGGCGCCCGTGCCGAGCACAGCTTGACCACGCAACCAGGACAAGACAGCTGCGGCGTCGTCCATGGCGGCGGGGAGGCGATGCTCGGGGCCCAGGCGATAATCCGCGGAGAGCACAACAGCGGGGAGCTCTGACGCGAGGCGGAGGCAGCAGGAGTGGAAGTTGGGCTGCTCGAGTGTGCCGAGGCAGAAGCCCCCGCTGTGGAAGTACACGAGCACAGGCAGCTTCTCGGCGTCGCCGCCGGCGGTGGACGTGGTCACGGCCGGCCTGTACACGCGGAGCTTGAGCCCGTGCGTGGCGTCGTAAACGACGTCCTTCCACTGGACGCCCGGGACGTCGGGGAAGCACTCGGGCGGCCGGAGGACGGCGGCGTCATAGCGGACGACGGTGCCGTCGCTGAGGAGCTGGATGACACCGCGGTAGTCCTCGACGACGTCCGGTGCCTTGTGCCCGGACATGGTGCTAGCTCGACTGCAATGGTAGGGTTCAGTGACCAATGTTTGGTGCTAAATTAGCAGCTAATCTATTTATAAACACTATGATAGGCTTCAGACATGAAGCCTTCCTACTTGTGGTCTTCTTGCTCGCCAAGTCGACAGAGCAGGTAGTCGTCTTCTTGCTCGCCAAGTCGACATAGCAGCTATGATCGATAGGCTTGGGGCGTCAATGCTGATGACTTTGTTGCTGGTGGAAACTTTGTTAGAATTAACGCTGGCTCAGATTAAAGATATCTAATTCTGTCAGCTAGTATGACGCGCAACTTCGCTTGTCATTTTTCCACACTGCGAGAATATATATTTCCTCGTCGTCCGGTGCTGGCTCAGAACTAACAAATTTGAGTTTTCCTCGTCAGCTTGTTGCAACAATAGTTGGTATGCTAACGTCGTCCTACGAGTCTATCTAGGTTGTACGCTAGTACTCACTCTGTTTATCTTTATAAGGTGCTCTCGATATTTTGAGATTTTAAGTTTGTAAATTTTGAACAATAATTAGTTTAATGATATATAGATTATATGACATAAAAGTGATACCGTTTGATTCGTATTTGAAAGCTCTTTCCTATGGTTATTGACTTTGTAGCTATAAATAAAGTATAATAAAAAATTAACAATGAAACTTTAACTTTAAAGACTAGACCAAATTGAACCGCGTCTTATAAAAATCAATCAACTAGTATTGGCGCTGCCATTGTTCTATGAAGACGCTTCGGGCTACCACCAACAAGAGTAGGCCCGTTAAAAGAGTAGCATTCAGCGAGCTCTTCGGCACGTCGGCCCGGTTGTCCCCCTCCTCCTCCATCGCAGGCAGCCGAGCCCAGCCCACCACGTAGCATACCTCTCATTGCAGGGACGCTTCTATCTCGTGTGCACTGTGCTTACGTGTACATTGCTTCTAATTCTTCTATTTTAAAAAAGGAAATTCCTTATCGTTCTGGGTCTGAACTACTCAGCAAATTTCCTTGTAACTCATTGCAGAACCTATAGTTCTTACCGTAACATCCTCGGCGACCAAATAGAGATTAATTTAATGTAAGAGACAACAGTAAGTCTTCGCGGATATAGAGATAGTCCACGGCGGAGGCAGATCAAATTTTGCTTGGTCCATGCACACCGACACTTCTGAAGCCTAGCGTCCACCGCCAGCTCATCTCCTACAACCCGCCGTGTAGCCCAGCGACACCCCCAAAAATTTGAGAAACTTCAAAATTTCACCTCTTCAAATAGGTTAAATTTGATGATTGAATTAGTTTTGATTTTGGTGATTTGAGATTTTTAAAACCTTAGAACTATTTGTATTATACTTTCAGCAAATTTCAAATATATATTGGATTTACTATGATATTAAATTATTGCACAAGACTATAGAATTATACGTATGAAGTGTGCACCCTATCAAAATTTTTCTAGTTCCGTCACTGCCGCCACCGGCTCGCCGCTCTCCGTCCCCACCGGCTAGGGGTGCTATGGCTAAATGAGTGAATGGCAATGTGCTTGTTGCATTTTACGGTCAGCTCGTTGACATGCTCTGTTTTTTAACGTTCCCCAATGCGCTTGAGTTGTGAAGGATGCTTACACTGCAAACTGTGGATGATATCAAAGCGTAAAGCATGTGCCCTGACTGCAGGCTTCAGCTATGCAACCAGGCTAGTAGTATTATTCACACAAGATCACGCTCCTTGCACGAACCTTTTGTAGGAGCAAATGGATAATTCAAAGTGGCTCGAGAGAGTGGTCACAAAGTTAAGTTCACATCTTGCTCTGAATGCTGATATAAACTAAAATTTCTTTTTGTAGTCAACTGATACACTTAACTCGGTCACACTGTCACCTATTATTTATTAACCGCATCATTGTAGGCAACCCCCCAAAAGGCCAAATTGCAGTAGAGCTTACTGCATCGTACACAGTCCAGCTTATAAGAAAGCTTCTTCTGAGTTGGCTTGTCTATCCCCACAACGAAAATTGCGCCATAATGGCATAAATTAGAGCACGTCGCTGCAATCATACATGCAAAATACCAATATCATCACGTTGACCTAGCATAAACAAAACTCAAGTCTGACGAGCTGCCTATTTGCTATCAAATCACAGCTCAATAATGTGATCAAACAAATGAATCTCCAAAACAGAGAAGGATCAACAGAAAACGAGCAGGTGAGGCATTATATCAGATAGATACTGCAAGTCTACTATCTTTAAGTACATCATGTATGTTTTGACGTAAGGCAGTACCATTGAAAGCAGTATATAATTCAGGGATAGGAAAACGAAACATATGCTTCAAAGGAGAAGAGAAAGGAGAGCTAGCATGGCAAGGAAGAACAGGGTGCCACGAGGGTACATACCAATCCTCATTGGGAAGGGGGAGGAGAGGGAGAAGATCCTCGTGCATATAGAGCAGTTGAAGCAGCCTTACTTCCTCGAGCTTCTTGATCTGGCGGTGCAGGAATTCGGGTATGAGCAGCAGGGGATCCTCCACATCCCCTGCGCCGCCAAGGTCTTCCGGTCGATCATCGGAGCCACCGGCCGGCGAGCCGAAGTCATGACAAATCCTTCTCTCCGTTTTCTCTCTCTTCGTCTGTGCTCTGCAAATTTGTTAGCTTAGTTCACACAAGAAACAAGATTATACAGGCAGGTCATGAAAGATTTCTGCAAAATCATGACTGTAGTGAGGCTGCTCACTGCTGTTATATTGTACAGGTTGCCATTCACCGGTGTAAAAGATCGCAGGAAAACAAGAGACCTAAGCCCTAGCAATCCCCCACCCCACTTATATTTGATTCTGAGTTTTTCTTCTGCTTCTTGTATTCCTTGCACAAGCTAATGGATGACGGTGAACTCAGTCCTCAATCACAACGCGCCGGCGTACGGGGAACTGGAATGCGGCAATGCGCGGGGTCTTGCTTGGGTTTGCGTGGGATGTGTGTGATTTTTGGCCGACGTCGCCTCCTCTACACGGGAAGATGGATGAGCCGCATATGTGTCGGGAAACCTAGGGGCTTGTCTGGTTTGCTTCCCATGGTTATCAATAGTTGGTAAGTATTCAATTTGCTATTAAATTTTGATAAGATTCTTCTCTCTTTTGGCTCTCTAGTTAATTCTCTTACCAATCTTTGATCAAAATATTAGTAACTAATTTGGTTACCAAATTTTGATAAGATTTAGTTATGCAAATTTGCCATCAAACCATAGGGAAGCCCCTTAGCTGGAAGCCTGGAAGGCACTGCGCCGCCAATCCGAACGTGGCAGGAGAGTGGGGCTATTTTTGGGCCGTCCAGCACTCCAGTAGGCAGGGGTGTGACATGGGCCGATACATGGTTCTGTGCCGCTCCTTAAATCGTGTAAACCTCATCCAAAACCATTGCCTCCAAATAACTACACCAAAATGACAGTGATTTTTCCCACAAAAAAGGAGAAATAAAATAAGGAGGTGTTCAGCACAATGCTCTCCTCTATGCACAGCTACTCAAGCCAGTCACACAATTCAGAAACAAGCATGTAGTTCCGTTCCCTTCCAAGCTAAAGCACACCAGTACACCACTTTGATGATAAATCAGAGTGGAAAACTACTCACGTACATAGTGGAACCAAAATCTTCAGACGTAACCCTCGTAAGAAAAATCAGAAATAACAACTTTACAATAATTATTTTTTTAAAAAACGAAGGGCTACAGTACCAAAATTATTCACTCATCAGCTATCAATAGTCCTGGCAAAATCTAAACCGTTGCCATCAGAAAATTGATGTGCTTGCTGGACGTGGCCCCCCAACCATAATTTCTAGTAACCTCGGCAACGGGGGCATGTCGCGGTCCAACACACCCTCAAGAATCTGAACCACTTGACCCATCGTCGGCCGCTCGTCTTCATCGTCCTGGATGCACCAGCAGGCAACCTTGCAGGCTCTTTCAACCTCCTTGAAATTGGCTTCGCCGCACAATTTCTGGTCCAGCAAACTCCTCACGTCTCCCTCGAGAAGTTTCCTTGAAGCTTGCATAGGGAAATAGACGATATGGTTGCCATCGTTAGTTGTATACTCTTCATCTGTGTTCCTCTTTCCTGACACGAGCTCGAGCAGCACCATGCCATAGCTGTAAACATCCACTTTTGGTGTAATGGCCGTCCCACTAATCCATTCCGGTGCAAGATACCCCATGGTTCCTCTCATTGTGGTTATTACTCGACTGAAATCCCTTCCGATAAACTTGGCCATTCCAAAATCTGCGATTTTGGGAAGAAACGATGCGTCGAGCAGTATATTCTGTGGCTTGATATCGCAGTGAATTATGCAGTCTCGACAGCTCTCGTGCAAGTAGGCCAAGCCTCTGGCGACTCCAAGGGCTATTTGGTACCGAGTACTCCAATCCAAGAACATGCCATTGCTCTGGAACAAATGGATGTCAAGAGAACGGTTTGGGACGTGTTCGTAAACAAGCAACCTATTGTCGCCGTCGCAGCAAAAACCTACTAGTTTAACCAAGTTGATATGTTGGATGATTCCAATCGAACTCACTTCAGCCCTGAATTGCTTCTCTCCTTGCAAGCTACCATCAAGTTTTTTCACCGCAATACCAGTTGAGTCGCGCAATTGCCCCTTGAAGACAGAACCAAAGCCACCTTCCCCTAGTTTTTCAGAGAAATTCTTAGTTGCAGAACGCAAATCTTTGTATCTAAAAGCCACAATCCCACCACCATCACCACGTTGGATGCTGTTCTTGGTTTTGCTCATCCACATCATTAGTGCTAGGACGAAGACAACAGCAGTACATGCACCAGCGACGACCCCAATTATCACACTTCTTTTGTGGCTTTTGTGGCTTTTCGAACTCTGCATCTCTCTTGCAGCGAGACGAAGATAAAGAATTTCTCCATTAGAAACTGTAGTGCCAATGCTTTGCGGTTGCTTTGCATTAAGCAATTCAGCATGCCAAACAAGGCATCCCTGGCTGCCATAGGAATATGCCGTGCAAGTGCAGTTATTCAGGCAAGCCTTTGAGCATTCATCTGGACTCCCAGCAGCTTGCATGCTTTGGCCTTTGTCAGGTAAGCTAACACTAGTCATGGGGTAGAACTTATCGGTTGAAGCTGCTGCACTTGTGTTGCTACTAGTACAATCAATTGGAGAGTCTCTCACACATCCACCTGTCCGATCACCTTGCTCCCAATCCTTCGGGGACCTTACAGAGAAGCCCTTCATGCAACTGCAGAGTGCGAGCAAATTGTAGTTGCAGACTGCAAATGTTCCACAAATACCATACACATCGCATTGAGCCTTTGGAGTAGCGTAGAGTGTCAACCAACCCTGCGAGTCATCAAGCCAAACCTGATACTTGATCTGACCAGTGATATCGATTATCATGCGTGTCACTACCGCTTCATTGGTCACATTGAACTGGAGGTACTCCTCTTGGCTATTATCGACGAACGCAAGCTGAAACGAAGGTACTTTGCCAGACAACTCCGGGATGGCACTGAAGTACTGACCATTCCATGTTCCAGTAGACCAGTAGGTTATGGACGAGTTGCATACCTTCAGAACGAGCTGTGGAGCGTCAGGGTCCACCTCGAAGCAGTAAGCTCCGGGGGATGGGCCGGTCGAGCTCTTCTTGGAAACGAGACGGCGGTTCAGACCGGAGACCTTGTCGAGGCCGAGCTTCGCGCTGGGGAGTAGAGTGTCAGTCGGGTGGTCAAAGCTCTGCCACAGCATACGAGATTCAGGCGGGTTTGAAATGTCTAGATGGACAAGGTTTCCGCTGTTCAAGAGCACAGCGACAGTGCTGTTGCTTTTGTTGTTCTTGGTCGTGCCGTTTGCTGACTGAGTAGACCAGGTTATGGACTTGGTGGCTCGGTTTATGACAACAAGGTCGCCGTCGTCGGAGATGGTGAGCTCCGGCGAGCCGCCGCCGACGGCGTCCATGATTGGATATGCGCCGTTGGCTACCCATACCGTGGTGAGGGTGGGCACAGTGTTGAACCATATCCCCAGGTACCACTTCTTTGGGACGGAGCTGTTGGCTCTGGACTCGCCGTTTGTGTCGGGGGCTTGGAAGAAACCGAGCGCGAACTTGCTGTTGTTGGAAACGAGCCTATCGCCGCCGGCGATAACTTGTCCGACTGAGACGGTGTCCGTCGCGGCGGAACATGTCGGAGCGCCGATATAACGGAGGGAGACGAGGAGGAAGACGAGGGTGGAGAGAAGAGGCATGGTGAACTATGAACGAACTGAAGGTGGAGGAAACGACGGCATGGGTAAAGCAGGCCGGAGGGGAGTTAAAGCGGTGGGCTAGGTGCTTGGGATGACGGGCGGCGTGCAGAGACCGAGATTTATCGGCAGGACCGCGCGGCTGGTCCTTTTGAATACTGTTGGAAATAGTCTTTACTAAGTTGGCTGAGTTTGGTCTCAAACCAACCAGCCCCTTAGTCCGGTAGTGATTATTAAGTCTTTGTGTTAGCTTATTTATATTTAAATACTGTAACCTCGAACGATAAAGAGAAAGTAATAAAAGAGAGAAAATAGGTGCCACAGGGTTACCATTTTTGTGTGTGTTCTTCCTTCTATAGTTTTATGTGTTCTAGATAGAGAAAACTATGTGTGAGTTATCTCTAGAGTTTTGGCCAACAATTTAATACCAGAGCGGGGTCGTGCAGCATGTAGTGATGAATCGAGCGAAACCATATTTTGGAGCCGGGCTCAGTGGCACAATGCAGAGCGGGTTGATGGCGCCATATGAGGCCTCAAGCATAGCGACACATGAATGGGGGATCTAACGTAGAGGCGGAGCCAGAAAGTTTCACAGAGGGGGGCTTAAAAAAGAGACATCCAAAATCAATTACTATGACTATCGACATATTGTAAAATGTTGAAATTTAAATTGTATACAATATATTAGTGCCTCACGCCGCCTCTATCCTCTGTGCTACACGCCTACACAGGGGAGACTTTACTAATTGTTGGGCTAATGGATGGCGGGCGGGGTGGGCTCGGCCCAACCTGGCCTCCGCCATCGATCTAACGGTGTATAAGGTGCAGCTGCATAGCAAACAACAAGCACACAATCCATGGTGTTCAGGTGGTGCAACGCAGCATGTGCACAACTGTTGTAGCGACCAACATACTGCGCGATGCATGTAGCTCCGTAATGAGGAGGAGCGTACATATCGGTGGAACACAAGATAACTTGTGCATTTCCAAGGTGAAAGCGTTGCTTTGGTACTAGGCAGTTGCGGTGCCATATTTGTGTGTGCCGTGTGAGTTGTGTCCACGAGTATGATGTATCAGTTATTGTAAATATGTGTCCAAATACTCATGTATGTAAGATCTGGTGCGAGCTTCCGTCGTTGTCAAGATATGTTAGCGGCGGAGGACAATTAGTCCATGGTGGATGAATCTAGGACATTGAAAAGTTGTGTTTGTCATTCTGAGTCGAGTTCGTTGGAGATGAGTTCGGACGTTGAGGAGATGCGTTCGTTGTTCTATATCAAGTATGAGCCAGGCAAGTTGTAGTTGAGACCGACTATCTCAACGAGTAAGAGTCGACGTGTCAAATTAGAGGAGGAAATATTGGAAATAATCTTGGCTAAGTTAGTTAAATTTATTAGGATTGGTTAGTTTATTTGTTAATTTGTTAATGGTTGTTAAGTCTCTATGTTAGTCTATTTATATTTCAACATTGTAACTTTGAATGTAGAAAGAAACAAAAGACAGAAAATATGTGCTAAACAGTTCCAACGTCACTGTCTTTTTAGGAAGAATTTTATGTATATATTTGTTTCTACGTATTCTAGATGGAGAGAGCTATGCGTAAGTCATATCCGTCAAAGTCTGGGTCAACAAAGTAAAGTCCCCTCCACAGCGATATGTCAGCGAAAACCGCGGGAAAGCTACGACAATGACGGCGACGCCACTGCCTTTCTGTCAATTCGCCCGTGAAATTCAGCTTCAAGGTGCTGTCATGTCTTCGTCCCGTCCTCTGGAGTGGAACGGGTAACTCGGATGACGATTCAGCGTTGATCCAGCTGCTCTCGAGCCTGGCCTGGAGCCTGTATCACGGTAGGCAGTGGCGTAACAGCCCAGCCCAACACAGGCACAGGCGTCCCTACCCTATGTTTGTTTGTGGACTGGACACGGGGCTATTAAATTCGAAACGAGTAAATTTCGAATAAAAAAAGTATTAATGAGGCTTGATTAACAGTGGCTCGTTAACTCAAATTTTAAATAAATACTTAAATGATAAATAAAATAATTTCATGCTAAATTATATTAATTATGAAATAAATAAAAAAATAAATTCGATAATAGGTCCTCTCCTTAAGCTGGATAGCGAGCCCTGAGCAGTCGGCCCGTGTCACGTGAGGTAGTGGATATGGGCCGCAACTGGCACGGGCCGAGTTGCCTGCCTGAGCTGCACAGGTGGCAGGGCGGCACAGCATGCAATTGCAAGCGCAACTAAACCACTTTCCGCTGTAATTAAGCAAGTGAACAACTCCATGAGATGAGACCACCCACAGCGCTAACCACTCAACTCAACAATCCGCATGTGCACGTAGTTATTTATAGAGAGCAGAGCAGAGCACAGTCCTCGAACCATCACAGTCGCAGCAGCTCAGAAAACATTACTGCTAGTATAGTTCGGGTCCAGGCACGGAGACGAAGCCTAGTACTCAAAATGGCCTTCATGAAGCCAACCATCACCCTCTCACTCCCACCCCTCCTCCTGCTGCTCCTGCTCGCGTCCGGCGCCGCCGCGACACGGCCGCCGCGCCTGCTGACGTCCGATGAAGACACAGCTGCTGCGCCGGCGGCGGCGTCCGGGGCAGCTGACGCACCGCTCGCTGCCAATGCCATCCCGGCTGCGACAGCAACGAACCCTGCGGCCGGTCCGGTGGCATCCGGTGGTTCTGCTGGAGCACCAATCGCCGCCAGCACCATCCCGGTGGCGGGGGCGAACCCCGCCGTCGGCGACCACCCGCTAACCTTCTTCATGCACGACATCCTGGGCGGCACGAACCCGTCGGCGCGCATCGTGGCGGGCATCGTCGACAACACCGCGGTGACAGGCCAGCTGCCTTTCGCGCGCCCCAACGGCGCCGTGCTGCCCCTCAACAGCGGGGTCAACATCAACTCCGGCGCGGCCGGCGCTGTCGATAACAACAACATCCCCTTCCTGACCGGCCTCGGCGGCGCCACCAACGCCGCCACGTCCAATAACAACAACGGCGTCCCGGTCTTCGCTGGCGGCAGTCTCCCTCAGGGGACCACGCTCCAGAAGCTCCTCTTCGGGACCATGACGGTGGTCGACGACGAGCTGACGGAGGCGCCGGAGCTGGGGTCGGCGGCGTTGGGCAGGGCGCAGGGCTTCTACATCGCCAGCTCGGAGGAGGGCGTGAGCCAGACGGTGGCGGTCACGACCATGTTCAAGGAAGGCGAGTTCGCGGACACCATCAGCTTCTTCGGCGTGCACCGCACGGCGGACTCGGAGTCTTACCTCGCCATCGTCGGCGGTACGGGGAAATACGTCGGGGCGAAGGGCTTCGCCAAGGTGGCCGTGGTGAGGCCCGGAGGGGTGTCGGCGTCCGGCGCGGCGCACGAGACCGACGGCGTCGAGACGGTGCTCCAGTTCACCGTGTTCCTCATGTAACTAGTAGTGTGGTCGAGGTAGCTTGGCTGCTTAGCATTGTTTAACCATGCACGTAATGCGGTTTATGGTTGAGGAGTGCCAAGTACGTGCAGGTGAAGTTGATGCCGCGGTTGAGTTGTATGTTGTTGAAATGAGTTTCATGCAGATATTTATGTACTATTTGTAACGTTGTGGTTTCTAAAAAGTTGGTATTAATTCCAGTGTTACATACATACGCTCTACATATATATACACGTATGGTTGATAGAACTCGTGATGACTCCTTCTCATCTAGTTTCTTCCGCAACTCTCTGGCTTCAGCATCTATCCTGAAGTAAAATACACATGTTAGAGCAACAACAAAAGAAGCGCAACTAATTGCTAGGCAAAAGCACCACATGATCTCTTTTGGGCTTTCCAGACGTTGCAAGTATAGAGAGATGGGAAGGAGGATTTATTTTATTGCGTTGACAACCAGTAAGAAAATCAGAGTTTGCCAGCTAGTTAGTAGATCAATCGTCACCTCATAATGTCAGCATTCCTCTTTAATCCTGACATGGCACTTTGGATAAACTGAAGTAGCTCTTCACGTTTCACCTACATGTGTATAGAAACCGAATATTATTTGACAAGAAAGTCAGTTTCTGCCAAGTTTACCAACTTGTGCATCACAGTCAATTTTTCTCCTAACTGGAACTAATGAACAATACTCTGTTCTCTCTCAACAAAAGATAATAGCCCTAGTCCAGGGACAGTGGAACAGAAATGCATCATCAAATTCAGTGCTCCAGATTATCAAATGATGAATCAGCACAATACAAGAGTATGGTCACAGGTATGGTCACCATCTATGGTTATTGGTTTGTTCTCACGGTACTTTTGTTGGACACCTAAAAACCTACTAAAAAAACCCTTTTCCCTTTTCATAGGATTCTTATAATATTATGACAGAACAAATAGGTGATAAAAAAATGCTCATGTGTGGTGTAAAACTCAGAATATCATATACACCCCAAAGTTGGATAATGTAAATAAAACAAAAGTTAATTGAGTGCTTGTGAACAAAAAGAAGCAAATTAGGATAAATAATTCTGCCATTTCGGCAGTAAGCAAGAAATATGAGATAAAAATAGAGAAAGAAACTCAAGTCAACAGGAAAGAAGACATCTAGAAATATATATTAATTACAGTTGTAGACTACCAATTAAATAATACCCAGTGAATAATCAAGAATAATCTGTGGCAAGTATTACATGATAATTTTAGCCTTTCACCGACAAAGTGATTTGCATTGCATAAGAGTATAAGACAACCAGCAAACATACCAGGACTTCGTCATGGTAATTTGAGAATGATTTTGCCAAGTCTTGTATACTGCTCATAATCGCATTATTGATTCCTTTCCCACCTGTAAGACATAGGCTGTAGGATATGACTATTAGTTAAAATGGAAGCCCTGCACAACTCCTGTGGTTGTACACAATACATAGGCAAATGAAACTAACTTAAAATGTTCCATGACTTCATTAGATCAATTATCGACTGAGTATATTTTCTCAGAGATACTAAAAACACAAAGGAACCATCTGAGTCTTTATGGGGCATAAAATATAAGAATATACAATACCAAAAGCAAAAAAATCTTATATCCACATGTTGGAAAACAACAAACGCTGTTTGTAAAAGCCCGTGAAATCAACTGTTAACATTAAAGGTTAAGAACAATCCTGAAAATTTCAAAGCAATAAGTTCCTTGATTGTTTCGTTTCATAAGGCCATGTGTACTGTTATTTCATCCAGACCAGGAAACTACTAACATAGTCTATACAATGCCGATGCTCTTTTCCCTGTACTATACTATTTAAGCAAGTAACAATATAGTCCTATTATGCCAATTGCAGCAGAAAAAAATGAAGCTTTAGATTTTGTTAAAGCCCAAAATAGATCAAATAAACGAGCGCAAAACCATTTTTGTGTACTTAGAAAATCACTTAATACAATTGAGGAATCTGACATGAAAATTACATCAATCTCTATCGGAAATTGTCAACATTGACCACCAAACATAAAAGTAGATCATGTACGCAATAAGCTCACCCAAAAATTTCCAAAAGCAGGGAAACCTCTTCTTCATTAGGAGCTTCAAGAATCTGAGCATGGACAAGATTAACTGTGCTTAACTTCAATCAGTTGTAAGAACAAACAATAGCATTGTATAACAGGAAGTACAAACTGGTTGGTTAAAAAAATGAATTATTAGTCAGATGAAGTAGATGGTATCTTGACAGCCAGGATAACATGGTTGAACCAACTCACCATGGACAATGTAATACCCTCAAGAGCTTGCCTATAGAGGAATACATCTCGGAAGTTCATAGGAGCTCCTCCAATATCGACATCATAAAACAAAACCTGTGCACATGTGTTGGCATTAAAACACATGAAACATTTGTTGGCGTTAAAACACATGAATCCAATGAAATATAGCAGACATACAGCATGCCTATAAATGGCAACACAAAGTTACTGTGTTCTCCAACTAATTAGACGAAAGCTACAAGAATAATATCAGATTAGCAGAGGCATACTCTTGCCAGTGGCGCTTTCGAGGTGTTTGGTTCACTTGAAGGGGCATTCTGTCTGACCGTCCCATCCAAACCTCCAAGTTCAGCCTCGATCTCTTGTAACGCCCTGAGCCAACGCCTTAGTACCTGAACTCTCTCGTCCACGCGTGATGAAACCGCGGCCTCTTCCAAGCGTTTCACTGTTTGTTTGACACTTTTGTAGTTTTGAGTGCCCTGCAAATCACATAAAACACATGGACAACTTAGGAAACATTTCACCCGAGTCAAATCATCATCGAGTTGAAACAGGGCATTTGACATCTTGAGGACAATACATACACACCGCACCAAACATCAAGCCTAAAAGCCCAAATCCCCAAACTTGTTAACCTTCCTCCGCTTTGTGTTAACCATTTCTGTCTCGAACATATGACACAGTGTCATAACATATGGGACATGAAATCATCCGTTGTTGGGAGATCTCAATTCATCTGATGAATTAGTATCGGGACAGCTCGAATTATATATAACCTGGCCAGTCTGCATAAAAACCGCACATTTGACTTGTATTCCCATCCCAACAGCAAAAGTTGCTGCCAAATCGAAGGGGGCTTGGGAGTGGGAGGGGCAGAAAGCGGATGCCGCTCACCATACGGTCATTGATGATTTTGGCGCCCTCAGCGACGGCCTCGCCAACGTGGTGGGCGACGGCGTCGGCGTAGCCCAAGACGGCGCTGGCGACACAGCATGCCGCCTCGACGGCCTTGCTCACCGCACTCCGCAGCCACGACGACATAGCGGGATCACGACAGCGACGGCAAGGGGAGTAGATGGGTGTGGGTGTGGAGTCTCGCATAATCACATAAAATTGGTCTCCTGATCTTTATATAGTCAGAGGAGGATAAGATTACATGGTTTACACAAACTAGATTACAACAAACTCTGAATGAACTCTGTTCAGATTCTATACAAACTAATCGGCAACTGACTCAATCTTCTGTTGCTAGGTGCACTATAGTTAGTCACCAGATACAAACGCCAGAGAGATATCTTTAGGGAAAGGAAAACTTATCTTCAGACTTTAACATACTTGTGATCAGAATTCGGTTTCTGTTAACACGCCCCCTCAATCTCAACTTGTATCAAGAAGATTGAGATTGTGCTGAAGTCGTAAGAATGATTGCCGTGGTAGAGGCTTTGTAAATATATCTGCCACTTGATCCCGAGAGGATATAAATTGAACTTGCAAAGCTCCAACCTCAAGTCTTTCTCTCACAAAGTGAAAATCTATTTCCACATGTTTTGTTCGTGCATGAAACACTAGATTGGCTGTGAGATAGGTTGCACCAAGATTATCACACCATAATTGAGGTGGTCTGGGATGAAAAACACCCAATTCTTTTAATATGGATTGAAGCCATATCAATTCTGCCGTGGCATTAGCAATTGCTTTATACTCTGCTTCCGTGCTTGATCTTGATACCATTGGCTATTTTCTGGCACTCCATGAAACCAGATTTGGACCAAGGAAAACTGCAAAGCCACCGGTGGAGCGTCGATCATCCAAACAACCTGCCCAATCAGCATCCGAAAAAGCACTTAGGACTTGTGTGTTTCCCTTCTGAAAATGTAGTCCCAGATTGATAGTTCCTTTAAGGAACCTTAGTATTCTCTTTACTGATGCCCAATGTCTATCAGTAGGTGTTTGTAGGTACTGACAAACCTTATTTACCGAATAGGAGATATCCGGCCTAGTCAGAGTAACATACTAAAGAGCCCACACCATGCTTCTATATAGAAACGTTTCTTCTTCAATTAACACTCTTCCTGTTTCCTTCGACAACTTTTTTGAACTTGCCATGGGTGTCTCAGCAGGCTTACAATGCTCCAGTTTACCTTTTTTTAGAAGATCAGAGATGTACTTTTGCTGTGAAAGAACAAGTCCATCTCCTCTCTTCTTAGCTTCAATTCCAAGAAAATAATGTATAACTCCCAAGTCTTTAACAGCAAAATCTACAGAGAGCTATTTTATTAATTGATTAGTAGCATTTCCGCAAGAGCTAGTGATGATTATGTCATCTACATAAATCAGGACAAAGATTGTTACTCCTGATTTCTTGAAAATGAATAGGGAGGTGTCAGCCTTTGATGCCATGAACCCGAGTTCTTGCAACTTCAAGCTGAGACGAGCAAACAAGGCTCTAGGTGCTTGTTTCAAGCCATATAGAGCTTTATCAGGTTTGCAAACATAATCTGGATGTTGTCTGTCCTCATAACCAGGAGGTAGTCTGTCCTCATAACCAGGAGGTAGACACATGTAGATTTTTTTTAATAATACATTTTTTCAAAATTTCAAAAATATACCACGGGAATTTTTTTTACATAAATATACTCCTGCTGCCCGTTGGTTTGACGACATTTAAATGTCGCCCGTTGGTTGGGCGACAGGAGGCCACGCCGCATGATCAACGGCGACAAAAGCGCCACATCTCCGCACTTGAACTGCGACGTGGCATCTTGTTGCCCGTTGGTTTGGCGATAGGCCTCCTGTTGCCAAACCAACGGGCGACAGGGGTATATTTATGTAAATTTTTTTCCCGTGGTATATTTTTGAAATTTTGAAAAAAAAATGTATTATTAAAAAAAAATCAACACATGTAGACCTCTTCTTCGAACACTCCATGCAAGAAGGCATTCTGGATATCAATCTGCCTCAAAGACCATCCTTCAGAGATTGCTATTGACAACACAAGTCGAATTGTTGCTGGTTTAATCACAGGGCTAAAAGTGTCAGCATAATCTATTCCATGCCGCTACTTAAAACTTTTTGCAACAAGTCGTGCTTTATACCTATCAATAGAGCCATCAGCCTTGTGTTTGAGCTTAAACACCCATTTGCATCCCAGCTTTTATTATGAGAGACCAATTTCCATGTCTCATTTCTCATGAGAGCTTGATATTCGGTGTCCATTGCTGCTTTCCAATTGGGACTTCTTGCTGCTTCATAGTGAGATAGTGGTTCGGTTTCAAAGGCAACTAGAAAGCCACTGCGACGAATAGGATATCTGACGGTGCCATCTCAGAATTCTTTGGGACGGGAAATATTGTTTTGTAGTCTTGTACCTGGTCGACACTGCATTTGCTGCATCTGATGTATTTGCTGCTGCTATTGTTGTGGCTCCCCTGAATCAGAACCAGTGATCGATTCTGAGGCACCTGAAAGAGCAAAGTCTTCGGAACCAGAAGAAGTATTAGCAGGTAAGCGATCATCAGTATTTGGATTATCAAGCACTGCTGATTCATGCAAGGTTGGAATAGATATGAGGGGTAAAGAGACAGAATGAGTATTTGAAATTCCAGGGACAGGTTGAGGTCGAGTCTGAGAGAAAGGAAACACAGACTCATCAAACGTGACATCACGAGATAAGTAAATGCATCCTGTGGATCTATCTAAGCATTTGTTGCCCTTATGCATGTTGATATACCCAAGAAAGGTGCATTGTCGTGAGCGAAAGGAAAGTTTGCGAGTATTGTAGGGACATAAATTGGGCCAACACGCACACCCGAACATCCGAAGCATGGAGTAATCTGGGTTTATGTTGTATAACCGAGCAAGAGGTGACACTCCATCAAGGACTCACGTGGAAGGCGATTAATAAGGTGACAAGCTGTCAGAAATGCCTCATCCCAGAAGGGAATTGGCATTGAAGCTTGAGCAAGGAGAGCAATACCCATCTCAACAATATGATAGTGTTTCCGTTCAGCACGGCCATTTTGTTGATGAGTGTGAGGGCAAGACATGTGATGATCAATGCCACAGGATACAAGGTAGCGATGTAAGCTTCGGTATTCTCCTCCCCAATCACTCTGCACCGATTTGATTTTTGTGCCGGGTTGACATTCAACATGCTTTTTGAATTGAACAAAGACATTTGGAACTTCAGATTTGTGTTTAAGTAAATAGATCCAGGTAAAGCGACTGAAATCATCAAGGAAGCTTACATAAAATTTAAAGTCTGCTACAGATGTGATTGCAGGTCCCCAAACATCAGAGTGAATTAGTTCTAGATGACTACTAGATTGCCTACTAGAACTATTGTAAGAGAATTGATGTGTCTTAGCTTGTTGACACGTATCACACACATGGAGATTTTTATTTGGCCTACTAATGATCTGTTGTGATTGCAAAGCAGCAGAAACAATGGGTAAAGCTTGATGACCAAGCCTGCAGTGCCATTGTTCAATGGGAATCTTGGATGCAATATAGGAATGACATTGCCCTTTTATTGAAGGATGACCAGAAGGATGACAAGCACCAGGAAGGGGACGGCATGTGCCAGGAAGAGTGTAGAGTCCTCCTCTACACTGTCCTTCCAGGAGAACATTCTTCGTGACTTGGTCATTTAATACCACTTTTAAATTGTTGAATCTGGGAAGTTATGATGCAATTTTGGGGGCAGATTGGATTTATGAACACAGTCCTATCAAGCTGGATCTTAAGGAGAAGACATTGATCATTAACAAGGGTGGCAAGTCACTTCAATTATCTGACTTCACTCAGCCTACCAGTAACTATTTATTGAAAGCAACACAGTTCTAGAGGATTGCGCATAAAGGGATTAATGGATTTCTGGTCCAAGTTAACACACTGGAACTAGAAACTCACAATGATGAGCACCAGCTGAATCCAGACATAGAGGAAATACTTACCAATTTTGCTGATATATTCTCTGGAATCGAAGGTTTACCCCCTCGACACGAGTGCGATCATGTGATTCATTTGAAGCCAGGAGCAATACCACCCAACTTAAGACCGTATAGAGTACCACATCACCAGAGAACAGTGCTTGAGGAGATCATTAAAGAAATGTTGGAGTCTGGGGAGATCCGTCCAAGCAGCAGCCCATACTCTTCACCGGTAGTGATGGTGCATAAGAAGGATGGAGCCTGGCGGTTATGTGTTGATTTCCGGTAATTGAATGCGCTCACAGTCAAGAACAAGTTTCTGATGCCCGTAATTGAATGCGCTCACAGTCAAGAACAAGTTTCTGATGCCCGTAATTGAAGACTTGCTGGATGAGTTGCATGGGGCTAGTGTTTTCTCTAAGTTGGATCTCAGATCGGGTTATCACCAGATAAGGATGAGAGATGAAGATATACCAAAGACCGCATTTAAAACTCATCTAGGGCATTACGAATACACGGTGATGCCATTCGGATTAACCAATGCTCCACCCACTTTCCAAGCTTTAATGAACAAGGTATATTCTGAATACATACGAAAATTTATTTTGGTGTTCTTCGATGATATACTCGTGTATAGTAGAAATTGGAATGATCATCTAAAGCATCTTAAGACAGCCTTGCAAGTATTGAGAGCTAATCACCTGAAAGCCAAGAAGAGCAAATGTGTTTTTGGTGTAGCAAGAATTGATTATCTGGGGCACACCATTAGTGCGGAGGGAGTGTCAACTGATTCCAAGAAAATCAGTGATATCTTGAACTGGCCTATCCCAGATTCGATCTCCAAATTAAGAGGATTCTTAGGCTTAATTGGCTATTATAGAAGATTTGTTAAAGGATATGGTCAACTTTGCAGGCCTTTGTTTGAATTGCTTAAAAAAAAGATAATTTTAAGTGGGGTTTGGAGCAAACCAAAGCATTTGAAAAGTTGAAGCAAAGCATGACAACTTGTCCAGTGTTACCTTTACCTAACTTCAACAAACCTTTCCAGCTAGAGGCAGATGCATGTAGCACTGGTATTGGGGCGGTTTTGATGCAGGAAGGTCACCCAATTGCGTATTTCAGCAAGACTTTGGGGCCTCGAGCTGCAGCTAAGTTGATTTATGATAAGGAGGCAACGACAATACTGGAATCATTAAAGAAATGGCGCCATTACTTGCTGGGGAACCCGCTAATTATCCGGATTGATCAGCAGAGTTTAAAATTCATTACCACCCAAAAATTGGTTGAAGGTATTTAACATAAGCTCATGTTGAAACTTTTGGAGTTTGATTTCAGAATTGAATATAAGAAGGGCAAAGAAAATTTAGTTGCAGATGCTCTGTCTAGAAAAGGAAATTCTAGGGAGTTGGAAGACCAATGTGCTGCAATCACGTTTGTAATTCCAGAATGGATGGTGGATGTTAAAAATAGCTATGAAGGAGATTTGAAAGTGGAGCAAATCTTGAAAGAAGTGCATTCTAGAAGTGATCCGAACACTAAGTTCAAGGTAGAAGAAGGCTTAATCAAGTATAAAGGCCGGTTCTATGTGGGAGAGCAAACTGATCTCAAAAGATAGTTACTGGAGTCTTTTCATGCTTCATCCTTTGGTGGTCATTCAGGTATGAGAGCAACCTATCACCGGTTGAAGAAGTTGTTTTATTGGCCTAAATTACGAAGAGCTGTGGAAACATATGTGAGGGAATGTTCAGTCTGTCAATTGACCAAACTAGAATTGGTTCACTCTCCTGGATTGCTTAATCCTTTGGAAATTCCTGAGATGGCTTGGTCACATATATCTATGGACTTTATTGAGGGCTTGCCTATTTCAAAAGGGAAAGAAGTCATTTTGGTTGTGGTTGATCGGCTGACGAAATATGCACATTTAATGGCACTGTCACACCCTTATACAGTCTCACAAGTCGTTCAGACATTCATTGATAATGTGTTTAAGCTGCATGGAATGCCTATTGCAATAGTCACAGACCGGGACAGGATCTTCACTGACTGGTTATTTCAAGAAGTATTTAAATTATTGAAAGTATCACTCAGATTTAGCACGGCGTATCACCCATAGACAGATGGGCAAACTGAGAGGGTTAATCAGTGTTTGGAGGCCTATTTGCGAAGCATGGTGTTCCAGGAGCCGAGACATTGGATGAAATGGCTTTCTTTAGCTGAGTGGTGGTACAACACTTCATACCACACATCCCTGAAAACTACTCCTTTTCAAGCACTCTACGGTTATCATCCACCTCAGCTGGCGGAATTTACTGTCTCATGTAATGTATCAGAAGAAGCTAAGTTCACAGTTGAAGAAAAGAATGAGATGTTAAAAAAGTTGAAAGAAAATTTGAGCCAAGCACAGAACCGGATTAAGAAATTTGCAGATAGGCTGAGGTCTGAGCGCAGCTTTGAAGTAGGTGACATGGCTTACTTGAAAATGCAACCTTATCGCCAGAATGCCTTCGGATTGCGTGGTTCTTTGAAGCTCCGCTCCAAATACTATGGCCCTTTCAAGGTTATGGAAAAGGTTGGGCGAGTGGCCTATAGGCTGCAACTGCCTCCAGATGCTGGAATTCATCCCGTTTTTCATGTGAGTCAACTGAAACAACACACTGGAAGAAATGCAGTTCCCCTCCCAGGCCTTCCTCTGGTTGATGCAAATGGCCGAATCAAGGTGGAGCCTGTAGCTGTATTGGATCGTCGAATCGTTCCCAGAAAAGGGGTTGCTGTGACTCAATGGCTTATCCAGTGGTTGAACTTACCAGAGCAAGATGCTACTTGGGAAGATGCAGGATTTATCCAAAACACCTTTCCTCAGTTCCAAGCTTGAGGACAAGCTTTGGCTTAAAGGAAGGGGAATTGTCAAAGCAGCGCGCTAGGGAAGAAGATGAACAGAGAATGCGGCAGCAGGAGTACCGGTTCGCTGAATTCGTTTAAGTGTGGATCGACGGCGGAGGTTTACTAATGGAGTTTACTGTGTGATCCAACGGTGGACAATACTATTAGCAAAAGACAAGACTGTAGCCGGTCATTTTTGTTCGCAGTTTACTTTTACTTTGTTGTCTTGGTTAATTCCTGTGTTACTTTTCAACCAGCTGTAAAAAACTTGGCTATATCAGTTGGAAAATGAGATGGGGAAAGGCATCTATGCTGCCAAAATAGTATCTTCTAGTATAGAACTTTAGTTGCTTTTCTTCCCGTTCCTTCTTCACGCAATCTCTGAATCGGTTTTCGCTATTCTTCTTCTCCGATTGTGTGTGTTTTGGTCAGATTCAGACTCGAATTGAGTTTGGATCCTGACAGCTTCGACCTCGCCACGGCGAGATTCAAGGTGTCGACGCAGGACGCCGTCCTAATCAACAGCTTCGCGCCGGCGAAGAACAACGCGTCGCCGGTGTGCGAGGAGTTCCTGCTGAACCTCGCGCGCGACACGCTCGTCGTCACGTTCGTGCCGCTGGACGGGGGCCTCGCCTTCGTCATCGACTCCGCGAAGATGCGGAATTCCGTGGGGCAGCAGCTCAACCCTGCCGTGCTGCCACTGCAAAAGGCGTACAGGGTCAATGTGGGCGGCCCCGCGGTCCTGGCCGACAACGACACATTCTGGCGAGAATGGACAACTGATCAGCAATTCTTGGTCGGTCTTGCAGAGACTCGAGAGGTTCTTTACAATGGAAGACTCAACTATCTGCCCGGCGAGGCAACGCCGGACGACGCGCCGGACATTGTATAAGCCACCGCGAGGGAGCTGATCACTGCGAGCAACTCGACGGACGACATTAAACTAATGGCATGGCAATTTCCATTATTTTTATAAACATATATTTGATTTTTATAAAAATATACTCCCTCCATTCCATATTAGAGGGCGTATAATTTTTTTCATGCAATTCCAATTTACAGGACGTCTCTTTAATTAACGTGGGTAAATTTTCTCAGTTGCCCCGCTCCTCATTAACTTCTGCACGCATGCTCTTCGTTCTCCACAGCTAGTTAACTTCAGCATGAACTCCCACATTAACTTTCGCATGCATTAACTGACGCATGCAAACAACTAGTTGATTAGGGGCAAGTTTGGAAACAAATTACCTGGTGCCTTCCTCCTTGGTCTTTGCAAAAAAAGTTATACGCCCTCTAATATGGAATGGAGGGAGTACATCATCACAATATACATGACCGCAAAAACAATATAACTCATTCCATTTCCAAGGCGGATACAAGAACAATATTATGTTAATCGGTATCATTAAGAAGTTTTTTCTCAAGTTTGTACTCGCTATTTATCCCTCAGATCAGACCATCATGTCCTCCTCTGTATTATTACCATCGACATCCTCTTGGTCCTCCAATTATAAAGTTGTAACACCCAAAAATTTTCATATTATTTTTCGATGTTCATTTATAATTTTATAAGATTTATTTTGGATTTTCTGAAGTTTACATTTTGCTATTTTTAGATTTATAGAATTAATTTATTCATGAAAAATGAAACTAAAATTATGCTAGAAAGAAGAGAGGTGCTTCCATTCTTTTCATTTTCGTAGTTGCACAAATATTAAAGCATTAATAAAGGGTAGATTGTGATTATTTACCCTTTCGCTTGCTTTAAGATTTGTACAACTTGTATTAAGAGAAAAAAACATCGAAGAATTGCTTTAGAAATAATTTTTCTAAAGCTACTGCGCTGTTCCTTCCTTCAAAAGCTACTGCGCTGTTCCTTTGTTCCGAAGACGAAGGTTTCTGCTTCTTCTTCTTCTTCTTGCTTGTGTGCGAGCCTCTCAGAAGCCGACATAGGTTTCATCATCACTCAGCTCTTTATTTGGATATTTGTTCTTTGGCATAGTTCTTGGCTTCTTGCTGTCTTGCACCTTTCTGGGGTTCTCTTCTGCTGTGGCTGTTATCCAAGCAACGGGAGCGGGGAATGATTTGATTATGTGTTTTCTTGTCTGTGGGACTGAGTTTCTTTTGCGTTTGATATGAGTATCCAAGTGCGTTTCTTGATTGCGCCGTGTGTAAGGCCTGAGATTTCTCTACAGAAGCGCATCCACTGAATCGGACTTCTCCAGAGCCTGCAAAGGTACATCCTTTCCCGCCAATTGTTCTTCTTTTGATGAAATTAAATTAGAGCTGGAGAACGCCTGCCTAAATCTATGCAGTATGCTTGTTCCTTTGATTTTATATACATGTTTTCTGTGAGTTTAGGCTGCAGATGGTGTTGATTCGCATGACTCACCATCCATGCTTGCTTGCTTGTATTGAATAAAAAATAACAATTGATTTGTAGCTAGTTGTTACTGTTAGCCCGGCAAAATAACTGAATATAAAGATTTAACGTGAAAAAACTGTTGCGAAAAAAAAACCAGGGGAACAATTTACTATAATGCTTTAAGAATTACAAGTACAGGGGTTAACTTATATAGCCAAAAAAAATCTAGTTGTAGAAGATTTAGACTAACGGCCTATTTGATAAAACCAAAAGATAAGGTAAATTGAGATATTATCTCTAACTAGTCGTCTTCTCCGATCTGAATAGTGAATACTTCATTGTGCGGCAGGCTGAAGTGATGAACTCCTCTCTGAGTGTTTATCAGTTTCTGCATGTAATCAATGTCATGTGGAACTTTTGACTGAAGTCAAGCTCCATATTTTGATCTTTAGGTAACTCTTGGGTTTGCCATGGCGGTAACGATTAAGCTCCAGTCGGCTTTAGGCGTTCTCGGGATCATCTCGGTCCTGTGCATCTGCAGCACTGCTGTGTACACTCCTGCAGACAACTACTTCATCAGCTGCGGCTCCTCGGTCGACACGCCGGTCGGCCGTAGGCTCTTCGTCGCCGACGATTCCGGCTCGGTCACCCTGACATCTCCTCAAAGCACCGCCGTGAAGGCATCACCCGACTCAGTGTCCGGCTTCGACGACGCCGCGATGTACCTGACCGCCAGGTTATTCTCCGCGCCGTCGTCCTACTCGTTCGAGATCAGGGCCCGCGGCCGGCACTTCGTTCGCCTCCACTTCTTCCCCTTCCGGTACAAGAGCTTCGACCTCGCCACGGCGAGATTCAAGGTGTCGACGCAGGACGCCGTCCTAATCGACAGCTTCGCGCCGGCGAAGAACAACGCGTCGCCGGTGTGCGAGGAGTTCCTGCTGAACCTCGCGCGCGACAAGCTCGTCGTCACGTTCGTGCCGCTGGACGGGGGCCTCGCCTTCGTCAATGCTATCGAGGTCGTCTCGGTCCCTGACAGCCTCGTCACCGACTCCGCGAAGACGCGGAATTCCGTGGGCCAGCAGCTCAACCCTGCCGTGCTGCCACCGCAAAAGGCGTACAGGGTCAATGTGGGCGGCCCCGCGGTCCCGGCCGACAACGACACATTCTGGCGAGAATGGACAACTCGAGAGGTTCTTTACAATGGAAGACTCAACTATCTGCCCGGCGAGGCAACGCCGGACGACGCGCCGGACATCGTATATGCTACCGCGAGGGAGCTGATCACTGCGAGCAACTTGACGGACGACACGACGAAACATATGGTATGGCAATTTAACGTGGACGTGTTCTCTAGCTATCTGATCAGGTTTCACTTCTGTGACATTGTGAGCAACGCCCCTCACCTGCTGCACATCAAAGTCTACCATCGATAGCGCCAACGCCGTGCTGCAAGATCTCGACCTCTCCACCATTGGCAATGGCGCATTGGCGTTCCCGTATTACAAGGACTTCGTGTTGCCTGATAGCCAGCCATCCGGCGAACTGGCTGTCTATGTTGGCTCGTCATCCCAGAAGGTTGAGACACCAGCCGCCATTCTCAATGGCCTTGAGATCATGAAGATACACTTGAATGCTGGTTCCGTCGTCGTGGTCGAGCCAACGGCAGGAGCAAAGAAGCAGCATTTGGCTGTCGTTTTGGGCGCAGTCTCCGGAGCCTTTGCCTTCGTGTCCCTTGCCGTTGTCCTTGTCATTGTCCTTAGGAAGAAGAAGGACAAGGAGCTGCCGACACCGACGCCGAGCCAGCCGTCCACGCCGTGGAGGCCGCTCCTCGGCCGTTTCATCTTTCGCAGCGCTGGGCCGGGCGCCATCGGATCAGGGTCACCAAGCTTCACCATCGCCAATAACACTCCGGGAGCGAGCTTCTTGGCCGTCTCTTCAGTCCCGAGCTACCGTTTCCCGTTCGCCATGCTGCAAGAGGCGACAAGCAACTTCGACAGGAGCCTTGTCGTCGGAGAGGGAGGGTTCGGGAAGGTGTACGCCGCCATGCTCCCGGACGGCACCAAGGTCGCCCTGAAGCGTGCGAACCCGGAGTCACGGCAGGGCGCGCGGCAGTTCCGCACGGAGATCGAGCTGCTGTCCGGCCTGCGCCACCGCCACCTTGTGTCGCTCATCGGCTACTGCGACGAGCAGGAGGAGATGATCGTGTTGTACGAGTATATGGAGCACGGCTCGCTGAGGAGCCGCCTGTACGGCGGCGCGGACACGGCGGAGCGCACGCTCAGCTGGGCGCAGCGGCTGGAGGCGTGCGTCGGTTCGGCCAGGGGGCTCCTCTACCTGCACACGGCCGTGGCCAATCCGGTGATCCACCGCGACGTCAAGTCGTCCAACATCCTGCTGGACGACGGCCTCACGGCCAAGGTCGCCGACTTCGGCCTGTCCAAGGCCGGGCCGGAGCTCGACGAGACGCACGTCAGCACCACGGTGAAGGGCAGCTTCGGCTACGTCGACCCGGACTACGTCCGGACGAGGAAGCTCACGACCAAGTCCGACGTGTACTCCTTCGGCGTCGTCCTCCTCGAGGCGCTGTGCGCGCGCCCGGTCGTCGACCCGAGTCTCCCGGGGCCAATGGTTAATCTAGTCGAGTGGGGGCTGCCCTGGCAGGGCAGGGGAGAGCTGGAGAAGATCGTCGACCGGCGCATCGCCGGTGCGGTGAGGCCTGCGGCGCTGAGGAAGTACGGCGAGACGGTGGCCAGGTGCCTCGCCGAGCGCGGTGCTGACCGGCCGGCGATGGAGGACGTCGTGTGGAGCCTGCAGTTCGTGATGCGGCTGCAGGAGGTCGACGGACTTGACGTCTCCGACGTCAACAGCCTGAACATGGTGAGCGAGCTGACGCCGTTGCCGCCGTATTCTCGTCAGAGAAGCGCGATTGAAAGTGAAACCTGCAGGGAGGAGGGAGATGGAGTAGCGGACGGCGATTACACAGATGTGTCCATGAGGGACGGAGATCCTCTGCCGTAAGGCAGAGGGTAGTTGTGCTGCTGCCATGTGGATCTCTAGTGGGGCCATTGCCTCCATAGCCGCAGAAGTCAATTGGATCATGAATCTTCTTCGGGAGCTATGTCCCTCATGGACACAGCGGCACAACTGCCCTTAGTGGGGTTCACACATCAGCAGCATAACTGCTCTCTGTCTTACGGCAGAGAATGTGCATCCGTTCATAAGAGGTATCTTCTGGCAGATGGTCAATATGCCCGCGAGATGAGATTGACAGAAGGTTACAAAATCAGGCTAGATATGGAGATCAGTTCTTGGTTACACATTTCCAGTTTCACCTTCCACAGTGGCCAAGCACAAGAGACATTTGTTACCGTTCAGTCGGTAGTGTTAGGCTACATTTGGATTGGGTCTCCCTTTCTATTTTTCCGGATTCTTATTTCCATAAGTTGGTGGTTGAGATATAGAAGGCTTGAGCCTGTATATGTAACTTCTTAGTTATCAATCCATAATGAACGCAATTAGCTCTACTTTCATGATATCACATTAAGTTGCATGCACCAGTCAATTCACTCAAAAGGTTAAGCTGATGAGAAAAAGTGGATAATTCGCTTATACTTCAACATTCCCCTCACGTACAGGCTCCCTCAGGCCTAGGACATGGAATAGAAGTGAGCTGCAATTTTTTTTAAATTACATCAACCGGATCTTGAACTCGAGATCTCTTGGCTCTGATACCATATTGAGTTGCATACACTAGCTGGTTTACCCAAAAGTTTAATCTTTCATGGTATCACAATCCATATTCGCATCCTGCGATCATGCGCTTCCACTTCATCACTAGCCACCTCCGCTGTGCCATGGTCGACAATGACGTCACCCGCGTCACCGCAGGCCGCGACCGTGAGGAGACCGTCGCACGTGAATGCAATGTCGCCGCCGCCCGCGACCGTGAGGAGGCCGCCGCTCGCGAACGCACGGTCGCCGCCGCCCGCGACCGTGAGGAGGACGACGCCCATGATGATGATGTCGCCCGAGCACTGGTCCTCCACAAAGCCGCCGCCATCGCCAATCTTGACGCCCAGGCGATCACCGTCCAGAATATCCGCGTGTTGGTGCTCGTCATCCCTGACCTTGGCTCGCTAAACTACAACAAATGACATGGCCGGTTCCTCATTACGTTGGGCAAGTAATCGCTGACTTCCCACATCCTCTCCGACGTCGTCCGCCATGACTCCGCCGACTGGTGTCGCACGGACTGCGTCGTTCTCGAGTGGCTATACGTCACAATAACCCCCAACCTTTGCGAGGTCATTATGGAGAACAGCATCACCGCGCGCTGTTTGGCAAGCGCTCGAGGGACAATTCATCGGCAACCAGGAGACGCACGCGCTGCACCTCGACGCCGAGTTCCGCGCCTTCGTCTAGAGTGACCTCACCATCTCGAACTATTGCGAGTGCTGAGTGGGAGGGCAGGGAGTTTGGGAGCTGGAGGGGCAGAAAGCGGATGCTGCTCACCATACGATGATTGATTATTTTGGCGCCCTCAGCGATGGCGTTGGCGTAGCCCAGCATGGTGTGGGCGACGCCCCTACGGCCGCCCACCTCAATGTCCTTGCTCACCGCACTCCGCAGCCACAATGACATAGCGGGATCACGACGGCGACGACGAGGGGAGTAGATGGGTGGGGATGTGGAGTCTCGTGGCACTCTCTTCTCTTCAGGTTGAGCTTCTTCAGTTCAAAGATCAGCTTTTCTTTTTTTTCTTTTTCCTTTATTTTTTATAAAAATGTCGGGGATTGGATAATTTTCATAAAGACCATCAAACCCCGGTAGCCAGTCTTCGGTCGACCATACTTACCCTTGGACGGTGTCCCCAAGAAAGATCCTCGGACGAACCAGCTGATGGGTCTGCCCCGACCATGTCCAAGCTCGTCCCCGAGCATGCGCCTTAGTTTCCCGAGCGTGCTTGCTCGGAGGAGTGCAGCGGTCAGCCAGAGCTGAAGGAAAATCCCAAGCATGATCGACAGGTCGTGCTCAGTCCATAAAGACGATGTGGCGATAACTACGCTGCGGTTCAAAGGACCGTTAGGCCATGATCTAAGCCCATTACGCCCACGACACAGCATGGCAGAAATCAAGGGAGACAGTTACGGCCACGTTTGGGCACAGTAATGGTGTGTTATTCAGTTGTAACTGCTGCGGTCGCCTATAAATACCCCCACTGTATATTAGGGGAGGGACAATGCTGACAAGCAACACCCGTAGAGAGATATGAATAACATATTCACGCAAGCATCTTGTAAGCATCCAAACAATAGTAAGATCACTGGACGTAGGGTTATTATCTCGATCATGAGAGGCCCGAACCAGTATAAAATCTCGTGTCCATTGCCCTTTCTGGCACTGTCCCCTCGTGGTACTCTTCGAACGTAAACCCTTCACGGAAAAGGGGGGGCCCTAGTTGATCCCTCATTCAACAAGTAAGCTTGGCGGGGGATCCATTTCCCAAACATCGATAGCTGGCCCCGTCTGTGAGGTTCGACTGAGTCCTTTCACGAAGAAATCATTGAAGATGCCGAATTCTCAGGATGGTCATGACCTTTGCGTCTTCGATGACGTTGAGGATGATGACATGTACTACGCCGACGAAGACGCAGCTAGTGTGGCTGACCCGGAAGGTCATACTGAGTCCGGGAGTCCTTCCCCGACTGCTGCAGTGCGAGAGCGTTTCCTCCGCTCGCAGCATGATTCCCTCACTGATGAGGAAGAATGTGATGGTCTCTAAGATAGTATGGATATTCCTGATCATTTTGAGCCTGATCATGAGACCACGTTGCGTGGAGACACCATGATGTCGCCTTCACAGTCCCAGTACTCCCGCGACGTCAATATGGGGGGAGGAGAAGAAGATCCCGAGGTCGAATCCTCGGGGGCTGCTCATCATCGTCGATACGAGGCAGCCAAGAGTCATCTGGAGGCGTCCCTGAACAGAACCTTGTCGAGCATCCGTCACCAAGCTCGTGAAAAGACGGACGCCAGGGCTGCAGACTTGACTCGCGGGAATTCTCGCGAGCACCGCTCTTCGGAGCACGTCCGTGACCGCCAGCCGAGATCATCCCCTCCCATTCCCCAGAGCGTTGAACAGTTGTAGGCCATGGCAACGATAGTGCGCGACCTTCGGAATTTTCCCGGTCAAGTGGACCTGGAGGCCATGGACGCGGTCGTAGCCGAAAATCTGGAAAAGCTCGCCACCGACATGAAGCTTTCAGGGTCCCCTGGCGACAAGGAAGCCCGGAGTGTTTCCCGGGACAGTAAGCATCGTTCTCTCGTTCACTCCCGTCACTGCGACTCCCGGAGCCCTGCTCGGGAAGGCCGCAGGAAGCATGATCGGTACTGTGAGGACGTTCGGAGCAGTTCCTGGACGACCTCGCAGGATCAAAGGTACACTTGGTCCAGTCACGAGTATACCGAGTACTCTACCTCGAGGCGGTCTCCGCCGCACCGATATGGAGTGGTATTCTCTTGCTTTGGTCCTCGTGTAGGGGCCGTCGCGGTAGTGACCGTTACGATCACCGCGCTCGGAGGGGTCATCACGACAGCCCGGCATTCAGATGCCGAGCTTTCTCAGCATCCCTCCGTGACGTCTCATGGCCGAGCCAGTTCAAGCCTGGTCACATCGAAAGATTCAACAGGACTCAAAATCCAGATGAGTTCCTCTCAATTTACTCCACTGCAATTCTGGCAGCTGGAGGGGATGAGGGAGTTATAGCCAACTTCCTCCCCACGGTCTTGGATGGAGCCGTTAGGACGTGGCTCTTCAACCAAAAGGAGAGGTCGATCCGCTCGTGGAGGCAACTCAATGAAGTGCTCCGGGCAAACTTTCAGAGCTGCTACATTCGCCCTGGCAAGGAGCGTGACCTCGAGCGCTTAATCCAAACCGAGGGAGAATCCTTGAGGCACTTTGTCCAGAGGTTTATCAAGGTAAGAAATTCAATTCCGAGCATTTCAGTCGGGCCTAGAAGGATCCACGAGCAAGAAGCATCCAGGCTCCGTGGAGAAGAAGATTAAAAAGAAGAAGAGGTCGTCCGCACTGAGCATAGTGGCGGCTATCGAGCATCATCCACCGCGGGCTCCACCGTCTCAGCAGCGCTGGAGAGGAAGGGGCCGGCCACCTCAGCGGCGCAATGACCAAAGTCGCAACGACCAAGTTCGCGACGTCCAAGATCGCGGTAGCCAAGGTATGCCTTCAAATGATCTCTTTTGTCTACTTCATTAGGCATACGGGCACGACCTTCGCAACTGTCGAACCTGGGCATTCCGCCTAGAGAAGTTTTGCAATGGCAAAGGCTCTATGTCCACACTCCCAGAAAAGGGAGAGAGTAGCAAGAGCAAGGGCAAGGGGCCCGCAGATGAAGATGACGAAGACATGGAGTACTAGGAACCCTATAATCATATAGCGGTTATATTCAGGGGCTCCTCGACATACAAGTTCCGCAAGGATCTGAAGGAGGCAGCACGAGAAGTACACCATGTTACTTAAGGCAAGCCCCCCGTGCAACAGCTCAGGTGGTCCGAACTGTCTGTTACTTTCTCTAAGGATGATTGTCCTCTTGGAATGACCAAGACTCTGAAGTTTCCCTTGGTCGTGAATCCGACCATCAGCAATACTACAGTGGGGTGAGTCCTCATTGATGGCGGGAGTTTTTTAGACCTCATATCCACTAAGGTCCTGGACGAGATGCAAGTTTCTCGGTTCAAGATCAAGAGCATCGCGGTCCCATTCTTCGGGATCGTTCCGGGCACCTCAGTCAAGCCCCTTGGCCAGATCATCTTGCCCGTCACGTTCGGGAGTCCGAGCAACTTCCAGACGGAGATGATCACCTTTGACGTGGTCGACTTCGAGTCAACCTACAACGCCATCCTCGACAGATCAGCTCTTTCCAAGTTCATGGCCGCTACGCATTATGCATACCAATGCTTGAAGGTTCCCAACCCAAATGGCGTAATTACCATAAGGGGGAACCAAAGGGCGGCCTTGAATTGTGATGAAAAGTCACTTGACATGGTCGGGCAGCTGCCTCAGCGCGGCCCCGACCAAGAGCCAAAGAATTCTCGACCAAAAGTTGCCCTCTAGCCGGGAGGAGAAACCAAGGCTGTCCCGCTAAGCAGCGTGGATCCGGCTAAGGTCGTGCATTTAGGATCTTCCTTAGATCTCAAATAGGAACTCGAGCTCATTACTTTCCTCCAAAAGAACACGGACGTGTTCGCCTAGAAGCCGTCCGACATGCCCGGAGTCCCAAGGGAAGTAATCGAACACAGGCTAGCTGTTCGCCCTGATAAGAAACCTGTGCGATGGAAGCTCAGGCACTTTTCTCCAGAGAAACAAGCAATCGTCCGGGATGAACTCGATAAGCTCCTCAAGGCCAGCTTCGTCCAGGAAGTCAAGCATTTGGAATGGCTGACGAACCCGGTCATCGTCAAGAAGAAAGGCGGCGAGTGGCGCATGTGTGTCGACCACACCGATTTGAACGCTGCCTGTCCCAAAGATAACTTCCCATTGCCTTGCATAGACCAGCTGGTCGATGCAATAGCGGAGTCCCAAGTGATGAGCTTTTTGGATGCCTATTCGGGCTACCACCAGATCAGCATATCCCCTGAAGATGAAGAGAAGACTTCTTTCATTACCCCGTTCGACACGTTCTGCTACACGACCATGTCTTTTGGTCTTAGAAATGCTAGAGAGACCTTCCAGCGCTTGATGCAGAAGACCTTCCTGGAACAAATAGGTCGAAATCTGGAAGTCTATATGGACGACATTGTGGTCAAAAGTAAACTCGCCTTAGGTCATGTATTCGACCTTGAGGAAACCTTTTGTAACCTCAACAGGCATCGAATAAAGCTTAATCCTGAAAAGTGTGTCTTTGGGGTAAAGGCGGGCAAAGTGCTCGGCTACATGATCGGCCCACATGGCATCGGGGCAAACCCAGAAAAGATTTAAGCCATCAAAAGGATGCGGCCCCCAATTGTGTAAAGGAGGTTGTAGGATCAAGGATACCGACTAGGGGGGGTGAATAGGAGGTTTTAGATTTTCTACGCTAAATTTTAAGTTTAGATATTTCTAAGCACAAGAGACAAATTTGGCAATTTTAAATACCTAGCCATTCTAATGATCACTAAATAATTCTCCTACTAAACTTCTTTAATGGATGAACAAGTATATCACAAGGATGATCAAATTGCTAGTAATAACACAATAGTAAAGACAACGCAAACCAAAAATGATGAGCACACGAATTTTATCCCGTGATCTCGGAGACTTGCCGGTCTCCCCTACTCCACGTTGAGGTGACTTGAAATCCTTCAAGCCGGCTCCAGTTGCTTGAGCCTTCCCCGATCACTAGAGGTAGCTCTTCCCCGCTCCGGGTAGGCGAGCTCCTTGCCTTCACAACCGTCCGGGCCTTCACACAAGCTTCTTTGTGAAGATCACCGGAACCTCACGCCTCCAAGCCGTCTAGGAGGCGGCAACCTTCAAGAGTAACAAACTTGATGTAGGCTTGAAACTCAAGAGTGCAATCAATATGGCTCAACTAATGCAATGCACTCAATTTTCCTCTCCAAGAACTCAAGAATCAAGAATTGAATGCACTATAGTGTGGAGAGAATTTGCTAGGGCTTAAGGAGTATTCAATAGAGTCACCAACCAGCCCCTAGCACAGGTGAGGGGGTATTTATAACCCCACCTCACACAAACTAACCGTTATTCAATTTTAATCCTGAAAAATCGCCATGGCCGGTACTACCGCCCTCTAGGGCCCGGTAGTACCGCCCCTGTGCCCCAACGGCTATACGTCGCATTTAATGCCCTGACACGTAGCCGTTACTGTGCGTTTTATATGGCGGTACTTATCGCCCTTGAGGTCTTGATAATACGCTTTCATGGCGACCAACAAAAACATGCCTCTGTAAAAAGGCTACCGCCATTGAAGGGCCGGTATGCGGTACTACCGCTCTACCCCTGCGGTAGTGCCGGCCGAAGAATAAACTCCCGAGGAACTCTCTGCAAAATAGCTGCCGCCGTACAACTGTCGGTAGTACCGCATTTGTGGTACTACCGCCCACTACCTGCGGTAGTGCCGACTCCAAGCTGAAATTCTGATTAAACATCTATATGAATGCATGACCGAATACTTTTAAATTATTGAGCCATATTAGATGCACATTTAAGTTCAAGACTCTCGTCAAGTCCCTCTTAATAGTACGGTGACTATCCTAACAATCCGATCTTTTCTTCTAACTCCGAGATCAGTAAAATGACTAGAAAATATCTCTAAAATTTTATACCTTCACATCTTTTGCTTCTTTGGTGCGTACTCCTTCCTTTTCGTATTTGAGACATTTCGATGTCCTTGAAGAGTCAATCTTCCTGTTTCCAATTCACTCATGCAAACAACATTAGTCCTTCTGTCGTGATTGTCATTAATTACCAAAAACCATTAAACACATGGGAGCCTAGATGCTTTCAGAGGTCCAAGCTTTGATCAGACACATGGCAGCTTTGAGTCGCTTCATTTCCCGGCTAGGCGAGCGTGGGTTGCCTTTCTTCAAGGCACTCCGCAGGCATGATGGTTTCGCATGGATAGAAGAGGCAAATCACTCCTTCGAGGAGATAAAATAATATCTGTCCAGCAAGGTCGGGGGAAGCACTTCTGCTATATCTAGCGGCAACCCCGCAAGCCGTAAGCGCGGTGTTAACAGTCCAACGAGATGGGATGCAGCGACCAATTTACTATGTCAGTGAAGTCTTGCACGGAACAAACAAGTGATACTCTGAGGTCCAAAAGCTCTTGTACTCACTATTTATGGCCTCAAGAAAGTTGCGCCACTATTTTCAAGCCCATAAGGTTGTAATTCCGACCAACTTTTCACTTAGGGAGATCCTAAGAAATCAAGACGCTCGTGGTCGAATAGCGAAATGGGCTATGGAGCTCGCCGAGTTCGATATCCACTTCTCAGCTCACACGGCGATCAAATCCCAGATCCTGGCAGACTTTGTAGCGGAATGGACGAATCCGGTGCCACCCGCTACTGAGCTTGATAGATCCGGGAAAGGTCATTGGACCATGTACTTCGACGGGTCGCGAGCCTACAAGTGCTCGGGGACTGGGGTCGTGCTGGTATGCCCCCAAGGAGATCAACTCCAGTACGCCATTCAATTACACTTTGTCACGACCAATAACGTGGCGGAGTATGAAGGCCTCCTGGCGGGGCTACGAGCATGCAAAGCGCTCGGAGTCCAGCGACTAATTGTAAGAGGCCATTCGCAGTTGATCATATCAGTGTTCTGATAGCTCAATGGCGCTTTACTTGGTTGAAGTAAGGAAGATGGATAGGTACTATGAATTTCGAAGTACTCTACATTCCCAGGAAGGACAATTCCCTGGCCGACCACCTTTCAAAAGTCGGTTCCTCCCAAATGCCCACCCCGACGGGAGTGCTCGTCGAGCACTTATACAAGCCCTCCATTCCCTCTGTAGAGGAGGCACCGGAGACGTGCGGTAACGTCTCCCTCCTCGAGCATGGTGCAAATTGGATGACGCCATTCGTCCAATATCTTGCACATGGGACACTGCCCGAGGAAGAAGCTGAGCGTTCCCGGCTTATAAGGCGATCCTTTCCATACAAGTTGATCGAGGGTGCCTTGTACCGCAAAGGAGCACTAGGAGTCCTCTCCAAGTGCATATCACAAGAAGAGGGCAAATTCCTTCTTAGAGATATCCATGAGGGAGTGTGCGGAGCTCACTCGCCTTTCAAAACACTCGTGAGTAAAGCCTTTCAATTGGGTTATTATTGGCCAACAGCCTTAACCGATGCTCGTTCGATCGTGGCGACTTGCCGAGCATGCCAGTTTCATGCTCGCAAGGCACATCAGCCGGCATACGTGCTTCAAACTATCCCTCTGTCATGGCCATTCTCGACTTGGGGAGTCGATATACTCGGACCTTTCCCCCGAGGTTGGAAGGGCTGCAAATTCTTGCTCGTAGCCATCGACACTTTCACTAAGTGGATTGAAGTCGAACCCGTGTCGACCATTTCGGCTCAAGTAGCCAGGAAGTTCTTTCGCAGTAACGTGGTGACGCATTTTGGCGTTCCCAATCGCCTCATCACGGATAATGGCACTAAGTTCACTAGCGAACTGTTTCAAGCCTACTGTGAAGACATCGGGACAAAGGTCTACTTCGCCTCTGTAGCGCATCCGCAGAGCAATGGAGCAGCCGAGCGAGCAAATGGGTAAATTATCCAAGGAATCAAGAAGAGGGTTTTCAAAAACCTCAGTCAGCACGGTCAATCATGGGTGGACGAGCTTCCTTCCATCCTTTGGTCAGTTCGCACTACGGCAAGCCGGGCTACGGGCGAAACCCCTTTCCAGCTCGTCTATAGTACAAAGGCCATATTGCCCGCTGAAATAGTGCTGGGTTCTCCAAGAGTGCACTTGGTCGACAACGTTGACCAGGAGCTCGAGCGTCTCGTTGACCTAGACCTCGTTGAGGAGACACGCGAACGGGCTTTGCTGCGATCCGCGGTTTACCTACAAGCTCTTCGTAGGCATGCGGCTAAATTGGTCCGACCAAGGACCTTGCAAGTTGGCGATCTAGTCCTACATCGAGTTTAGGACCTGTCAAAGGCCAACAAGCTGTCCCCCAGATGGGAGGGTCCATTCACGGTCGTCTTGATGGCACGCCCGGGGGCTGTCCGCTTAGCGATGGAGGATGGTCGGGTGCTCACCAGGTCTTAGAATATCGATCAGCCGCGTAAGTTCTTTATCTAGCTTTCATTTACTTTCATGTTTTACGTATGGTCAGCGAATTTTTTCTATAAAGTTCGGTTCTTTCGCCCACGTGAAGTCCATTTTTTCCTAGATTTTGTGAATGCCTCTAAGGTCACTGTCCGTTGGTAAGCCGACTCAGTCTAGCACAAGGGCACACTCTTTTCCTCACGATCTTGGTGATGGGACGAGCACGTCCGGGTAGGAACATTCGCTTCAATCGGGCTATTCTAAGGTTCGGCTAGTGTGCGCAAGAACGTATAGAGTACCATGACCAGCGCCGCATTACTAATCTCGCCACCAGAGGCCGTAGTCTTCATAAGCCGATTATTGTTCGCAGTAAGTACTTCACTGCAAGTTCACAATCGCATACAGACACCCTCTCGGATGGTCCAGAGTCTTAGCTCGATTCGCGTGTGTTCGGTCATCGTGCACTTTGTCGGGCAACCGCACGTTCTTCCTCGTCAAGGCTATGCTCGCAACTTAGGGGCATGGGTTCGAGACGTCCAGAAAGTCAAGGCCGCGCGCGTTTCTTTCTCCTGACCTATCCCATGCTCGCAACTCGGAGAATTGGTGGTTTGGTCGAGGAAAAGCGTATTTTTCTAACTCTCCTATGAAAGAGCTCGTGCTCACAATTTAGGTGCACGACCTTCATTCACAGCGAGGGCTTAGTAGGGATGAACTACCGTGTTTTTCTAAAACGCGCGCTCGTGTTTCGTTCTACTTGTACTTCTGTTCATATCCTTTTCATCTGCTCGCCTTGCTTCATCTGTTTTACGCAAACACCCATCGAAAAGGACAAATCGCCGAAGATACAAGACTCAAGGCAAAAGTTATTTTTCATTTCAGATCATCAAGCAAATTACATGAAGTCAGGTCCCAGACAAGGAGTTACTTCCCGAGCTTTGCTTCTCTGAGTGCTGAAAGCTTCTCCTTCACCTCATTGAGCTCGGTTTCAAGGTCGAGGACTCACATTCGAGCTTCGCGTCCTTCGCGGGCCTCTTGACGGAGTCGCTTCATCTCCTCCTTGTCTTGGTTGGAGCGTTCAGTGGCTTCATGGGCGGATTGGTCGCAGAGATTTGCCCGAAAGACCTTGGTGATGTCTTCCCCCCGAAGGTCCGCGAGGTCTCCCGCGGGGGACTTCAGCTGGGAAACTTCATCTTCTTCCGGAGCATGCGTTTCGCTCAGGGCCTTCTCACTTCCCTCCCCGAGCAGGAGTTTCGCTCGGGGGCTTTGTATGTTCTTCCCGAGCAAGCCTTTCGTTCGGGGGCTTCACGTCAAGAAAGATCCTCGGACGGACCAGCTGATGGGTCTTCCCCGACCATGTCCAAGCTCGTTCCCGAGCATGCACCTTAGTTTCCTGAGCGTGCTTGCTCGGAGGAGTGTGGCGGTCAGCCAGAGCTGAAGGAAAATCCCGAGCATGATCGACGGATCGTGCTCAGTCCATAAAGACGACGTGGCGATAACTACGCTGCGGTTCAAAGGACCGTTAGGCCATGATCTAAGCCCATTACGCCCACGACACAGCATGGCAGAAATCAAGAGAGGTAGTTACGGCCACGTTCGGGCACAATAATGGCGTGTTATTCGGTTGTAATTGCTGTGGTCGTCTATAAATACCCTTGCTGTAGATTAGGGGAGGGACAAGGCTGACAAGCAACACCCGTAGAGAGATACGCGCAACATATTCATGCAAGCATCTTGTAAACATCCAAGCAATAGTAAGGTCACTGGACGTAGGATTATTATCTCGATCGTGGGAGGCCCAAACCAGTATAAAATCTCGTGTCTATTGCCCTTTCTGGCACCGTCCCCTCGCGGTACTCTTCGGACGTAAACCCTTCACGAAAAAGGGGTCCTGGTTGATTCCTCATTCAATAAGTAAACTCGACGGGGGATCCGTTTCCCAAACGTCGACAAAAAATGTATTTGATTTTTTTATAGGTACTTGTTAGTTACGAGTAAGCAAGAAACTACTACGTAGTTCTGTTGTCTGTTTCGGATGGATATGGAAATAGAGTTAAGTTTTTTTTTCTTTGAGACCCTCGTCAGAATTTTTTTTTAATAATACATTTTTTATTCGGAATTTCAAAAATATTCTACCGAAAAAAAATTTCAGAATATATTGCTGTCGCGCGTTGGACGTCGGCAGGGCCTAAATAGAAAATTACACGGCGAGAGGTGCGGCGCGACGTAGCTCTTTGTCGCACGCATTTAACGGCGACAGAACCGAACGGCGCTGTCGCCGTCGAACGTCTTGACAGAGCCGAAGGCATCTGTCGCCTGACGACGAAAGTGCGACGAGAACCAAATCGACCGATGGTCGTGCGGCGAGTGGGGCGCGGGTTCTGTCGCCGCACGGTCGTCGCGGCGACAGCGAGATATAGCCGCTCGCCCGGCACTGTGCTCATTTGTGCGCCCGGTAAAGAGAGGAGAGAGAGAGAGGAAGAATTGGGAAGAGAGGGGAAGAGAGAAGGAAGAAGGGGAGATTCTGCGCCACTGCTTTGAGGTAAATTTTTGTTGTTTACTTTTCTTAGCAGTAAATTATGATATGTTAGAAATAGTTAGATCTAGAGCATTGTAGCAGTAAATAGTGGTAGATTAGAAACAGCAGAAGTGCAGGAGGGTTCCTCCTCTCGAAGAAGAAGGGACAAGGGAAGCAATGGTAGAGCTCATAACACGCAACAAATCCTTGACTCGTTCGTGAGACCATCCGAAACCCGTGGTATTAACATAGGGATGCCGAATCGGGTGACATGCCCATATGGGAGGCGAAATCCACATAAACAACAACCAAAATTTAAGTCTTATACACCGAGACGTGACGGCATAGGCCACCCAATGGGTGACATTTGGGAGCATCATGGAACCCCATGGAGTTCTTTCATAGTAGGGATTGAGCGGTGTCCAGAGACTGGTCGCAATATTAGAACGGGTCGTAATATGCGAAAATGTCTTACATCATTACGGTTGTACCGGATAGGCGGAACGATCATTTGTTCCACCATGACGACATGCTTTAGTTAGATAGTTAAATCGTCATCGTTGTAATGCCCTTGTAATATCATCTAATCTTTTGCTTATTTTATCATCCGAACTTTCGTGTATGTGCCTTTATATATGTATTGTTTGAATTTTAAAAATTCCCTCATATCTTAAAATCATTTGAAATTTTTATGGTAATATCATCGATATATCGTGAACCTCCATAAAGAGTTTCAAAATTTTTCGACGTCGTCAAAGTTTCCATGGTTTCGTGGCCGCAAGTGCTTTTTCCGATTTTCGCAACAAAATACCGAGGCAACGTCCGGCTATCTCGCCCATACGTAAGTGGTAGCCCGCATTGCGTAGGTGTCATGGCCCCAAATTTGAATTCGTTTCATGCCGCTAACATTCGCGCCAACCAAGTTTTTGGCCGTATTTGAGATCAACTTCCAACTTCAGTTAATATCCTAAGCTGCTACTTAGAAGAATTTCTAAACTTAGCAGAGTTTAAGAGATAAAAATATCAGTGTGCAACCACGATTTTCGTCAATTGCTAATTTAAAACATAGCATCAAAATTTAACCCATGCTGAAATTTTAGGACTTAGCCATTTGCTTCTAGTGGGGTTAAGTGAGTAAAATACAAAAAGGAATTTGGGGGCAGCAAACCAAATCAGTCTTTGGGCCAACCCCACCCAAACCGAACCAGCCTCTTCCCATTCTCAGCCGCATATTTTTCTCTTCCTTTCTCATGAACCGAACAGCCCTCCCCCTCATTCTCATTTCTTCCCCAACCAAGCCAGCACCAGCAGCACATCCAGCCTCCTCCTGGCGCCACCCCAAGCTGAAGCTCCTCCCTGCTGGTTCCCTGGTGGCGCCTCCAAGCTGCAGCACCTTCCCCAAGCCGGCCCCCTCCTCTTCCTCCTCCACTTCCTTGAGGTAAGGCTCCCTAGGGTTTAGGTTTTGATGGGTTATTTCCTGGTCTTGGGTGCTGCCATGATGTATTGGGGGCTTAGATGAGTGGAGAATCAAGGTTTGAATGGGGAATAACCAATCTAGGGTTTGGAGCAAGTTCTGAATTTCCGAGCAGAATTTTTAGCTACTGTTTTGGGTTGATTTGAGAAAATTCTGAGCATCTCCTGCTAGGTTGGCTGTAGAAAAAGTTGTGGGTAATCAAATTATCTTTCATTTCCAACTGGAATCACCTCATTTCGTTAATCCAGCTGAAAGTTATGTCTATTTTAGTGCTTGCTGCTCTGAAAATGCTGAAGATTTCGGGTAGAAACTTGAGCTGTGAATAAGAATTAGTTAGAGGCCGAATTAGAAATTAATTTTTGCCTGTGAAGTTTTAGAAAATTTCTTGTAGATTGTGAAAATATCATCCTTTACTCAATTCTACTAAGTATAGCAATTTATATGTTGAATTTTGTGCATGCTGTCTGAAACTTTGAAAAATACTGAACTCTGAAAACTGCCCTCTGTTGCTGGCTGAACTGGGAGTTACCTGGGCAGAATCTGAGTGATTGGTTGAAGCTAATTTGTAGGTCTATGTCTTATGGTCGTGTAGGCTCTGAGTTTGCTCAATTTGGCTAAGTGATCAAAAAGTTATGGTCATTTGTATACATGCTGTCCTGAAACCGGTGTTTCTGAAAATTCAGACTTGGGACTAAAGTTCAGAGTTTAATTGCAGACCTTAATTTTGTAATCTGAATGTTATGATGCAAGGTAAAGTTAGATCAACCTCTTGTGGTCTTTTAGAGTCCAAGAAATAAAATTTTAGGTTAAGCATTCAAGAGTTATGCTTGATTAGAGGAATGTGCTTGTATTTTCAGATTTTTTTCTATAGAATAGAAGTGGAGTTTAGCATTTGTGTTTTCAGTTTTAAATTGAGTTGAATGTTTGCACTTTTGGAGCTAGCTTGGATGATTCATTTGGTGTTTTCATTTCATATGCATTTAGCATTTCATTTCATATGCATTGCATGCATCTCATTCATATGCATTGCTGTAGAGAACGAAACCATGGAGGGTGACGTGGCCGTGGTCGAGGGGACATCGGTGGGCAAGTTGCCGTTGAGGATCCGCAGAAGCTGCAGCAAGCACCTAAGCATGTTTATCCTTATGTATCGTTATTTTTAGAATAATGTGATTAATTGAAATGTTAAGTATTGCATTAGGAATTGCCATGTGGGATAGGAATAGATTCTATTTGCTGCACGACACCCCTTGTATTCGCTTAATATCTCCTTTTGAGCTAGACTATGGGTATTAATGAGTCTGTGCTTAGAATGCTTAGATGTCGGGGTTGGGCCAAGTGACGGAGGGTTCTCACACTTGCGGTTGTTATCATTACACACATACTACATTATGTCATACTTGGAATTGGGAAAGGTTTTGGAAAGAAATGAATTGTGGACCCAAGGGGAGTTGGTTCATTTGGGTACGGAGACTCAAATGTGTAGCCCGTCTCAGGTCGATTAAGGACCGATCCGTAAGTGGAATAAGATTGAGCACACCGGTTGGTCGCATGCCCGATTATGGTACAGTAAGCAGCTCTTTCTCTCATATGGAATCGATGGACCGTAACTTCTCGTGGTTGGACGTGGTTGAGGCGAGGCTTAGGCCGACTCTCGAGCGCCAAGCCGGGCTTGGGGCTGCTCGAGGGGTGCTAGGTTTTCGGACCACGTGAGGACGCTTGGCGATTGGGTATGATTGGGAGGGTTGACACTAGGCCCTTGTGGTAAGTGTCGTGCGATCAATGCTTCCTGCAGGTTAATTAGCGATTCAATTGCCGCGCTCTCGGATATGAGCACGCTTGGTCCGAACTTCTTCTCGTAGTAAACAACTTGAACTTGTGGTTCACCGTTGGGCTTGAGCTAAATTTTGATATGAGATGACTTGCTTTACATTCTCGTTAATTACAATATCATGCTAGAGGTAGGTGTTTATTACAACCGCTAACTATATTGAGAAAAACTTGAGTAGATGACTAAAATTGAAACAAAGTTAAGCATTTCCGCACTTTTAACCTAAGCTGCTTACCTTGCTACCGCCAAATGCATCTCCTTTGGAGTCGGTCATATATGGACCCCGGGTAAGTCTTGCAGTACCTTTTGTACTCATATACGCTTTGTGGTTTTCAGTGAGGATCGGTGGGCGGATGCGAGTTCTGCCCTCTCGCCTCTCGGTGACCAAAGCGGGCACCGAGTAGAGGCTTAGCGACATCGACACGCCCGAAGCTGTTCAGGCGTAACACTTCCTAGAAGTTTTATTTTGCTAAAGTGTTGCGATTTGATTCATTTTCGTTGTATAGATAGCCTTTTAAATTGTGTTTCGTCGTGGTTTAAGTCTCTGTCGATGTCTCGTGGATGGTTTCTAATTGTGATCGTACTGCTGTTGTGGTTGTTGCATTACTTGTTGGATATATATATATCGCTGTGTGTTTTCTTATCTCGCTGAGTGGATGTCCATAGGTTCTAGGAGGGTCATGCCGAAATTTTCCGATTTTGGAGTCTTGGTCAAATTCGTAGTTCGGTGTGGTTTAGAGTCTTGGAGTTGTTGCTAAGTGTGGTTTGGTGGTTGTCGGGTTTGTCTTTGTGCCGTGTTTCCGCGTCGTGTTTGGTTGCTTGGTTTCGAGTTCGTTACCCCTTTATGCAAATTGAATTGATATCGCGCGGAACCCAGTATGCGGGCGATCTGGGAGAGTTCGGTCGATATCGGGGAATATGGGACGGTTGTCGAGTTCATCGAATGGGCCGACGTTGTCTCTATTGGGCTTGGGTGTTAGCACCGCGAGCGCCATCGGGCGATCCGTTGCTAACCTCCAATTCGATGTGGACGACGGGACATTCGATAACCCGAGGATATCTGGCGGCTCTCTCGAAGAGGCCGCCCTTGATTTTTCTCAGATTTTTGGACCATGTCCGGCTGTCCCATGGGCTACGAAAACCCCTAAGTGGCCATGATTACCGCGTTTAGCGCCCGCGAGTGCCTTTTCCGATTTTGGTAACAAAATCTTTGGCCAACGTCCGACCATCTCGCCAAGATCGAAGTGGTATGCCACGCTATGAGGCCGCCTGTCCTTTTTCCCCGTCATTTTTCGCCATATTCGCGGACCTTACGAGGCTACGAAAACCCTAAGTGAAATGCGATCACTAACGAAATTAAATAATTTTTCCTATTCATTACAGACAATTATGTACAACCAATTTACAACAAAATTGTCAACACAAAAATTAAATACAAAAATTCAGTATTTACATTGTCGTCATGACGTTAGTCGTGCGACACCTCTCTAAGCACTTTCGTCAGGCGACAGTTCCTTTTCGCTCTCGTCAAGACGTTAAGCCCGTCGACAAGCGCCGCTTTGCCTCTGTCACACGTTAAATGCGTCAGGCGACAAGAAAGCCACGTCGGCCGCACCTCTCGCCCGTGTAATTTTCTATTTAGGCCCACGTCATGCGTCCAACGTGCGACAGAGGTATATTTCTGAAAAAAAAATTTTCGGTAGAATATTTTTGAAATTCCGAATAAAAAATGTATTATTAAAAAAAAATTCCCCTCGTCATGCAGTCGTTTCTGACTAAAATAATTACTAAAATTTCTTTTTACAAAAGAAATAAGAAAAAAGAGTGAAATAATTACAGCTACATCCGTTTGTATCTCTATCTCTTAGTATGCACTACCCTTCTTGTGAACCCTACATTCCTACTTATGAATTTTGTTTATTTCTATGTATGAACCTATAACAATGGAATTTTCAAAGAGGATCCAGATTATACCAATAGATGCAGTTGATTATAAATGGGAAAAGTAGCAATTTACATAAATGGATTTTATCTCCAAAAAAAAATGCAGAAATGAATTTTAAGCCTGCTATTTGCAAGCCGATACTCTCAGCCCACCGGTCCGACAAAGATATTTCAGGAAAATATGTCTTTTCTAGTCCCGGCCCAAGCTGGGCCAAGTTTGCTCAAGTCTAAGGAAATTTCGAGATCTTTTTGTGAACCAATCAAAATGGAAATTTCGAAGCACACAAGTACGAACCATTTAACATCGACTTGTGAGTAAAAATACAAAATTGAAAAACTAAAACCAAAACTCCTGAGTGATTTTATGACAGATAAATGTGCATTACCGTATTGGTGTAGTGGTACGCTTTTGTATGCTAGGTTCCAAACGCCATGTGCACACTTGTACCTAGGGATGAAAATGGAATGAAAATGGTTGGTAATTGATCGTTCCGTTTTCACATCTTTTACCAGTAATGAAAACAAAATTGGAAACTCTGAAAACAGATACGGAAACAGATAGTGACGGAAATGGTTGCGGAACGGAACGCAGTGGATACGAAAAACGAAATTGGCAAATTCCATAAGAATATAGTACATGATCACAATATACATGACCGCAAAAACAATATAACTCATTCCACTTCCAAGGCGGATACAAGAACAATATTATGTTCACCGGTATCACTAGGAAGTTTTTTCTCAAGTTTGTACTCGCTATTTATATCTCAGATCAGACTATCATGTCTTCCTCTATATTATTATCATCGACATCCTCTTGGTCCTCCAATTATAAAGTTGTAACACCCTAAAATTTTCATATTATTTTTTGATGTTCATTTATAATTTTATAAGATTTATTCTGGATTTTCTGAAGTTTATAAATACCATTTTTGCTATTTTTAGATTTATAGAATTAATTTATTCATAAAAAATGAAACTAAAATTATGCTAGAAAGAAGAGAGGTGCTTCTATTCTTTTCATTTTCGCAGTTGCACAAATATTAAAGCATTAATAAAGGGTAGATGTGATTATTTACTCTTTCGCTTACTTTAAGATTTGTACAACTTGTATTAAGAAAAAAAGCATTGGAGAATTGCTTTAGAAATAATTTTCTAGGTTCAAAATGTTTCAAAGTATTTTTGAGATTTTTTTTTAAATTTTTGAACTATATTTGATATTTTCTATAAATATATTTGTATTTTTAAAATTATTTTAATTTAGAAATAAATGTAAATTCTCCCTTCTCCTTTTTGGGCTAAGTGGGCTAAGTTTCTGACGGAATTTCCGGTTTAACTTATATGGAATTTTTGTTTTCGTTTATATCGGAAATGGCTCTCTAGTTTCTGTTCTGCCGTTTCCGTTTCCAACAAAAATTTTCTATTTCCGTATCGATATTTTCCATTTCCGTTTTCAAAGAAAGACTTCCATATCTGTTTTTCTTTGAAATGGTCGGAAATTTGTTTTCATCACTACTTGTACCAGTTGGATCCGTAGCAGTTTCGCTAGCCTTTCCAGCAAGTTTGTGTATAGGATGAAATTCGCATAGGAGAGGAGGCTTTCAAGCCGGTCGCTGTTGATGGCGATTTGTCTTTCGTTCAGGTCGACGGCTGCTGAGGAGACGAGCTCGAGGTCTCTCTCTGACCATTGTCGTGTTCTTGCTGTAATCTATTGCTCCGATACGCGGACCAACCATGTGTGAAGACTGCACTGCAGCTGCGAGAAAAGATCTGTAGAGACAAAACTTGCAAATAGTAACAGACAAGGAAGTTTGGCGTACATCCAGTCAGCCAAGGAGGACTTACTGCTGAATTAACTGAATAACGCTGCACTTATCCTTCCTTCAAAAGCTACTGCGCTGTTCCTTTGTTCCGAAGACGAAGGTTTCTGCTTCTTCTTCTTCTTGCTTGTGTGCGAGCCTCTCAGAAGCCGACATAGGTTTCATCATCACTCAGCTCTTTATTTGGATATTTGTTCTCTGGCATAGTTCTTGGCTTCTTGCTGTCTTGCACCTTTCTGGGGTTCTCTTCTGCTGTGGCTGTTATCCAAGCAACGGGAGCGGGGAACGATTTGATTATGTGGTTTCTTGTCTGTGGGACTGAGTTTCTTTTGCGTTTGATGTAAGTATCCAAGTGCGTTTCTTGATTGGGCCGTGTGTAACGCCTGAGATTTATGTACAGATGCACATCCACTGAATCGGACTTCTCCAGAGCCTGCAAAGGTACATCCTTTCCCGCCAATTGTTCTTCTTTTGATGAAATTAAATTAGAGCTGAAGAACGCCTGCCTAAATCTATGCAGTATGCTTGTTCCTTTGATTTTATATACATGTTTTCTGTGAGATTAGGCTGCAGATGGTGTTGATTCTCATGACTCACCATCCATGCTTGCTTGCTTGTATTGAATAAAAAATAACAATTGATTTGTAGCTAGTAGTTACTGTTAGCACGGCAAAATAACTAAATATAAAGATTTAACATGGAAAAATTGTTGTGGGAAAAAAACCACGGAAAACAATTTACTATAATGCTTCAAAAATTACAAGTACAAAAGTTAACTTATATAACAAAAAAAGTTCAAGTTGTACAAGATTTGGACTAACGGCCTATTTGATAAAACCAAAAGATAAGATAAATAGAGATATTATCTCTAACTAGTCGTCTTCTCCGATCTGAATACTTCGTTGTGCGGCAGGCTGAAGTGATGAACTCCTCTCTGAGTGTTTATCAGTTTCTGCATGTAATCAATGTCATGTGGAACTATTGACTGAAGTCAAGCTCCATATTTTGATCTTTAGGTAACTCTTGGGCTTGCCATGGCGGTAACGATTAAGCTCCAGTCCGCTCTAGGCGTTCTCGGGATCATCTCGGTCCTGCGCATCTGCAGCACTGCTGTGTGCACTCCTGTAGACAACTACTTCATCAGCTGCGGCTCCTCGGTCGACACGCCGGTTGGCCGTAGGCTCTTCGTCGCCGACGATTCCGGCTCGGTCACCCTGACATCTCCTCAAAGCACCGCCGTGAAGGCATCACCCGACTCAGTGTCCGGCTTCGACGACGCCGCCATGTACCAGACCGCCAGGTTGTTCGCCGCGCCGTCGTCCTACTCGTTCGAGATCAGGGCCCGCGGCCGGCACTTCGTTCGCCTCCACTTCTTCCCCTTCCGGTACCAGAGCTTCGACCTCTTCACGGCGAGATTCAAGGTGTCGACGCAGGACGCCGTCCTAATCGACAGCTTCGCGCCGGCGAAGAACAACGCGGTGCCGGTGTGCGAGGAGTTCCTGCTGAACCTCGCGCGCGACACGCTCGTCGTCACGTTCGTGCCGCTGGACGGGGGCCTCGCCTTCGTCAATGCTGTCGAGGTCGTCTCGGTCCCAGACAGCCTCGTCACCGACTCCGCGAAGACGCGGAATTCCGTGGGCCAGCAGCTCAACCCTGCCGTGCTGCCACTGCAAAAGGCGTACAGGGTCAATGTTGGCGGCCCCGCGGTCCAGGCCGACAACGACAAATTCTGGCGAGAATGGACAACTGATCAGCATTTCTTGGTCGGTCTTGCAGAGACTCGAGAGGTTAATTACGATGGAAGAAGACTCAACTATCTGCCCGGCGAGGCAACGCCGGACGACGCGCCGGACATTGTATATGCCACCGCGAGGGAGCTGATCACTGCGAGCAACTTGACGGACGACACGAAACAAATGGCATGGCAATTTAACGTGGACAGGTTCTCTAGCTATCTGATCAGGTTTCACTTCTGTGACATTGTGAGCGACGCCTCTCACCTGCTACACATCAATGTCTACGTCGATAGCTCCAACGCCGTGCAAGATCTGGACCTCTCCACCATTGGCAATGGCGCATTGGCGTTCCCGTATTACAAGGACTTCGTGTTGCCTGATAGCCAGCCATCCGGCAAACTGGCTGTCTATGTTGGCTCGTCATCCCAGAAGGTTGTGACACCAGCCGCCATTCTCAATGGCCTTGAGATCATGAAGATACACCTGAACGCAGGTTCCGTCGTCGTGGTCGAGCCAACGGCAGGAGCAAAGAAGCAGCATTTGGCGGTCGTTTTGGGCGCAGTCTCCGGAGCCTTTGCCTTCGTGTCCCTTGCCGTTGTCCTTGTCATTGTCCTTAGGAAGAAGAAGGACAAGGAGCTGCCGACACCGACGCCGAGCCAGCCGTCCACGCCGTGGAGGCCGCTCCTCGGCCGTTTCAGCTTTCGCAGCGCGGGGCCGGGCAACATCGGATCAGGGTCACCAAGCTTCACCATCGCCACTAACACTCCGGAAGCGAGCTTCATGGCCGCCTCTTCTGTCCCGAGCTACCGTTTCCCGTTCGCCACGCTGCAAGAGGCGACGAGCAACTTCGACAAGAGCTTTGTCGTCGGAGAGGGAGGGTTCGGGAAGGTGTACGCCGCCTTGCTCCCGGACGGCACCAAGGTCGCCGTGAAGCGTGCGAGCCCGGAGTCACGGCAGGGCGCGCGGGAGTTCCGGACGGAGATCGAGCTGCTATCCGGCCTGCGCCACCGCCACCTCGTGTCGCTCATCGGCTACTGCGACGAGCAGGACGAGATGATCCTGCTGTACGAGTACATGGAGCACGGCTCGCTGAGGAGCCGCCTGTACGGCGGCGCGGACACAGCGGAGCGCACGCTCAGCTGGGCGCAGCGGCTGGAGGCGTGCATCGGTGCGGCCAGGGGGCTCCTCTACCTGCACACGGCCGTGGCCAAGCCGGTGATCCACCGCGACGTCAAGTCGTCCAACATCCTGCTGGACGACGGCCTCACGGCCAAGGTCGCCGACTTCGGCCTGTCCAGGGCCGGGCCGGAGCTCGACGAGACGCACGTCAGCACCGCGGTGAAGGGCAGCTTCGGCTACGTCGACCCGGACTACGTCCGGACGAGGAAGCTCACGACCAAGTCCGACGTGTACTCCTTCGGCGTCGTCCTCCTCGAGGCGCTGTGCGCGCGCCCGGTCGTCGACCCGAGGCTCCCGGGGCCAATGGTCAATCTAGTCGAGTGGGGGCTGCACTGGCAGGGCAGGGGAGAGCTGGAGAAGATCGTCGACCGGCGCATCGCCGGGGCGGTGAGGCCCGCGGCGCTGGGGAAGTACGGCGAGACGGTGGCCAGGTGCCTCGCCGAGCGCGGCGCTGACCGGCCGGCGATGGAGGACGTCGTGTGGAGCCTGCAGTTCGTGATGCGGCTGCAGGAGGTCGACGGACTTGACGTCTCCGACGTGAACAGCCTGAACATGGTGAGTGAGTTGACGCCGTCGCCGCCGTATTCTCGTCAGAGAAGCGCGATTGAAAGTGAAACCAGCAGGGAGGAGGGAGATGGAGTAGCGGACGGCGATTACACCGATGTGTCCATGAGAGGTGTCTTCTGGCAGATGGTCAATGTGCGCGGGAGATGAGACTGACAGAAGGTTACGAAATCAGGCTAGATATGAAGATCAGTTCCCGGTTACACATTTCCAGTTTCACCTTCCTCAGTCGCCAAGCACAAGAGACATTTGTTACCATTCAGTCATCAGAACAAGATATATTTGTTAGCTGTTACCGAAGAACGCCTATGCTCATTTACAGTTTTAGTCGTGGTTTAGTTGTTACCGAAGAACGCCAATGCTCATTTACAGTTTTAGTCGTGGTCTCAAATAAATCTTAGCTGCAGAAAAAAAAAAACTTATCAGCAGTCGGAGGCTGCAATAACTGTACAGCTTGTGATCTTCATGGTCACAAGTTGAAAGGCACCACTCAAATCAAGGGTGCTTCTATGCAATAAATGAATAATGATTACTTAACCTTTCATTCACTTTAAAATTTGTACAACTTGTATAAAGAAGAAACACATAAAAGCACCACTTAAGAGCTTGTTTGATAGAGCTTCAGATCCTAATTTCACATAAATCTGAAACTTGTAGGTTAAAATAAAGTGCATTAAGTTTATATTTTTAGTCTAAAATGTAAACAAGATGATTCATTTAAACATTTTAATATACTCACAGCTTCGCAGATCTAGTGAGGCTAGAACCCTACCAAACACACCCTAATTCTAATTTTAGAATATAACCTGTCAAGTCTTGCATACAGGCACAACCTGTTAGGAGTTTAAACATAGACTAGTAAGTATTGACTAGTAACCTGGAGGACGTGTATGGCGCGCAACCACTCGGAATTTTGATTTGAGAAGAAAAACTCCTTACCAGTAGTAGCGAAAACTTAAAAGCAGGGTGCTGGAAAGGGCGAAATAGGATAGAACGGCCGACAAGGTAGAGAGCTCTACAGGTTCCTGGAGGCTGCAGCCATGCATTAGCACACAAAAGCATGTTCGCAAGTCGCACAGATTATGATCTTATAGAATACAGTGCAAGCAAAATGATTCCATGTGCACTTCAAATTACAACCGAGAGATGGTACGGTCTATCCAAAGCATCAATACCAAAATAGAGTGCAAATCCAATCAAATTCATAGAGATTAGTCTTAATCTTCAACATGTTTGGAATACTTCTTGAATATAGGAAGAATTTTATCCACCCCAAAACCTCATTCAGGGGGACGCACTTCCTCTGGGAGAAGCGCGGTGGTTCCCATTGTCTTCGTGGTCCCTTGGGCTTGGGCTACGACCATTGGCAGATGGACTAATGTCACGGCGCTCGCGATCAGCTGGGCTACGGCTGTCGGTTCTCCTTGGGCTCCTGCTGTAATCCGAGCCATTGTGTTCCCTTGGTGCAGGGCTCCTGCTGCCATTAGGAGTAGGGCTGCGGTTTCTCTCCTTGGCTGGTGAAGGGCTCCTCCTAGGGCTGCGGTTTCTCTCCTTGGCTGGTGAAGGGCTCCTCCTAGGGCTGCGGCTGCCACGATGGCTCCTTGATCGCCTTTCATCACGACTATCCCTCCTTGGAGACCGCGAGTGACTGCATAAAGCGAAGGATACACTATCAGTAAGTTAAATCAAATTAAGCTTATATGTTTAAAAGTGAGATCTAGAGAACTTCTGGTCCACATCAGATAAATCAGTTTTTGCCTGGAACATATATTAACCAGTTATGCCCCAACGAACATGAGTTTTTAATTCATATCCAATTACTCAACATATATTCAGAGTAAAATGTACTCAAATCCAAACCATGGCCAATAAATAGTAGAAGATGGAACAAGACCTGATTTGGTAGGTACAGCCAGGATATGCATAATAGGAATATAATACAAGCAGACGAATTGAAAGGTTTATGTTTGAAAAAAAAACCAATGTATGAATTGCTGTCAGCACTACTCTTTTTGTCAAATTAAGGAAATGCTCTAAATACCTGTAGCTCCTACTGTGGCTCCTGCTGTAACTCCTACCACGGCTCCTTCCGCGGCGAGGGGATGGGGATCTTGAGTAGCTTCTTCCACGCCTGTTTTCATCAAGGCGACTTGTATTCAGATATGCTCTAGTTATAACAAGGAAGAAATCTCAAAGTAAATACCTGAGATTCTTAGGGCTGTTCTGACAGTCCCTTTCTATATGGCCCCTATCTCCACAACGATAGCACCTGTTTTTCCAGTCACCAGCTCTGCAGTCACGAGCCCAGTGCCCATCAATCCCACAGTTAAAGCAGCGGCCAGAACCAGGAGCAGGTCCCCTGCCCATATATTCACGGGATCCTCCTTGGCCACGTGGAACCTAAAATTGAATTGAACATCATATTTAGATAGGGTAAAACAACAAAGTAGGGGCATCAAAGCATAGATTAACAAAAGAAAAACAGTAAAATACATAGTATATGCAGAGAATTATTGTTTTACAAATAGTATTACCCCTTTAGCAAATTCAACAACCATGCGGCTTCCGTCAAACTCCCGACCGTCAAGGTTGTACCTTGCATCATCAGCATCCCGGGGATCACTAAACTCCTGAAATATGATTCAATAAAAAAAAAGGTGGCCTCATATGTGAAGATGTAAACGAACTATCTATTTTATTAGATAATTAATTAACTACAAAATTATAGAAGTAGAACAAAAAATTTTACTTACAACAAATGCAAACTCATTCTTCATATCCACATATCGCACTCTGCAGAAACGGTTTCCAGAAACGGTAACACCATCAAGATGTAAGTAGAGAAATGTATCACCAGTCAGAAGGAACTAAACACCAGTCATGATTGCGATTTCCATTAAAACAGGCAATATAATTTATCAAAACACCAAAGTCTGCTAGAAACTTTGGAAGAACAGCCACCAATTCCACCAAGGGCACCCTCCCATCATGGACACCGAGGTTGGGTAAGCCCCCAAAACCTTCAACAAGATCATCCAAGTTAAAACATGAAGGGCTTGCGGATATTTGAAGGTAAGAAAAACAATGGGGGAAAAACAGTGCTGAGCAGGGCAGCATGCTGCTGGCTTAGACATCTTGAATGGAAAGGCATTGCCTCAAGGAACTGAATAAAGAGGCACCTCTAAGTTTGTGTAATGTTTTAGACAAGAGAAGCAAAGCACAAAACTACTCTATTACACGTTCAACACAAATAATTTGCATTAACACCGTATCAAACCCTTCAAAGTTCATCCAATAGCAGAAGAAACCGGTACGTATATATTTGACCCAGACCTTGTCACTTATAAGGCCATATAACTATCATGAGGTCTACGAAGAACAACATTACAAAATTGTATTAAACTGGCACAAGTCCAAAAGGGTATCAAATCATTCAGATGAATAGGTCATGTCTTATGCTAATATCATGAAAAACTGAAATTTGCTTCGTTAGGTAAAATATTTTATCCACACTTCATGAAAACGGCCAATGCTACGACTCTAGGCTACTTTGTACTATAACAGAAGCTACTTACTCAACATAGCGTCACGGTAGTTGCGTCAGAAAATGCTATTAAAATGACAGCACAATTGCATCAGAAAAGGAGGTTAAAATGACACCTAATCTTTTTCTCACCCTCCAAGTTACAAAACAAGTTTACATAACTACAAAGCAAAAGGCAGTTTTCGACTCAAAGGAAGAACTCTGCTTCGTGAGATGAAACACCTGAAAATAAGATCCAACTTGCTCACCTCCCATATCTGCCGAAAAGGTCTTCAAGGTCCCGTGTCCGGGTACGCGAAGAAAGCCGACCCACGTACAGCCTTGTGTTACTGTCGTAACGATCATCATAGCGAGGCATTTTGCGCTGCGATACAAAATTCAAAATGTTAAAACCAAGAACATCAAGCAAAGCAAGCCCCTGCCCATCCAAACATCAAGCAAAGCAAGCTCCTGCCCATCCAAATGCAGCTGACCTAACACGAACCTAATAAGAGTAGCATGCATCCATCTGGTGCTATTTCTACATAGACAACGGCGTCAACTACATCTCATGAAATCTAAAACAGAGAAGCCAACCAATCGAGCATAAGTCCTCACTAACCTAGTAACGATAATGGATCCCCTTTACGCATCATCAACACGAAAGTCGAATCGAATGGAGAAATCCATCGCTATTTCTTCACAATACAGAATGATTTAGATTCAGGCAGGCCATAGATGCGAATCGAAGAAGCAAAGCAAACAAATAACGAACCAATCGAGTGAATTACAGATCGTCCTAATACTCGTACCGCATCCCAACTCACGCCAAGCAAAGAAAAAAATTCCGCAACGAGTCGGGCAGAAAAAAAAACTGAACCTAAACAGCATACATCACGAATCGAATCAAACCAGCAAGAGAACCAGGGACAAATCGAGCGAAACGATTGACGCAAACGAGATCGGATCGGGATTTGGGGGTACCTGCGAGCGACCCAGAAGGAACCCTAGCCACGAGAAGGGGACAAGAGTAGACTTCGCTAGGTGTGCCGGGGTGTGACGGCGGCATATTTATAGAGACACTCGCCTGCTCGTTTTAACGGCGATGATTGCATCGGCGGAGGCATCGACGGCTGCGAGGGAACTAGTCGTTCTCTCTTGTGGCCCATCAGAACGAGAGGCATGTCTTTAGGGAGTGATTAACTAGGCCCATTAGCCAATGAGACCCAAATAGAACTTCCACTTAACTACGGCCCATTAGCACATAACATTAGGCCCAAATCTGCGCAAGGAGAAAACGAGGAAGCAAACAAATAACACGTACATGCAGGTGCAACCCGAGGTTTAAGGCACGGAACAGGGCTGTGTTTGATAGAGCTCTAGTGATTTAGTAGAGCTGGGTATTATTAACTTCATCAGATCTGTGTGGTTAGAGGTGTGAGTATATTAAGAGTGTTTAGATGGATTATTTTGTTCACATTTTAGACAAAAATATATAAACTTAATTCACTTTATTTTAGTCTACAAGTTTCAGATATCAGGTGAAGCTAAAATCTGGAGCTCTACCAAATAGGTGTTGACGAGGCACTCATCCATTTTTAGCCGTCGAAATGTAGCAAGCATCTCGTCTTTCAATTCTGTCAAACAAGAGAATAGGAATCTAATCACTTATCATCAACCACTAACAGCGGCTGGAAGCTCCGGGAAGAATATTGCATGGCAGTGCACTGAGTGCAGGCAAGGTCGGCGTGCAGATTCGGCGGACGACGTGGTTTCACTGCGCATGGTTGATGCGAGACACGTCGAAAGAGGCCGGATACGGCAAAAGACACGACGGCGCAGCTATAAAACGGGGACGTCGCTGATCGCTGCACAGCCAGGCCAGCGTCGAGACCAAACGCGCAACTCGCTCGCAAGTTCGCAACTGATCGTAAGTCCTTCGATCTCGTACGTGCATGTGTTACTATTCCGGGATAACTTCAGTCGTCTATCGTTAATAATTCGTGGTCTTGTTTTCTTTCCCATGGCTAGGCATAAAACCGAGCAGAACGTACCAAAGAAGCCAGCGGGAATCATGGGCGGCGGGCACGACATGCACGGGCACAACGGCGGCGTGAAGGGGGTCGTGTCCAGCCTCGTCCACGGCGGACAAGGCCACGGCCACGATCAACATGGATACGGCCACGGCTACGATCAGCATGGGTACGGCCATGGGCATGGTCCTGCCGCCGGGGCTTACCCACCGCACGGCTACCCGGCGCACGGCCACGCACCGGCCGCCTACCCTGCGCACTCGGGGCAGCACGGTAATTAATAAGCACGTCTGATTCATCGATAAATGCATGGCTGTGTGCATGGTGTGACGCATGGTTTTAATTCGAGCGTGAATGAAAAGATCTGTACGTATGCTTGGGCATGCAGGGCACATGGGGTCGTACCACACCGGGCACGGCGGCGGCCATGGCGGCAGCTTCGGCGGCAAGCACAAGGGCGGCATGTTCGGTGGCAAGCACTCCAGGAAGTGGAAGTGAAGTATACGTGACACGAATTTGCCATGCATGCATGCTAGCTCCCATACACATGTATACCTAATTAAATAAAGGGCTAGGCAGGCGTGTATGTGCGTGTGCGCTAGCTTGAGCTGGTTAGTCAGCTGCGATGCTGTGAGACAGTGAGAGCGAGCGTAACGTAGTAGTACAAGATAAAGTGTGACGTGTGTACGTACTGATGAAAAATAAGACAAGTATATATACCGTACTCGGTATGTGTGTTGTGCACCAAGCAATCTCGTTCTGTCGTATATATAAGCTGAGATGGATATAAACAGTTGACATTGCAATAATCTCTTACGATGTACGTGCTAGATTTGTGGCTTCCCTTTTTTTCTTTTTTTTGGGTGAGGAAAGATTTGGCTTACGTGAGGCAGCATGTCTTTGTAAAAAGGCCTTTCAGTTCATCGAGACCGGTGGGTAGGTGGATGAATAGGCCTACCAAATTAATTCGGCCCAAAACAAAATCCCGTGCCGAACGAACAGCCCAATCTGGTCCAGATCTTTTTTGACGTCAGCGACCTAATTAATACGCAAAGTAGCTTCTTTACGTATCCCTGATTAGGAAGTGGGCATTCGGTTTTTCTGTTTAATCGGTTCAGTTTTTGGTTTTTAAATAATTCGGTTTTTGAAAATTGGAAACCCAATTTCTCGGGCAAAAATAAAAACCGAATCCCTAATTAACCTAAAATATTTCGTTCTATTACTCGGTTTTTCAAGTTAACCTAAATATAAATAACATTAGGTAGATTAGATTTGGTCTTTCTCATATTACAACACAAAGTATGAATAAACCTACACAATATTCATATGTCATTACAATATAAATATAATAGAACATATGAATATACTAAACATATGCATAAATGTATTGTGACATGAGAATTGTTTAGCGGCTTTAGGAAAAATATTATAAAAGTGGTATTGTATATGGGCTATTCGGTTATTTCGGTTTTTGGAATCGAAAAACCGAACCGAAAACCGAAAACCGAATTATACCAAAACAAAAACCGAATAAACCGAAATAATCGGTTAATTCGGTTCGGTTCGGTTCGGTAATTCGGTTTCGGTTTAAAAATGCCCACCCCTATCCTGATAGGTAAAGTGACCAAGAACAGACTTTTCTGAACGAACAAGCACTGGTATTGAATTTTAAATCTTGTAGAACGCTCTCTTCCCACGTGCGTAATTCTGGCCACCTCAATAGAGCACATGCTGTACACGGCTAAATCTAGCCAGGTACGGCACACAAGTTTCATGTGGGAATCGTGCGCAAATCCATTGTTATTCTGGCATATGTTTTAGCCAAACATCGAACACGCTGTCGATCGCCATAAGCCCGGCCGTCTCACTTCGATAGTTCGATCCATTTGCAAATTGCAAACATCTGCTTTTGTCTGGCAAATAGATAATTTAATAGTTATTTATTGCCTGGACTCAATTGAGATGCGCGCGTAGTAATCCTGAGTTTTTTTTAAAATAAAATGTTAGGAGTCATAGTTTTTATTATCAGAAAAACTAGCAAACGGTATGGCGTCAAATCCAATTCCAACGGCACAGACCATAACCGTTCGATCCCATCTCAGGATCTAAAAGAACAAAACTCTGCAAACGGCTAGTGATTGACCCACCAAGCCCATTGGTAAATTACACAGGCGCGACGTGTAGCATACGGGCTTAAATATACATAGGCCATAGCCCATTAACGTTGTAGAAACATTTTGGATTCCTGCAGTAATAATTTTGACCGAATCCATGCTGAAGCTACTGAGGTCAATTACTCCAGCTGCATGTATTAGATTGTCGTTTGCTCTAGTTTGTGACTTGTGCTTATAAGTGAGAAAAACTAAACAACGGTGTCCCGACATGCTATACCCGTGAACGTAGTTAAACATGCTATACTGTTGAAAGTGATTCTCAACGGTATAGCGTTGGATAGTACCTCTCATTTTCAAAACATCACGAAACTTATCCGTGAAACATCATGAAACTTATCCGTAAAACATCACGAAATATCATGAAACTTACCTATGAAACCTAGTAATGAAACCCGTGAACCTAGTGAAACATGCTATACCGTTGAAAGTGATTCTCAACGGTATAGCGTTGGATAGTACCTCTCATTTTCAGAACATCACGAAACTTATCCGTGAAACATCACGAAACATCATGAAACTTATCCACGAAACATCATGAAACTTACCCGTGAAACCTAGTAATGAAACCCGTGAACCTAGTGAAACATGCTATACTGTTGGAAGTGATTCCCAACGGTATAGCGTTGGATAGTACCTCTCGAATAAGTACACTATGAAATCTGTGAAACTTAAGCGTGAAACAACATGAAACCTATCTATGAAACGCTAGAAACTCTGAATCAATTAATGGTTTGAAACATGCTCAAACCTATGAAACATGCTCTAAAACTTGTTCAAACTCATGGGTTGAAACTTGGTAAACTTGAAATATTCTAGAAACATGTGAAACTTAGTTTCACACATAAGTTTCATAAGGTTTAATAGTGTTTCATCTAGATATACAAACCCTGTGAAACACGCTCGGAAACTCATTGAAATTTATTGAGATATACTGAAATATTTATAAAATCTATTTGAAACTCCTTTTGAAACCTAATGAAATATACACAACCTAATGAAACCTACGAAACTAAAACGTTACAAAACTTATAAGTACACTACGAAACTTGGTGAAACTTAACTGTGAAACAACATGAAACCTATCAAGACGAAACAACATGAAACCTTGTGGTGAAACTTAGCTGCGACGGAGGATAGCTCAATCTCGTGCGACACATGACGAGGTTCCAACAAGGAATAGCTATGTGCGAATCAGTGTGTCCAAGTAGCAAACGAGGATTCAACAGTTAGATCCTAAACCACTCAAGCGTCTGTATGTCCAAGCGATGAATGGACGGATGGTGTACCGTTCGGACTAGATATGGACGGTATAGTGTCACGTAATTGCATTCTTTTATTATAGAAGAAGAAAACAACCGCTGAATTACAAACGTAAACGCAACCTCAAACCCGTGTGGCATGCGTGCCACCGCAGCGCTCTGGCCACCTAGCCAAAGCTCGGTTCTCGTAAACCAGAGTTCGACATAGAATAAGGTCAGGCATGGATCCTTGACAACACAAAATTAAAGAATATAGGATATGTCCTCTTTCCGGTAAAAACATCTTGTGCAGTTCAGTACATGCTACAAACCAGCAGGCGCTTCACAAGCAATGGGTAAAAAAGTGTAGTACTGCAGTCTGAAACATGTCATGACTAGTAGCCCCTTTACAAGCAATCATCAAGCTATATCTATCTCTTCAAAAGAATCATTAGACTATATATGTCAAGGAGGCATAACTCTATTAGTAGGCCATATCTGTTCCAAACTTCCAATCAATTCTTCTTCAGTCATACAGGTACTCTTGTTGAACTTTCAGTCCATGTGTTAGCTGCAGTTTTCAGGCTGCACACACTACAATTGGCCAGACAGTCCTTGCTTCGGATCATACGTCGACAACAACCTTCTCTGTTAAAAGTTCAGAACAAACACAGGGAAATTACGAAGAGGATACAGGGAGAGCAGAGGGAGAATTCAGAGAACGCTACTTACAATAGGCTCAAACTGAGGGGTTGACAGGTTGGTTTCGAGGTTTCTTAGCACCAGCAAGATCTGCGCGAGGCGAGGTAATCGTAGTCTCGTTGAGTTCATTGTTCATCAGGGCGAAATCGGACAGAATTGCGAACGACAAGGCGAAAAAAGGAAACTAGTACTATAGTACTTACCGTCTTCACGGTGATATCATCCATGCCCTTCAGTTTCTGCAGATGGGCTTCAATTGGGCATGGCGTGTTTGGATCGAATATGTCGCCGATGAACCTGTATACTTGCGCAAAATTCATATCATCTGCAAAAACAAAGAAAATAAGATCAACTTACAGTTGTTTAAGTATTGGCTATGTAGTTAAAATTGATGTTACCCGGCGACAGTGGAAGCTGAATCATGTCATTCTGCACATCACCAATTGCTGACGCTTCACCTGTGCCGCCAGTCCAAGCAATGCTCGTAGTATTGAAGCTCGGCGTTCCCATCAACGAATTGTCACCTAATTAATTGAAAAGAAAAGTTATTCTCATGGCATTTTGATTTGCAACTCTCTGACTAGAAAGGGCGATTTGATAGCAGACATAATTACCTGGATATGTCGCTGCTGGTTCAGTCTGGCTTTCTGCACCACGGTTCACCCATGCTGAAGCACCTGAACCTGAAGTGCCTGCCCAGTCGAAGTTCTGCATGTCTGAGAAACATTCTGAAACATTGTTCTATTAGATCACTAATTAGAAAAAACTAATCAGAAAAGCACATGATTACAATTGTAGTTCTAGCAAACGGAGATAGCATAGAGTTGCTTGCCATTGGCTGCAGGAAGAACTCCAGGGCAATTCCAACCGATGGAACCGTGACCAACAATGTCGGATGGATCCGACATAGCAATCGGCGCGCACTGCGGCTGGCCGTGGAGTACAGTTGTGGCGACCACACTGCTGCCGGCCGGCGATCCCTGTGGCTGCTGCATGGCGAACCTGCGCCTCGGATACTGCGGCGGCAGCCCGGCGGCCAAACCGAGCTTCTGAACCTTGAGGAAGTACTTCTGAGCATGGCTGCGGATCTGCATGCATTCCAAGTTATCATCAGCATCACAACCCGTGCGCGCACTCGTTGAATCCTCAAAACGCAGGTAACAACAACACGCCTTCATCACGATCCAGATTATACCTGTATCGTCGTCTTGGTGCCAACATGTTCCTCGATCTTCTTCCAGTCGCGACCAAACCTGAAAATCGCATATATAGCCAGTTGAGTCCAATCGATCAGCTTTACTTGAACTACCATTCAGCGATGTAAATGAAGTCAGAAGTAAGGAAAGATTTCTTTCCCATGGCTAGGCATAAAACCGAGCAGAACGTACCAAAGAAGCCAGCGGGAATCATGGGCGGCGGGCACGACATGCACGGGCACAACGGCGGCGTGAAGGGGGTCGTGTCCAGCCTCGTCCACGGCGGACAAGGCCACGGCCACGATCAACATGGATACGGCCACGGCTACGATCAGCATGGATACGGCCATGGGCATGGTCCTGCCGCCGGGGCTTACCCACCGCACGGCTACCCGGCGCACGGCCACGCACCGGCCGCCTACCCTGCGCACTCGGGGCAGCACGGTAATTAATAATATAAGCACGTCTGATTCATCGATAAATGGCTGTGTGCATGGTGTGACGCGTGGTTTTAATTCGAGCGTGAATGAAAATATCTGTACGTATGCTTGGGCATGCAGGGCACATGGGGTCGTACCACACCGGGCACGGCGGCGGCCATGGCGGCAGCTTCGGCGGCAAGCACAAGGGCGGCATGTTCGGTGGCAAGCACTCCAGGAAGTGGAAGTGAAGTATATATACGCGACACGAATTTGCCATGCATGCATGCATGCTCCCATACATATGTATACCTAATTAAATAAAGGGCTAGGCAGGCGTGTATGTGCGTGTGCGCTAGCTTGAGCTGGTTAGTCAGCTGCGATGCTGTGAGGCAGTGAGAGCGAGCGTGACGTAGTAGTACAAGATAAAGTGTGACGTGTGTACGTACTGATGAAAAATAAGACAAGCATATATACCGTACTCGGTATGTGTGTTGTGCACCAAGCAATCTCGTGTTGTATCACTCGTTCTGTCGTATATATAAGCTGAGATGGGTATAAACAGTTGACATTGCAATACTCTCTTACGATGTACGTGCTAGATTTGTGGCTTCCTTTTTTTTTTGGTGAGGAAAGATTTCGCTTACGTGAGGCAGCATATCTTTGTAAAAAGGCCTTTCAGTTCATCGAGACCGGCGGGAAGGTGGATGAGTAGGCCTACCAAATTAATTCGGCCCAAAACAAAATCCCGTGCCGAACTCACAGCCCAATCTGGTCCATATCTTTTTCACGTCAGCGACCTAATTAATACGCAAAGTAGTTTCTTGACGTATCCCTGATTAGGGGTGGGCATTCGGTTTTTTCGTTTAATCGGTTCAGTTTTTTGGTTTTAAAATAATTCGGTTTTTGAAAATTGGAAACCAATTTCTCGGCAAAATAAAAAACGAACAATTAACTAAAATATTTGATTCGTTAATTCGGTTTTTCGTTAACAAATATAAATAACATTAGGTAGATTAGATTTGGTCTTTCTCATATTACAACACAAAGTATGAATAAACCTACACAATATTCATATGTCATTACAATATAAATATAATAGAACATATGAATATACTAAACATATGCATAAATGTATTGTGACATGAGAATTGTTTAGCGGCTTTAGGAAAAATATTATAAAAGTGGTATTGTATATGGGCTATTCGGTTATTTCGGTTTTGGAATCGAAAAACGAACGAACTCAAACGAATTATAACTAAAATAAAACCAATAAACCGAAATAATCGGTTAATTCGGTTCGGTTCGTTCGATAATTCGTTTGGTTTAAAATGCCCACCCCTATCCTTGATAGGTAAAGTGAGCATGAACTGACTTTTCTGAACGAACAAGCACTGGTATTGAATTTTAAATCTTGTAGAACGCTCTCTTCCCACGTGCGTAATTCTGGCCACCTCAATAGAGCACATGCTGTACACGGCTAAATCTAGCCAGGTACGGCACACAAGTTTCATGTGGGAATCGTGCGCAAATCCATTGTTGTTCTGGCATATGTTATAGCCGAACATCGAACACGCTGTCGATCGCCATAAGCCCGGCCGTCTCACTTCGATCCATTTGCAAAGTGTAAACATCTGCTTTTGTCTGACAAATAGATAATTTAATAGTTACTAGTCATATGCCCGTACGTTGTAATAGAAACTCAATTTATAATAAAAAAATTTATTTACAAAGACCACTAACTCTGTCTGAATGATACTATTTACTCTGAATGTGCAATGGTTGAATGATTAAATCAGTTCATCAAAGCATACAAATTAGAAGTAGTCAAGGTAGAAATCCACTTCTATCTCAACCGTTCGCACTAGATCCAACGGATTATACACCGGAGAGAACGGACGACCGCCACCAACTCCTAATTAGAAGTAGTAGAGATTTATTGCCTTGACTCAATTGACATGTGCACATAGTAATCCTGAGTTTTTTTAAAAGAAAATGTTAGGAGTTATAGCATTTATTATAGAAAAAGAAAACAACCGCTAAACTACAAACGTAAACGCAAACTCAAACCCGTGTGGCATGCGTGCGGTGGCACGCTCTGGCCACCTAGCCAAAGCTCGGTTCTCGTAAACCAGAGTTGGACATAGAATAAGGTCAGGCATGGATCCTTGACAACACAAAATTAAAGAATATAGGATATGTCCTCTTTCCAGTAAAAACATCTTGTGCAGTTCAGTACATGCTACAAACCAGCAGGCGCTTCACAAGCAATGGGTAAAAAAGTGTAGTACTACAGTCTGAAACATGTCATGACTAGTAGCCCCTTTACAAGCAATCATCAAGCTATATCTATCTCTTCAAAAGAATCATTAGACTATATATGTCAAGGAGGCATAACTCTATTAGTAGGCCATATCCGTTCCAAACTTCCAATCAATTCTTCTTCAGTCATACAGGTACTCTTGAACTTTCAATCCATGTGTTAGCTGCAGTTTTCAGGCTGCACACTCTACAATTGGCCAGACAGTCCTTGCTTCGGATCATACGTCGACAACAACCTTCTCTGTTAAAAGTTCAGAACAAACCCAGGGAAATTAGGAAGAGGATACAGGGAGAGCAGAGGGAGAATTCAGAGAACGCTACTTACAATAGGCTCAAACTGAGGGGTTGACAGGTTGGTTTCGAGGTTTCTTAGCACCAGCAAGATCTGCGCGAGGCGAGGTAATCGTAGTCTCGTTGAGTTCATCGTTCATCAGGGCGAAATCGGACAGAATTGCGAACGACAAGGCGAAAAAAGGAAACTAGTACTATAGTACTTACCGTCTTCACGGTGATATCATCCATGCCCTTCAGTTTCTGCAGATGGGCTTCAATTGGGCATGGCGTGTTTGGATCGAATATGTCGCCGATGAACCTGTATACTTGCGCAAAATTCATATCATCTGCAAAAACAAAGAAAATAAGATCAACTTACAGTTGTTTAAGCATTTGCTATGTAGTTAAAATTGATGTTACCCGGCGACAGTGGAAGCTGAATCATGTCATTCTGCACATCACCAATTGCTGACGCTTCACCTGTGCTGCCAGTCCAAGCAATGCTCGTATTATTGAAGCTCGGCGTTCCCATGAACGAATTGTCACCTAATTAATTGAAAAGAAAAGTTATTCTCATGGCATTTTGATTTGCAACTCTCTGACTAGAATGGGCAATTTGATAGCAGACATAATTACCTGGATATGTCGCTGCTGGTTCAGTCTGGCTTTCTGCACCACGGTTCACCCATGCTGAAGCACCTGAACCTGAAGTGCCTGCCCAGTCGAAGTTCTGCATGTCTGAGAAACATTCTGAAACATTGTTCTATTAGATCACTAATTAGAAAAAACTAATCAGAAAAGCACATGATTACAATTGTAGTTCTAGCAAACGGAGATAGCATAGAGTTGCTTGCCATTGGCTGCAGGAAGAACTCCAGGGCAATTCCAACCGATGGAACCGTGACCAACAATGTCGGATGGATCCGACATAGCAATCGGCGCGCACTGCGGCTGGCCGTGGAGTACAGTTGTGGCGACCACACTGCTGCCGGCCGGCGATCCCTGTGGCTGCTGCATGGCGAACCTGCGCCTCGGATACTGCGGCGGCAGCCCGGCGGCCAAACCGAGCTTCTGAACCTTGAGGAAGTACTTCTGAGCATGGCTGCGGATCTGCATGCATTCCAAGTTATCATCAGCATCACAACCCTTGCGCGCACTCGTTGAATCCTCAAAACGCAAGTAACAACAACACGCCTTCATCACGATCCAGATTATACCTGTATCGTCGTCTTGGTGCCAACATGCTCCTCGATCTTCTTCCAGTCGCGACCAAACCTGAAAATCGCATATATAGCCAGTTGAGTCCAATCGATCAGCGCTACTTGAACCACCATTCAACGATGTAAATGAAGTCAGAAGTAAGGAAAGATTCAGAATAATTCAGAGAAGTCCTGAACAGAGCAGAAGCCAGAATGGTCTCTCACATGAGCAGCGCGTCGAGGAATCGCTCGTGCTCCTCGGCGCTCCACCTCTCCCTGGGCTTGGTGATGGTGTACGGCTTCCTCGCCTTCTTCCCGGCCATCTCGTTGCTCCCATCCATTTACTCCTTGATGCCCAAATGCGATGCCCACACGCACGCACACATATATATACGAATGTGAAGAAGAAGAAGCAGAAGAAGAGTAAGGATCCATTTGGAGTTTGGACAGCTAATTAAGGATGCATCCATCTGTAGATCAGGAGCAATTCGGCCATGAGCGGAATAACGAATCGACGATGTGACGGTCGAGTTCGAAGGGGCATAAGAATTAGGCCAAGCCAAAGGCAAGGTACTGAGGGGTTAACGTGTACAGTTGGCACTAGGCTGCATGGATGTGGCAAGCTAGGCTGCATGCAGTAGCTAGCCGCTGCTCGAGCTGGGGCTGCAGCCGCCGGGTTGGTGCAAGAGGAGAGGACGTGTCCTCGTGGGGGAAAAGGGACATGTGCGGGTGCTGCTGTCTATGCCTGGATGGTACGAGTACGGCGATGCTTATCTCTCGGGTTCTTTCCGTTTCTGGAAAGGTTGGTTCTCGCCGCGCGCGTGGAACTCCGGACTTGTCGGGTTAGGTACACCGTACACTTCTTGGACGTCAGGCAAAAAGATCGTCGGATTATTATACACTCCTATGTATTATTAGTATATAGCTTTTAATAAATGATGAATCATATGCTTATATATATATATATATATATATATATATATATATATATATATATATATATATATATATATATATATATATATATAATATATAATTGTTACAATGATCGTTCTTCCTAATCCCTATATCTCAATAATATCCAGTATTATAGCTAATTATTCTTCCGATTTCACACCATATCTATCTAAATATGGTCGATTATTATAACAAAATCCGATTATTGCTAGTAATTAATACGACTAATCATTCTTTTTGTACTCTATATATGTAGTACAATTTTTACATAATCAATTAAGGGAATTCATTCAAGATCTCCCATGTCATGCCTGCATGGCGAATGAACTCGACAACGATCAACAAGTGATGGACCGTCGTACATAGGCTGATGTGAGGCCGAAGCGCGTGGTCGATAATCATGGCTGAAGAAGCGAGCACGACACCCATCGGTGCCGTGTCTCACCCAACCAGTTGGATGTGAACAAAGCGTCGACACTTGGCGGTTGCGGCGACAGGTGGACGTTTTGATGGTGAGAGTCATTGGCGTACTTGGAAGTAACGGATCGGTGAACATCGCGAAGAGGAACGACGCGGTGGCGCGGTGTGGCGCGGCGCTAGTGTTTTCGGTTCGCCTTTATGGCTCAGGCGTCATGGCGTGAGGCGATGATGGTTAAATACGCTAGAGGCATGAGACTAGTAGGCCGACAAAAGCGAAGGTCATCTCGGAAAGAAGCGGAATCGACGCGCCAGAGACCATCGCGAAGCGGAGAAAAACGGCGCGAAGCGGTAGCGTCGAAGACATGGAGTACAAAGGCTAAGTGGCGGCGGTAGCCTTTTCCAGGCGCTCGACCATATAGCCATAGCGTGCGCGAGCAAGTGGGCGGCGAGAGCGGACTCCACGCGCCATGGCGTGCTTCGGCAGAGAAAGAACGGCGTGATGCGAAAGGATGGCGGCGCCACGGCGAAACGGCGGCGCTCGAAAGCACGGAGCGGCCAGAATGGTCCAAAATAGCGGTGGCAAGAATGCGCGCTCGTCTAAGAAACCGGCCTTTACGGCATGGATGACAGGGACGACAAAACTTGAGGAAGAACGAGGTCAACGGCCCGAGACACCTTGAGCATAGCAAGAGAAAAGGAACGCAGTGGTAATATAAATTACAAAAAGGGATAAAATGATTGATTGATTTTTGAGATTGGTAATATATATTGCTACTTACAATATATTTGGTTTTAATTCATCTTGGAAAAGAAACCATAAAAACTTTTGTAATCGGGAGAAATAGATGGTTGATCTTGTAGCATAATTTTTTTTATTGTGACTTTTATGTTTAATTCTTAATTTTATTTTTCGTATGGCCAAGGCATTGATCTAGTGTGTGTATATATATATAGTGTTGATTGATCCTGATAATACTGTAGATCTACTCCTAGTAATGTCACCTCGAATTCAGATAGAAATGTCATACTTTTTAGAGTGAGACAGTTGCTAAATAGGATTAGTTTATATATCTTTCTTGATAGATGTAAGTATACCAGCCTTTTCTCTCCACGCGTTAGGTGTTTAGGTTGTCGAGGTTGCGTTGCGTCATTCTTTGGGTGAAGCTATTTGCCGAAAGAAAGAAAATTTCGGCACCACGTCAGAATTGAGGTGATCCAACATATATACAGTTGTGCTAATGGACTAGTGGTACGCCGGTACGGCATGCCATGTCCTGATCAGCCTGGATGGAACAGCACGTGTTATACGTTGGCCAAATTCGATCGGCCGACAAACTAATAGCGCATATGTTCATTGTGAGAATCATGGGTGAAGCAACCAAGGAATTGTAGAAGAAAGTCAGAGCACGCGCATGTTAAATCCTGGTGCTATTTAGTGCAACCTAAAAACCTAGAGATATGGAATTAAATTAATTCTCGATAGCTATGATACATGTCCAGTATTTTTAAGTAAAGTGGTAAAATCAAAATTAATTATTTGGAATTATTTTACTTCACAAATATGAATTTATTTTATTTTTAATATAAAACAGTTCCAATCAATTCAAACTCATGGGTTGAAACTTGGTAAAACTTGAAATATTCTAGAAACATGTGAAACTTAGTTTCACACATAAGTTCATAAGGTTTAATAGTGTTTCATCTAGATATACAAACCTCGTGAAACACGCCTAAACTCATTGAAATTTATTGAGATATCTTGAAATATTTATAAAATCTATTTGAAACTCCTTTTGAAACCTAATGAAATATACACAACCTAATGAAACCTACGAAATTAAAACGTTACAAAACTTATAAGTACACTACTGAAACTTGGTGAAACTTAACTGTGAAACAACATGAAACCTATTAAGACGAAACAACATAAAACCTTGTGGTGAAACTTAGCTGCGATGGAGGATAGCTCAATCTCGTGCGACACATGACGAGGTTCCAACAAGGAATAGCTATGTGCGAATCAGTGTGTCCAAGTAGCAAACGAGGATTCAACAGTTAGATCCTAAACCACTCAAGCGTCTGTATGTCCAAGCGATGAATGGACGGATGGTGTACCGTTCGGACTAGATATGGACGGTATAGTGTCACGTAGTTGCATTCTTTTATTATAGAAGAAGAAAACAACCGCTGAATTACAAACGTAAACGCAACCTCAAACCCGTGTGGCATGCGTGCCACCGCAGCGCTCTGGCCACCTAGCCAAAGCTCGGTTCTCGTAAACCAGAGTTCGACATAGAATAAGGTCAGGCATGGATCCTTGACAACACAAAATTAAAGAATATAGGATATGTCCTCTTTCCGGTAAAAACATCTTGTGCAGTTCAGTACATGCTACAAACCAGCAGGCGCTTCACAAGCAATGGGTAAAAAAGTGTAGTACTGCAGTCTGAAACATGTCATGACTAGTAGCCCCTTTACAAGCAATCATCAAGCTATATCTATCTCTTCAAAAGAATCATTAGACTATATATGTCAAGGAGGCATAACTCTATTAGTAGGCCATATCTGTTCCAAACTTCCAATCAATTCTTCTTCAGTCATACAGGTACTCTTGTTGAACTTTCAGTCCATGTGTTAGCTGCAGTTTTCAGGCTGCACACACTACAATTGGCCAGACAGTCCTTGCTTCGGATCATACGTCGACAACAACCTTCTCTGTTAAAAGTTCAGAACAAACACAGGGAAATTACGAAGAGGATACAGGGAGAGCAGAGGGAGAATTCAGAGAACGCTACTTACAATAGGCTCAAACTGAGGGGTTGACAGGTTGGTTTCGAGGTTTCTTAGCACCAGCAAGATCTGCGCGAGGCGAGGTAATCGTAGTCTCGTTGAGTTCATTGTTCATCAGGGCGAAATCGGACAGAATTGCGAACGACAAGGCGAAAAAAGGAAACTAGTACTATAGTACTTACCGTCTTCACGGTGATATCATCCATGCCCTTCAGTTTCTGCAGATGGGCTTCAATTGGGCATGGCGTGTTTGGATCGAATATGTCGCCGATGAACCTGTATACTTGCGCAAAATTCATATCATCTGCAAAACAAAGAAAATAAGATCAACTTACAGTTGTTTAAGTATTGGCTATGTAGTTAAAATTGATGTTACCCGGCGACAGTGGAAGCTGAATCATGTCATTCTGCACATCACCAATTGCTGACGCTTCACCTGTGCCGCCAGTCCAAGCAATGCTCGTAGTATTGAAGCTCGGCGTTCCCATCAACGAATTGTCACCTAATTAATTGAAAAGAAAAGTTATTCTCATGGCATTTTGATTTGCAACTCTCTGACTAGAAAGGGCGATTTGATAGCAGACATAATTACCTGGATATGTCGCTGCTGGTTCAGTCTGGCTTTCTGCACCACGGTTCACCCATGCTGAAGCACCTGAACCTGAAGTGCCTGCCCAGTCGAAGTTCTGCATGTCTGAGAAACATTCTGAAACATTGTTCTATTAGATCACTAATTAGAAAAACTAATCAGAAAAGCACATGATTACAATTGTAGTTCTAGCAAACGGAGATAGCATAGAGTTGCTTGCCATTGGCTGCAGGAAGAACTCCAGGGCAATTCCAACCGATGGAACCGTGACCAACAATGTCGGATGGATCCGACATAGCAATCGGCGCGCACTGCGGCTGGCCGTGGAGTACAGTTGTGGCGACCACACTGCTGCCGGCCGGCGATCCCTGTGGCTGCTGCATGGCGAACCTGCGCCTCGGATACTGCGGCGGCAGCCCGGCGGCCAAACCGAGCTTCTGAACCTTGAGGAAGTACTTCTGAGCATGGCTGCGGATCTGCATGCATTCCAAGTTATCATCAGCATCACAACCCGTGCGCGCACTCGTTGAATCCTCAAAACGCAGGTAACAACAACACGCCTTCATCACGATCCAGATTATACCTGTATCGTCGTCTTGGTGCCAACATGTTCCTCGATCTTCTTCCAGTCGCGACCAAACCTGAAAATCGCATATATAGCCAGTTGAGTCCAATCGATCAGCTTTACTTGAACTACCATTCAGCGATGTAAATGAAGTCAGAAGTAAGGAAAGATGGAGACTAATTCAGAGAAGTCCTGAACAGAGCAGAAGCCAGAATGGTCTCTCACATGAGCAGCGCGTCGAGGAATCGCTCGTGCTCCTCGGCGCTCCACCTCTCCCGGGGCTTGGTGATGGTGTACGGCTTCCTCGCCTTCTTCCCGGCCATCTCGTTGCTCCCATCCATCTACTCCTTGATGCCCAAATGCGATGCCCACACGCACGCACACATATATATACGAATGCTGGGTGCATCCATCCATCTGTAGATCAGGAGCAATTCGGCCATGAGCGGAATAACGAATCGACGATGTGACGGTCGAGTTCGAAGGGGCATAAGAATTAGGCGAAGCCTAAGGCAAGGTACCGAGGGGTTAACGTGTACAGTTGGCACTAGGCTGCATGGATGTGGCAAGCTAGACTGCATGCAGTAGCTAGCCGCTGCTCGAGCTGAGGCTGCAGCCGCCGGGTTGGTGCAAGAGCCAAGAGGACGTGTCCTCGTGGGGGAAAAGGGACATGTGCGGGTGCTGCTGTCTATTGCCTGGATGGTACGAGTACGGCGATGCTTATCTCTCGGGTTCTTTCCGTTTCTGGAAAGGTTGGTTCTCGCCGCGCGCGTGGAACTCCGGACTTGTCGGGTTAGGTACACCGTACACTTCTTGGACGTCAGGCAAAAAAGATCGTCGGATTATTATACACTCCTATGTATTATTAGTATATAGCTTTTAATAAATGATGAATCATATGCTTATATATTGTGTTGCTTGATCCTGATAATACTGTAGATCTACTCCTAGTAATACGAGTAATATGTCACCACGAATTCAGATAGAAATGTCATACTTTTTAGAGTGGGACAGTTGCTAAATAGGATTAGTTTATATATCTTTCTTGATATATAGATGTAAGTATACCAGCCTTTTTCTCTCCACGCGTTAGGTGTTTAGGTTGTCGAGGTTGCGTTGCGTCATTCTTTGGGTGAAGCTATTTGCCGAAAGAAAGAAAATTTCGGCACCACTTCAGAATTGAGGTGATCCAACATATATACAGTTGTGCTAATGGACTAGTGGTACGCCGGTACGGCATGCCATGTCCTGATCAGCCTGGATGGAACAGCACGTGTTATACGTTGGCCAAATTCGGCCGACAAACTAATAGCGCATATGTTCATTGTGAGAATCATGGGTGAAGCAACCAAGGAATTGTAGAAGAAAGTCAGAGCACGCGCATGTTAAATCCTGGTGTTATTTAGCGTAACCTAAAAACCTAGAGTTATGGAATTAAATTAATTCTCGATAGCTATGATACATGTCCAGTATTTTTTAAGTAAAGTGGTAAAAATCCAAAACTAATTATTTGGAATTATTTTACTTCACAAATATGAATTTATTTTATTTTTTAATATAAAAACAGTTCCAATCAAATGATGTGTTTAGCCACTTTTTTTAGAGGATTTAGCCACTCAATTAATCTATGGATGGCATTGCGTAATCACGGCCCAGTTTTGGCCAACATGCATGGTCCCATGCCAACCGCCCAGCCTATATGGATGCTCAAAGACTACTGTTGATAGTTGACACGTATCGGCCTTTTTGATTGCTAATATCGGCCTAAAAGGGCAGAGCCAGTTGATACATAGTAGGATGGGTACACACGCTACACTGCGTTGAGCGAATTTTAGATTATACTGCAAACATCGCATAACAAAGTAATAGATAAATAACCTTCTTTTATTATCTTTACTTGAAAACAAGGATAGGCAACAAAACATTTTACAGCGATGAATGACCATCTGATTTCAACATATGAAAAACAATATAACAAAACTGTCAGAACAATGGAGAGAATTAGAAGCTGCACACCAACTTTTCTCAAAGACAATGTAGTTCTGTTAAGGCATAAAAATAATAGATGAGAATCTGATGGCAGTACAGGTATCCAGCACAAAGCCAAAAGTGCAGATCAGAAAAAGCGAATCCTTTGCATGTTTACAAATTTAAACTCATGCACATTTAAAATATTCAAACCACTCAGTAAGTCCTTTTAACGTGCCCTAATAAAAGAGATGGGAGATTAACAGAGTTGCAACATATCTTTAAGGACATGTCTAAAATTTTCGCCCCAAAAAATACCTTAATAAGAAAATAGCCAGGATGATCATATTACTTGGTCATCTCTATAAACTTAACAGTCAAACAGTAAATATTGTTCTTAAGATCTGTAAGGAGCTGGCTTCCCAACATATGGAAGTCCTTGCTCTGCTGGGAACAAAGATCACCAAAAAAAAAGCCACACATATCTCACCTTAAAAATAAGCATGTTTGACTAAAGTTTAACATATTACTTTCACAGAGCTACACCGTTCCTCATAGATTTCCACACAAAGAATTACATCAGGATAGACTACAAGTCTTCGTTCCTTAGGTTTCAAAGCTTTGTTCTGGGACCCAAAAAAGTTGTAAGAGTATTATTCCTAGGACAAAAACAGAGTTTGCGTATGTTAAAACGCCTAGTACAAACCTTGCAAGGCGCTTGATGTACTTAAGAAACCTTGCCATACAAATTTTGTCACCCGATGCCTTAGAACCTTTGAACATCACAGAATCATTAGAACACTCAAAAGAATAGTTTTTTATAGCTCATGATAAGAAAAACAATAGATCAAATGAAATCAACTAGTTTATGGCCTTAAGTGGATAACACACTAATGGGGACTTATTTGCTGGCAAGAATAACACTATGCTTGCAATGCAAGCGCGGTAAATAGAAGATGTAAAAACAGTACAGATGACCAATCATATAGCCTTCCGCGTTGAAGTCGGATTAAAGTCGCCACTCACGCGCGTTGGATCCACCACTCACGTCGCCGAGTCACAGCGGGCGCGCCGTTAATTGGTCGTCGTCCTAGTGCCGGCAACTTCGGCGCCACCTTGACCATTGCCGCTTCGGGAAGAACCTCGGCGGATTCGATCAGCGAATCAGCGGTCGAGATTGCACCACGCCACTTGGGTGAATAAAACCTCACGGTAGCATGAGCCGTCGATCACCGGATCAATGTCCCATAATCAGCCACGTCCAGCCGTGCGATCGGGCGGGAAAACCCGATTTCCTTTATAAAAATAATTCGCTAAAATCGGATTTATGAATTAGGGTTTATTTTCAGGATTTTCAAATTTCAAATTGCGATAACTTTTGCATACGAACTCCGATTGAGGTGATTCAAATTCCTAAAAATTTGTAAAATTGAGATATTTCTAATGGTGGCCTTTATTTGAATTTTTGAATTTGTTTGCTATTTGGTTTTGGTTTTTATTTGCTTTTCTCTCTCGATTCGTGTAGAGCGTTGAATTGTCTGCGAGGCTTGGAAGGGATTTCCAGCTCAAGAATTATTTTCGGACGAGGAAGCGAGAGCTTAACGAGGCAAGTTGTGCTTTGATTATGTTGCATCCATAAATTAGATTGCATGCTATTTTGATTTACCTTATCACATGTTATTTTATGTGTATAAATGATTTTCACAAAAACTCGGGACTAGCTATCATACCCTTTGAATTACACCCTACCTTGCTAGTTGTATGCCATGATCCACTTGTCACCCTAGGTTGGTTAACTATAGTTGGTTAAATAGAAAATCAACATGGGTGGTTAGACCGAATTAGAGATGCTTAGTTATGCCACGTCATCACATGCTCATGAAATATTGCTTATTAATCTTGACTAATGGAATATGGAACCATGATGATAATTTGTGGGCCATGTGTGGTAGCATAAAGAGATTGAGTTGTTGTGGCAATGAGTCACATAGCATGACGTTGATTTGTGAAAGCGTGTTGTGTTTGGTAATCAAGCGGGGTGGGAAAAATGATTTAGGCTGGCGATGCATTTGGTTTTAATATTGTTTCGATGGGCCAAGATGGCAATTGGCGATGGCATTTGGTTTGATGGGCCAAGGCAAGCTGGTCGCATTTGGTTTTAATATTGTTTCGGTGGGCCAAGGCGGCAATTAGGTGGTCGCATTTGGTTTAGTGGGCCAAGGCGGCAATTGGGCGGTCGTATTTGGTTTGGTGGGCCAAGAGTGGCAATTGGTCGGTCGCATTTGGTTTTGTGACATGTTGATGTGATGAACTTTTGGTTAGTCTTGCCTCGGTCAACTAAGGATTTAACCTTGCGAGCCTTTGACTGAGTCAATCATGCAACCACATGTTGTTGTGGGGACCTAGTGATTAATTTGTAATGTCTTAGTTTGGTACTACCGTGGTGGTGTGGTTCATCTTTTAATGAACCCGGATGGCATAAGACATATGCATGGTACTGCCTGAAGATTTTTTTGTCTATAGAGATGTATAGTTTTAATTCTAGTATTTCAGCTATGAATAGCTGACATATAAATTGACAAAGCTAACACACTTGCATCCCGCACCACAGGAAGTATTTAGCATAGCCATACGAAGAGGTTTTGCACATGTAGCTAGATGAAACACCCACTGCATATTCAATAGAACATAAAAAACAAGATATGCACAGTTGATGACAAATTAGACACCGTTCACAACAAATTTCCCTTTTTTGTGTTACTCCTAGTGCCAATTGAATTTAGACTTTAAACTTTATATGATGGTAGATCACTTTGAGGATTACCTCTAAATTATGTTGGTCTTTTTCTGTATTCATTTGATTCCTAAAAATGATAGCACCTAGTAGGTGATGGCTTGCATTAGATATGTTTAATTTTTTTTTAATACCTTCAATATGAAGCCGCAATAAAATAGACTTCAAAGACAAAATGCAATACTGCATTCACAAGCTTCGGTCTAATTTTATGGTTCTGTTGAACCACAAAATGCTTTCCTTCGGTCAACTCACTATTGCTATAGTGGCACTATAGCAATAATTGAAGAATAAGGGAAGACAGTCTCACTAAACCAACCAAACATAAATATAAAATAGTAGACATAAATAAAGGGAGTGTATAAATTATAGCTCGGATCAGTCCGAGAAATAGACTGTAGCCAGGAGAGCAAGACTGCATCAATTCCCACTACAGGTCACTCAATAAATGGGTGGCTGATTTGTCATCAAGTATTATTAGTGCATGCCCTGCATACCTTCCCGTAATTTCCAAATTGAAGGAGGTCATTGACAATGGTATGAGTATCTGGCTTCAGATTGAAGAAAGTATCTGAAGATCAAAAAAAATAAAGGAGCATCGGTCAAACCACAGGCAATACGTCAATAAAAAGGTTTTAGCCGTTCATGTAAAACATCCTATGCCCATCACTTAATATCTATTCAGCAACAGGCCTCTATCTTTATCATGTATAGATTTTAAGAACTTTGAACATCATGACACAAATTGTGCAAAGCTCGTTCCCCACCACACACTGTGACAAGGCACAAACAAATTTACGATTTCATGCCAGCCAGAGACTGAGGCCGCATCGCAATTATTGCTCACTAGTCCATGCACTCCTACGGCATAAGAACAGCAGGAACAAAAGCAACAAAAAATGTCTAACTCCCGAATCATTACAGCAAATGAGTTAAAGGTCACCGTACTCCACATGGACAAGAACTAATCAGAAGAGCAATCAGCTTTTTCCTCCTAGAAGATCAGAGGCAATCAGCCGCAATCCATGCATCGCCCAATGGCATGATCGATTAACTAATATAACAATCAGACGGCCCCTGGAGAGGAAGCACAATCAGGCGGCCCCTCGAGAGGAAGACGCTCATCGTCTTCTTCGATTTCCAGCACATACCTAGATCCAGAAAAACAAATACAAACCAAAATGCTATCCTGCGCAGGTTTGTACCGCTTTACCTATAGTGATCCTATCCTATGAGAACCTAAAATGTTTATTACTAATCCAATACTAACTCTTCAACCTTGATAGCCAATGAGTAGTGGTGTCCCCGCTTGTACTTCGACTACCCATCAGCAGTACTCAACCCAAGGCTTTACATACAGAGCCTAAATGATCAATCACAGCTAATTTCGGTGTCCTTCACTAGGACTCTCGGCATGATTATTTGTTTAGATGGATGATTTAGCATTGTGCCATATTACTTTTTGTCGGTTGATGATGATTATGGGTGGATGTGATATTGACGGGCAGTGCCGTGACGACATCCAATAATCTCCTATACACCGGGGAGTGCGAGGGGGTCGTCGGGCACGTGCAGCACTGCCTTTAGCGCATACATCGCTGAGACACTAGCAAGCTACTACCATATACTCTATACTGGTTTTTCTACTGTGATCTCCTATGTTGACGCTACCGGCCATGGATGGTTAATTACTTGTGATTGTGGGGATGAATGGGGTTCAGGGATGGTGCTGTTTGATGGTGTGGATGTGGTAGTGTGGCCTTGTGCGTGAGCCTCCTGGCTTGGTTGCTTCTTGGGGCTTGATCACCTCGGGCTTGGTTTGATGGTGATGATCTTGGGCTTGGCTTGCTCCCTTGCCCTTGACCTCCTCCCTGGCCTTTGCTTCTAGCTCCTTGGCTTTCTTTGGCCTCCTCTGGCTTGTGTGTGGTTGGTGGTTTGGTCTCCTAGAAGCTTGGCCTTGGCTTGTGTGTGAGGAGTGCTCTCTGATTGTGTTGGAGCTCCCTGATGTTTGTGGTTTATGTGAGAGAAATGGTGGGGTGGCTCGACTGGCTTGGTCTTGGTGGTTTTGGTGGCCTCTTGGCTATGGTTGTATTTGGGGATGAATATTCTGGGGAAGGCTAGTTCTAGCTCCCTTCTTATCCTAAGGCTTTTCACTTTTTACTATGTGAGCTTTTACTTTTTAACATGTGATATTTTTTAGCACTATTCGAGTATGACTATGGTTACACATGGTTCTACTAGGTTTGTATGATGCCGAATTATGAACTCTAGTTAGCGAGAGGTGTCGACCGCCTCAGACAATCAAGTATCTCGATGAGCAAATAGGGTCTGACGATATACCTAAATCCTTTTTATTCTTTTGGGTTCTAATTATTTGACTCTTAAATATATGTATGAAAGACTAACAATTTTCAGGGCTCAAGCCGAAGATCACATAAGCTTAGCTTTTAGAGATTTTGAATACTCTTGTAATCTTTCCTTTTTAATGTATTTAAATATCTATGTACATTGTAATTGATACAATTTGTATGAAACGTGGTTAATAAATAAAGTTGGTGATCATTTTCTTTTGTTGATTAACTAAATTTATGCGTCATTGATTTATGTTGATGATCTCATTTGCACTGATAAAACTCTAGGTTGCTTCACTGATCAATCCTTGTTGATTTTTCTGAATCTTCACTGCTACTTACATCCTGGTAATACCAATCAGCAAAACCAATACTATGGTGAAAGCAAGATGTGTCATCAGTTCCAAACCAACCCACCGAAAATCTCAGCAACATCATTGTAAACAAACTCATAGTACTCTGACTCCCCTAGTTTCAACTTTCAACACAGTGCATGCATGCACATGAACAAGAACAGTATTCTGCTACCTATCCGCTCCTCAATTGTGCACCATATCCAGTGGCGGACCCAAAAGACGGTCAAGGGGGGCTAAGGTACACCCTACCCCCCCGACGTGTAGAAGGACGACTAACTGAGTGCAGAGCAGAAGGGGATGATGACGTGGTGGGTTGCAAGTAGATGAGCACCTTCTAAAATTTGGCCACAAACTAAACAGATCAAATTCCAGTCTCCTAATTCTGGAATGGATGAATAGCTCTCTTGATTCCAACTCCAACAAAACTAAGTGCTAGTATTGACGCAGCATCAGATATGAACAGTAACCTGTTCTTAAATCTCAATCCCAAACATGAAAGGGGAAAAAATAACCTTCCATTTTCTGCAAGCACCGAGCCCCTGCACTAATTAAGAACATTAACATGCAACTGTTCCAAGTGGCAAGTTGCAACCCGTGCATCCTGATTAAAACTACTAACTAATCCAGTCAGAACAACAAGTCACATCAACGAAACAAAGGCACGAATCCAACAAAAACTACCGCATCATTCATAGAATCTAGGTAACAGCAGACGAGGAACACATGCAAAAACACAGGAACAGGTAAGAACAGGTAATGTCGTATGGCAAACGCAAGCGATCAAGCAAACCAAGTCCTACGGAACTAAGAGACCTCTCAGTTGGCGCCGGACATCCTCGCGGGTGCCTCTGGCCAGCGCGGCGATCTCATCAGCCCGCGCCATCGCATTCTCGAGGGCGGCGGCGGCGGTGAGGCGCTCGGCGTCGATGAAGCCGTCGACGCCAGGGAGACCCGGGTGGTCCAGCAGGAGGCAGGCCCCTCCACAGGTGGCTGCGGCACCACTCCACGAGATCGTACGCGTCCAGGGCACGCGCCCTGGCGTCCTGGAGCTTGATCACAGCGTTCCGCTCCGCGGGGTCTTTGTCTCGGAGGTCGTGGATGGAGGACAGCGGCGCCGCCGGGATGAGGGTACCGCCGCGGAGCGCGGGCGGGATCCGGGCGCGCACGCCAACCGCGTCGCCCTTTTGCAACTAACTAACGATGACCTACAAACCCAGCTGCTGTTAATGGTAACATTCACCTGAGATTCCAAATTTGCAACCCTTGCGCGCATGATGCTGCACAACAGAAACATACGTATAAAACTGTTAGTTGTGATCTTCAGTTAAATGGAAAATCTGAAAATTAAGGAAGATCCGAAATTCCTGGGATTGACCCACTTATGACGCGCTCTGATCGGGAGCAACAAAAGATTACCTTTTGGTTTTGGTCCCGATAACCAGCACCACTATAAAAAGGAGGAGACTGGCACTCAAGAGATAATCTTTGATCTAATGATCTTGTGTTCAGTCATCCACCGTAAAATCCCTTCCGATCAAGGGTTTTGGCGCAAGGTTACCGAAGGCCCTAACCTTCACCATGAAGATCATGGTGTGCTCCTCATCTCATCATCGCGCTCACTGGTGTCATCCTCTTCATCGCGCTACTACCGCACCGACGCTAACCCTAATGTCTTCGTCTTCACCGGGTCAGTGATTTGTCTAACTTCTAATTTCCGCATATGTTTGGTGATCATGTTCTTAGGCTAATTAATATTTCAGTTAAACTAAGGATTAACAAAAACTACTCGATAAGATCGATCAAACACATCCACGAGAACAACACTAGCATGTTGGATTGACAGCAACATTGCAAGAAGCAACTGATCAATCATACCATAGTTAACGATCAGCAAGAAAGGTCAGAAGCGTGCGAAACGCGCGTGAAGCCAAGGCGGTCGAGACCACAACTAAACGAACATGTTCGATCGATCACGCCGCGACAAGAAAAGGTAAAACGCAAGCAAGCCACCAAGTGATGTAGCGAACGACCGAATTCTGCAGATTTAGGAGACCGGAAAAATCAATCATCGCCGAAGCCGAACGCCGCATCCCGTGCCCCGGCGGTCAGGAAGACGAGGTCCACCGCCTGCGAAAGCGCTTGGCCGACGTCCATGAAGCCGTTGAGTTGCTCTTCTTTGTAGGGGGCCTGCACCCACGGAGCATCGCCGCCGCCGTCGTCCTCGTCCAGCATCAGCAGGAGCGCGGCTGCGCCCAGGTGGCCGCGGGCGCTCTCCACCCTGTCGTGCACGCGGCTGGCGAGACCGACGGTGTTCTGGAGCAGGCCCAGCGCACGCCGCGAGCCGGGGTCGGGGAGGTCGTCGACGGAGACGAGCGGAGCCGGCGCCCCCGGGCCGGGCGCACCGCACCGGAGCGCCAGGTGGCGGGCCGCGTCCATGTTGGTGATGGCGAGGAAGAGCTCCGCGGAGGCGCTCTCGAGCGTGCGCCGGGCTTCCTCCGTGCCGACCACGATGCTGTGCCACTCCTGCTCGTCGAGGACCACGAGCAGCCCGTGGAGCAGCCCGTGGAGGTTGTGGCAGTGGGCGTCCGCCATGTCCACTCGCCGCTGGAACAGCGCCTTCCAAGTGGGCTCCTCTCCCGCTCCCACCACCACCTCCATTTCCATCTCCATCTCTGTGTGTGTCTCTCGGACTCTCGATCTGTGCGTGCTCGTTTCTGAAGCCTTCGAACCGAGATTAAAAAGCCGCAAGCCTGCAAATCGCCAGGTTGGCAAGCGTATCTCACAATGGGGGGTCCACACGACAGTACATGGCCTGACTAAGAGATACCATCAGAAGCTTCCATTGATAAGTAGGGTCGTTTGAACGTGGGGCCACATTTCAGTGGGAGAGTTGACTGTAATTTAGTTGAGTTCGAAATAGTGGGTATTAGCAACAGGTTTTTGTGGGCCCCATGCCCGGTTTATTCACCCCCTCCGTCTCCGAGAACTACATCGCCGGCGTAAACGAATGGAGACACCTTACGCTTTTAAGAAGAGGATCTGTGTTAATTACAGTGATTTTACGGTAATTTCATGCGGCTTCCCACGCAAGGAACCCAATCCGCCACTCTAATTTACCCCGATGCTGTCGCATATCGCATCCCTATAAATGGGCCCCTTCTTCTACATCGCGCTCGTCCACCACCATTAGACACAGAAGATAAGGAGGGAGGGAGAGAGAGATCCGTGGCAATGGAAGAGCAGGCGAAGCGGTGGATGGAACTGGCGCTGGTGGGGCCGGAAACCTTCCTGCTCATCGGCACCTCTGAAGAAGCCTTCACCAGCCTCAACGACGCCTGCGACCTGCTCGGCGACGACATCTGGGGTGTCGAGGAGATCTACGACGTTGAGTCGGCCTCGGTCACCTCCTGTGGCAGCGAGCACAGCTCCGGCCTCGAGGTCCCCATGGACACCAACTGTGGCGGCGATCGTAGCTTCGGAGTCCGCTTGGACACCATCGGCCGCGGCGAGGACAGCTACGCCTATGGGGTACCCTTCAACCCCACCTGTGGTGGCAAGCATACCTTCGGCGTCCCCTTGGACACCACCGGCGGCGGCGAGCACAGCTACGACTTTGAGTTCCCCTTGGACACCAGCGGTGGCGGAAAGCGCACCTTCGGCTTTGGGGTCCACCCCGGTATCGACTACTGGGGCGACGTCCTAGCCAGCGCGTTCGCCCCTGACGGGCCACTCACCGCCGCCCACCGCGAGATCACGCGCCTCCTCTCGCTCCACGGCGAGGCCGGCCACGTCTTCGGCCTTTGCGCCAGGCGCCTCGGCCTCCAGCACGACGACGCGCCGTGGCAGAGGTGGAGGGAGCACCGGGCCGCCGCCGTCGCCCACGCCCACGACGCACTGCTGAGGCTGAGCTCCGCCGCGTCGGCCGCCGCCGCGGCCGAGGACTTCGTCCGCTGGGGGTCCCCCGAGTCCCCGCGCCGGAAGGATTGGTGGTCGGTGGCGAGGCAGCTCGTGCATGGCGCCAGGCGCGACGTCGACGGGGCGCGGGACGCGGTGAAGCTGATGCGCGACGCCGTGGCGCGCGAGTTCTTCGAGACCTGGACGATTCTGAAACGCGCGTAGCTGCTGCGGGCGCGGCGCTAACTCAACCGCCTCTGTTTGTTCCTGCTTGTGCTCTGCATTTCCCAGCTTATCCAAGCTTACTTCAGCTCGCAGTTGGAGAGTTCTACAAGGGAAATCGTCCTTGCGTGTGGGTGAACAAGTGATTCATTGACCACCCACGGTAGCAGTGAACTGGTCAACTCTTGGTCAATAAGTTTTGTGAGATCAGATGGACCAGTTAGCTACAGTGCGATAGTAGTACAATAAACGCATGCGCCTCTCTGGTTTATGGAACTTTGCTTGTTGTTTTGCTTCTGATTGCAATTGTTCATAATTTCTTTTTGCTATGATCTGTTACCGTAGTACCTAACTACCTTGCATATGTTGGGATTTGGGAGTGCCCAGATGATTCGTTGAATAATTTCTACATTGTTTAGTACTATTTTTTCTTTCTTTTGTGTCTGTTCTAGTCTGCTGCCCAGGTAATATTGCTGTGTAGAGTGGTTGTTTGATCCATCAAATTCGAGCATTAATCTGAAGTCAAATAAGAGTTCGGTAATGTTCAGTGAGCAAGCTTCATGGAATGCACTTCATTTGAACGTACTAGCTCTCCTAACCCCCCAATCGAAGCAATTCCCAATGCCATAGTTGGCCGGGCAAGTTCGGTAATGTTCAAATAAGAGTTTAGTAAACTTCTCACATGAAGATACTAAACGTCGGTCCAATACTAACATCGTCGGCCTGACCACCTTAATAAGGATAAGACGGCAACGACAATTGCCGCAGCTAACTTTCCTGCTTTGAAAAAAAAAACGCAGCTCATTTGGCAGAAAACAATCGAGTATATACTAGGATCCAAGACGTTATCACCGACATTTTCTTGAGGGTTGACATTCTCCAATTTGTCAAACACTGTCGTCGTCGTGCTAGCCACGAACCAGTACAAAGTCAAAGTCTCATCCGTTCAAACAAATTCAATCCAAACATCAAACTCTCGCTTCCATCCGAGAAACGTTTAGGAGTCTAGCACTCGAGAAGATACTACTACTAGTAGTAGGCTACGAGTCGGGGATGGACTCGGAAGAGAGGTGCAAGAAGAGGTTGCAGCTATGGAGCAAAGCCGCCGTACACTTCTCCATCTGCTTCGCCATCGGCGCCTTCGCCGCCCTCACGCCGCTGGCCGCCACCGGCGCCCCGTCGGTCGACAGTCTCCTCCGCGCCTCATTTCTTTCCGTCCAGCAGCGCTGTAGGAATGGCACCACCGCCTCCTCTCCCCGACATTGACCTCCTGCTGATCGTCACCGTCACACGGCCGGACGACGACGGCGTGTCACAGGATGCGTCGCTGACGAGGCTCGGGCACACGCTGCGGCTCGTCGCGCCGCCGTCGCTCTGGATCGCGGTTGGCGCCAAGAACAGCACGGCGACGGCGACGGCGGTCCAAGTGCTGCGGGGCACCGGACTCATGTTCCGGCACCTCACCTATGCCGCTGAGAACGTCAACGGCACCAACGACGAGGCGGACCACCAAAGGAACGTGGCGCTGAACCACATCGAGCGGCACCGGCTCGCCGAGGTCGTCCGCTTCGCCAGCGCTTCCGGCGTCGACGACCTTCGGTTCTTTCAACAGCTCAGGCAAACTCGGTGCGTCCTGCTGCTCTCCTCTCTTCAGTTTTGCGATATCTTGTTTCGCTGAATTTTTCCCAACAGAGGCAAAGAACAGCTAACATCAGTTGTCCAATCCTTGATCTAGAGGCATTGCAGCATGGCTAGAGGTGGGCACTGGACCGGCACGAGGCACGTTCGACCCAGTCCGATCTATAGCCCGGCACGAAACTGTTCTAAACGGGTCGGACCGGCACGGTACGGTTGTCTGGGCTGTGCTGGGCCTGCCAATCGGGCACGATGGGCGGTCCGGCCCGGCATGACAGTCCGGACCGTGCTTGGGCCGGCACGGCCCGAAACAGATACGCATGTGTATTGTATGTGTGGGTGAGCAAATCAAGGAGTAAAGGAAGAAAACTCTGGATGGATTGGAGAAAAGAAAGGGAATATATCTATGCGTTGTATATGTAGGTGAGCAAATCAAGGAGTAAATGCATGACTGCATACATGTGACTGGAAGGAGGAACTGAATCAAGGAAATCGAGAAGAATAAACACAATAGGATTTTGTTTTGATCGGAAAAAAAAAGTCCTAGACAGATAAAGAAAGAAATCAATCTGTGATCATTTTCTCTTGTAGTAATAGTGTAAATGGACGGACACGGGCGGCAAGACGCAAGACGAAGCGCAAATGGGCGTGCACGACTCGGCCGAAGCGGATCGTGCTCATCACGGCCCAACATGGTTTAAGCCCGAAGCACGATAGACCTATGCCCAGCTCGGCACTACGCTCACCTCTAAGTATGACCAATAGCAAATGTGTCATCAGCCTACCAGAGAATAACAGTGGAGGGACCGACATGTGACTCATCACAAATCACAGGTTGGTACTCCAAGGATTCAAGCACTAACGAAACAGAAATAGTAGCCCCTATGGCTGAAGAAGTTACTGGTGCAATCAACAAAAGCTCAAGCTCTAGACGTCCTGAATTCGACATCTCTAGACTTGGGTTCAAGAGCTCAATGCTATGGGATTCAGATAGGTTCATCCGCAGGAATGACTCATCAACAGAGGCAACTCAGGTTTGTCAGTCGAGTTTCGTAACGACGATGTATCCACAACATTGCAACCAGAATTTGACAGTTTACCGGATCATGGTTTTGCTGATCTTCAGGACCTCATCCAGTTTGTACGACAAATGGCGATCGGCGATGCAGAAAAGCGGAAGTCCACAGATGCTTTGCGTAAATGGCATATCAAGCTGGCAAGGACTGCAAAGGCGTTGAGAGCCTGGAGCCGAAACATTCTGGGAGATCTATCCATTCAGTTCCATATAGCGGCTGAGCTTATTTTCCAGTTAGATAAGGCGGAGGAATCTCGGCTGCTCTCGGGTCCTGAAAGGGATTTTCGAGGCAAACTTCGGTACAGGTTGTTGGGCCTGGCGGCGGTCAAGCGAAGTCGCACCAGGCAGCGATCTAGGCTGACTTCCATTAAGGAAGGAGACGCTAATACAAAATTCTTCCACATCAGGGTGAACGCTCGTAGGAGGAAAAATCACATCCAGTCAATCACAACCGACAGGGGTACTGTCCACAACTTTCTTCATAAGCAGGAAGAGCTCTTCAACTACTTCCGCCAACAGTTGGGCTCAAAGATGCAGCGTTCCCATTGCTTTGACTGGGACTCTCTGCAACTGCCGCGGCATGACTTGCGCATGTTGGAGGAACCTTTCCTCATTCACGAGGTTAGAGAGGCGGTGTTCTCCATGCCTACCGAAAAGGCACCAGGTCCCGACGGGTTCACTGGTCTCTTTTACAGGTCATGTTGGGACATTATCAGGGCGGATCTCATGGATGTTTTTTCTCAGTTGCATGGCATGAGAGGGCGGCATCTGCAGATGCTCAATTGTGCAAACATAGTGTTGCTCCCTAAGAGACAAGATGCTTCTTTAATATCTCACTTCAGGCCAATCAACCTAATCCACAGCACTGGGAAGATCTTCTCCAAGGTACTTGCGAGTAGGCTAGCACCATATCTTCACGACTTGATCCCGCACAACCAAAGCGCTTTTATTAGCAAAAGATCCATTCAGGACAATTTCCTATTCACAAAGAATGTCATCTCTGAGATGCATAGGAAGAGGATCCCAACTCTTTTTCTGAAGTTGGATATAGCAAAAGCCTTCGACTCAATCAGCTGGGAGTTCCTTACCGATCTTCTTATTCGGCTTGGCAGACCACGCCAAGCGGAGTGGATTTCTATGATCCTAGCTTCCTCTTCTTCGTGGTGATCCTCAATGAACCACTGGTCCCCAATTCGGCATAGAAGAGGGTCACAGGGAGACCCTTTATCTCCCATGCTCTTCATTTTAGCCATGGATCCTCTGCAAAGATTATTCTCTAAGGCCTCGGAGGCAGGGATCTTTTCCGCGATCCCAACAGGTTGGTCAAAATCTACCGTCTCCTTATATGCGGACGATGTGGCCATCTTTGCTTCTCCCCGTAAGGAGGAGCTCATAGCAATTCAGGAAATCCTAGCTTTCTTCGGAGGAGCTACAGGTCTTCACAACAACATCCACAAGAGTGAGGTCTACCCAATAAGATGCGACGCGCTAGACATGGAAGCAATTTTACAGATTTTTCTAAGCCGCAGTCAAAAGTTTCTCCTAGCGGTACCTTGGGCTTCCTCTCAGGCCGACGAAGCTTAAAAGGGATGACTTCCAGCCTCTCATTGACAAGGTGCGATCTCGTCTGGCAGGATGGAAAGGGAAGCTGTTATCTAGGGCAGCTCGCCTGACTTTACTAAACTCGGTCCTGACATCTATTGCGGTCTATCATCTAGCGGTGTATCCCCTCAGCAAATGGGTCACAAAGAGACTCGACAGGATCCGCCGTAGTTTTCTTTGGAAAGGTGATCAGGATTGCAATGGGGGTCACTGTCTGGTAAATTGGAAAAAAATTTACAGGCCCAAGATGCTGGGGAGGTCTGGGGGCAAAAGATTTGGACAGGTTTGGTCGGGCGCTTCGAGTGCGTTGGTTATGGTTCGCGTGGAAAGACCGAAACAGGCCCTGGTTAGGCTCGCCGCTACCTTGTCCCCCTCGGACCGCAGTCTCTTCATTGCAAGCACTGTCATCTCGATAGGCAACGGCGAAACAGCGGATTTCTGGGGCTCTAGATGGCTGCAGGGAACTTCTCCAGCGGAGTTGGCGCCATCTTGCTACAAGCTGGTTTGAAGAAAAACAGGCACGGTTAAGGACCTCCTATCATCAAGAAATTGGATTAGACCTTTGCGCCGGATTACAACCGAAGAGCAGCTGCAGGAGTTTTTTCGTCTTTGGCATGCGCTGCGACAGGTTCAGCTTCAGCCACAGTCGGATGATCAGATCACCTGGAGATGGACGTCCTCGGGTGAGTATTCAGCAAGCTCAGCTTACAAGACTCAGTTTTTAGGCTCCATTCTGGATCAAAACTACAAGATGATTTGGCAGGCGGCCGCGGAGGGGAAATGCAGGTTTTTCGCCTGGCTGTTCATCCAGGACAGGATTTTGATGGCGGACAGGTTAGCCACCAGGGGGTGGCCTCATTCCACCACATGCGTCCTCTGTGGGGGAGAGGAAGTGACAGCATCTCACCTGTTGTTATGGTGCCCTTTCGCATGGCAGGTCTGGACGAGGGTGCTACGCATTACGCAATCAAACCTAAGGGCACCTCAGCCTTCCTTGGTTCATCTAGGGAATTCCGCTTGGTGGACCTCCTCTCGCCTCGCGGTGATTTCCCCTAGACGAAAGGAGTTCGATGGGGTCATCACATATTGCCTATGGAACCTATGGAAAGAAAGGAATTGTAGGATCTTCCAAAATACCTACAAAGACCGCAGCAAAGCAGTGGTTGATGCAATGGCGAGAATGTGCGAAACCGAACGGTGGCTTAACAGATGCTATGATTTCTAGTTTCCATATCTTTTCGTTGCTTGCCTCAAAAAAAAAAAACCGATCAAGTCTATCGCTCTATTGATGTTGTCATTGAGTGGGTGGTTCTATTCTTTTGTGCTTCGTGTGGTTCTTCGTTAGAAGAACTCACTCTCTCCAAACTGCTGTAACCTATTCCATTATTCCCTTTCTTTAATGCATACGGCAGTGCTCCTGCCTTTTCGTTCAAAAAAAAAAGAAAAGCGGAAGGGCATCCCTTTTGACTGCTCTGAGTCTCAGATAATGCTGTGGCACCTTGATATGCCAAGGTACGCTCGAGAAACTGAAGAACCGGAGACTCAAACGGAAGCAAAGTCTAATGAAGAGTGAAGAAGCGGACTCCATGCTATGATACTGTTAGCTATGGAAGAACCATGTTACACTGTAGCTATCACAATAGAATAGATAGAAGAACAGTATCATGCAAAGCAAAACACAACCCATGCCACCTTTCATGTATATCAGTTTCCACAACCAGGGGGCACAACACAACTGGTTCTTGAAGCGCTACACAGTGAACAGGCCTGCTCTAAAACGGTCCAATGTTATTTGTCCAGAAATTTTAGTAACACATCAAGATTTTTGTCTACCTTCTAAGCACGAGTCTGGAGGCACAAAAATTATCCTTTGATTGCAAGAGTACATTTTGTATTATATAATCAAAAGGCTGATCCACCTCCTTTTGTTTTCCCTAGCAAAACATCTTTCGCCTCGTTGATCTTCGAAGCAAGGTAATGGCTTCCCCCCGCATCCGGATGATTGGCAACCATGACCTTCTTATGTGCCTCTTTTACCTTCTCAGGATGGACGTTTTCCCTGGAGACATGAAAAGACAGCAGAGCGCCACTTAACAAAGGCAGGCAACATAACATGTCTAAAATTGGAAGGTAACAATGAAAAATTGCTGAATCAGATCAAAACAAAACATATCATGGCAAGGTGGGGCTCAATTTGTCAGGAAAAAAAATTTTAATTGCCTTGCTGGTGAAAACACAAAATAGGACACAGTTATGTGATATTGTACGTTTGTTATCATTATGACTGATGAAGTGATGATGGAGAGGGCACACATGATCCCAGCTTGAGATGGCAATTCTAGCCATCTAGTCATTTACACAGGCAATTGCCCCAAAGCCTGGTTTGGATGGTTTGCAATGGGTGGGGTCCCAACCCAATCCATGTGGAGGAGAAGATCCATGTGAATTGGGTTGGAAACCGACCATTCCCCGCCATCCAAATGAAGTTTGATAGGGTTGTGGAATTGTGGATGCTTCAACTTTATATCCAAGGGGCTGTTGGCAACAAACTAAACCCAAGTTAGGTAGCAGTGATGGTGGGATGCTCTGTCAATCCCATTGCAGCGCACCTGAGTGGCCCTCATGAAATAAATATCCTATAATATATATGTACGTACTATATGAATATGTCTCTATGAAATGTGGGGCCACATCCTTTTCATACATATGATTTAAGAATAAGACCTTAACCTTAGATATATTCTCACACCATATGTCACTTCAGCTGATGCTTCTTTTGTCTTACTCCTAAATCTTTTTCCACTCTGGTCACTCTGATCTCTACCCCTGGTCCTCACCTCATACACCGCAACCATCTGTCTCCTTCCTAACACTGATTTGCAGAAGGGTGAAGGGAGGACAAGGAGCCAGATCGGTTCAAGATTGGGATGCTATCAGCAAGCCGGTAGCCCAGTACTGGCTAGGCACTTCAAATGGCTGAGAAGTTGGTTAACAATGGTTGATTGAGCTGTCCACTCCATCTACAATTTCTAAATGGTCAAATCTTGCATCTCAATTTATAACCGTCCAAAGCTAGCTATCGCATTCGGTCTTAGAAGGCTTTCCTATGAAAAGTATATTGTAGTTGGAAGGGATAGAGTTCCCTTTGCCTTACTTGCAACTTGTTCGGCTGGAAATTAATACAGCAACTTAAAACAAGATTTATGATATGTTTATTATATAAAAATTGCAGCTATCAACCTTCATGCTGGTGGTTAGTGTGGAGCGTTGACTGCATATTTCCATTTTAATACGCAATGTTACCACATGATTTTCCACAAGATCTCCCTCTACCAAACAGATGCTTCACAAATTGTACTGCAGAAACCATTCTGTCCCCATCGATGACTGTGAACTATTTACTTCCATTTTTCGGGGGATTTGGGAACCCATTTGGGCCATGGTATGAGTGAAAGTGAAATCTCCCCATAAGTCAGATGGCAGAGGGCGGGGATAAGGGATCAAGGGAAGTTCCCTGTGTCTTTCTTCCTTTCTTCCACCCATTGCCATTCCTAACCCCAAATGTTGTGCTGTAGTCAACTCAACATAATTTCGTGGCATGGGATGGAGCTAGACTGCTAGAGAAATGAATAGCTGTATGGTAGAGAAACATAAACAATAATTGACTGTGGTACGAATATTATGCTTCTATATAACATGCACCTGACACCCAGGATTAAACCAGCTTCCCTTCGGGTCATCGTAGGTTGAAAGCCACCTTCATAGAATTTACGCATCCTTGGAACTATAGGCCTTGCCTTGTAAGCTTGCCAAGCTTGGATGCTATATCTACCCGCAAGAGCTGCAGCTGCAACTGCAAGTCCTGCTATGAGCGGCGTAGCCTGCAGAAATTGAATAAAAGTAAATAGCAACACTTGTAAGTTGTAACTTTTGTCCTGTCACATATCCAGCTTTAACTTTTTTTTAGGCACTCCTATTTTCATGCATCAAAGTGGAATTGAAACATCAGCTGGTCAAATAATCCAGAAGATAGACAGATAAATAAACATCCACTGATAAGATGCATGAATAGTGACAGCAGGAAATTGCTTGCAGTCTTGTAGATGGCAACGTACATAACTAAACATCCATGAGAGGTTCTCGGACGACTATAGCAAAGAGAGCTTGAGCTATCCAGTGAATGTCACAGACGAGGGCCTTGGAAGCTGGCTATTGGACCGGGCAGCAGGTGGGCTCTCACGCGGCCCACTCGGGTGTGAAGGGAAGGCACTACAAAAACAAGACGCAGCATTCTGATGAAGGCATCGAATGACAGAAGCAAAGTGCTACTCCTCTTCCTCAATTCTGCTTTCTCTATTCTGGAGTCTTCTTCCTCCCATTCTCCTCTGATTCTTCCCCAAATCAGCCAAAACTCTTGTAATCTGTATCCTGTGGTAGCCGGTTCATAACAATTGGTATAATGTCACAGACGAGGGCCTTGGAAGCTGGCTATTGGACCGGGCAGCAGGTGGGCTCTCACGCGGCCCACTCGGGTGTGAAGGGAAGGCACTACAAAAAACAAGACGCAAAGATTCGATGAAGGCATCGAATGACGAAGCAAAGTGCTACTCCTCTTCCTCAATTCTCGCTTTCTCTATTCTCAGTCTTCTTCCTCCCATTCTCCTCGATTCTTCCCCAAATCAGCCAAAACTCTTGTAATCAGTATCCTGTGGTAGCCGGTTCATAACAATTGGTATCGAGCCTTGATCCAAGCCATGGCGGACGCTTTTGAGAGAGCAATTGCGAAAAGTGACCGGATCATCGAAATCAGGCGAGAAGTCGCTTGTCGAGTTGCGCGAGGGCAATCCATGGTGGTGCCACCACCGAGGAGCTTCGTCGGCGGGGTGGCCATCTGCCGGCCATGGCCGAACGACCGGAGGCGGCCGAGCGGTGGGTCTGCATGACCAAGTCGTGAAGGCGGCGGCGCGCTTAGCGAGGAGAAGACCTCATTGCCGTCCATGCCACGGAGGAGCGGATGTCGCCCGTGACGGAGTGCACGAGGCGGCCTCCCACGACGTTGCGGTGCCCGCCTGCGCCCTTGGTGCGGGTCATGGCGGCGTCTCGCGAATCGGCGGAGGCCTCGCCAAGGTTGCGCGGCCGCACACGGCGGGGGCCTTGCTAAGCGTGCTTGGCGATGTGGTGGCGTCATCGGCAAGGAAGGACCTCGCTCTCATTGACGTCGTCCACGCCGATGGCCTCCGGATCTGGGCCTCCACAAAGTGGCCGATCGCGGGCTTTGGCCATGCGGGGATCGTGGCAATGGCTGAGGAGACCGGAGAGCGGCCGGAGGCACCGCGAGGAGGATGGTGCGCGAGGAGGGGCGGCCGAAGCGGCGGAAGTTGCTCTGGAAGCCGATGGGATGGGAGTCGGGCGGGAGCCAAAGCGATTCGGCGCCGGCTCGAATGGTCGTCCATAGCCCTCAACTCCAAGGATGGTGCGCGCCAAGTGTTTGAGGAAATGCCTCAGGAGTGGCATCCTCATTGACACCGCCAACAGCGACCTCGACATCACCTACAACTGCCAAACCAGATCTTTGAAGGCAATCCTAGCGCCTTAATCGCCAGCCGTCTTGTCCATCGTGAAATCACCGAGCATCTTGACCTTGAGGTCGACCACGCCCTCGTGGCCGGGTCAAGTCGTCTGACCCGCCGTCTCGTGCCCGAGACGCGATACCGCCGCCGCCACATCGCCCGCCGCCATGAGGAGCATCTGCAGCAAATGCCGCCCCTTGCGTAAGTATGAATCCTTATTTTGCCCTTCTTGTCCCCATCGCGGTCTCTCCGCTGCTCGCAGAAGGAGAAACGTTGAAAAGGAGAGGGCCGTGCTTGGCTGATGTGGGCGAGAGCCCGGCTTTGCGATCTGAATTATCGATTTGAGCACCTGTTGAAACACACTTGGCTGTTTGAGCGCCTTGCGAGGAGTTTGTCTACATGCCACTCCTTGGCACCAGGAAGCTCATTTCAAGGGAGACGGAACTTGCATCTGATGGGAGGTCCTTTGAGAAGCTTCATCTGGGGGAGTATGAGTGGAAGTGTTACGCTGAGGCCTTGCAGGCGTTTGCAACTTCTCATCTGGACTAATTCGATTAGGCCACCGAGAGAGTGGCGCTGGCTATTTTTGCCGAGACACTGGCCGAGTGGCAGATTGCACTGCAGGCATGCTTCAGACAAAATATTACAGTTGTCACCATCTATGCCTCCTTGGGGGAGGGAGCACTGTGCCACTCACTAAATGAGACGGAGGTCACTACTTTAGTATGTGGTCAGAAAGAATTAAAGAAGTTGATTGATATAAGTGGGCAACTTGACACTGTCAAGTGTGTCATCTACATCAATGAGGAAGGCATCTCAACTGAAGTTTCCTTAGCTCAAAACAGCACTAGCTGGATAATTGAGTCATTTGAGGAGGTAGATAGATTAGGAAATGAAGCACCTGTTGATGCAAACATGCCTCTCCCATCTGACGTCGCTGTGATAATGTACACAAGTGGTAGCACTGGATTGCCCAAGGGAGTTATGATGACACATCGCAATGTCCTGGCTACATTTTCGGCAGTAATGACCATTGTGCCTGAACTCGGCAGAAAGGATATATACTTGGCCTACCTCCCGCTTGCACACGTTCTTGAGTTGGCAGCTGAGGCACTTATGGCTGTTGTTGGGGTGTCCATAGGGTATGGATCACCTTCGTTCCTGACTGACACATCAAACAAAATAAAAAGGGGAACTCTTGGTGATGCTTCTGCGCTGCAGCCAACACTGATGACTGTTGTACCTGCTATACTTGATCGTGTTCGTGATGGTGTGAGGAAAAAGGTGGATGCAAAGGGTGGTGTAGCGAAGAAATTATTTGATATTGGCTATAGACGCCGGCTAGCTGCTATCAATGGAAGTTGGCTGGGTGCATGGGAATTAGAGAAAATGTTGTGGGATATGCTCATCTTCAGAAGGGTGCGTGCAGTCTTGGGAGGAAAGATTCGCTTTGTACTCTCAGGTGGAGCACCCCTGTCCGAAAATACTCAGAGGTTTATCAGCATATGCCTTGGGGCTCCAATAGGGCAAGGGTATGGTCTGACTGAAACTTGTGCTGGAGGGACATTTTCTGAGTACGATGACACATCTGTTGGCCGTGTCGGCGCTCCACTACCTTGTTCATATATTAAGTTGATTGACTGGGCGGATGGTGGATACCTAACAACTGATTCACCAATGCCTCTGAGGACTCTGTACACTGTGAAGATGCAGGTGCACTGTTTGATATATACACAAATGAGCAATACCTGCTTACATATTACAAGGGAATCCTTTGGTGTTGTTCTCAAAGAGGGATCTTCTCCAGAAGACATGCTCAAATCTTTATTCCACGTTATATATCTCTACTGGAGGGAGGAATATAGGGGCTTCAAACCAAGTAATGTTGCTTCAGAGTGTAGACCAGGTGGAAGGGCTGCCAGTTTCAACATCGACAAGATCAAGGCTGCCATCAATTCTGGACATGTCGATTTGCTACAGACGCCACCATCACCATCGAGGCTCCTCACCTGCGTCGCTTCATTGTCCAAGGCGGTGCCCCAGCAGTCCATGGTTTGCTATCATCGGCTTGGGGACAAGCCGAAATTCAAGGAGGGAGGAATGTCACAGACGAGGGCCTTGGAAGCTGGCTATTGGACCGGGCAGCAGGTGGGCTCTCACGCGGCCCACTCGGGTGTGAAGGGAAGGCACTACAAAAACAAGACGCAGCATTCTGATGAAGGCATCGAATGACAGAAGCAAAGTGCTACTCCTCTTCCTCAATTCTGCTTTCTCTATTCTGGAGTCTTCTTCCTCCCATTCTCCTCTGATTCTTCCCCAAATCAGCCAAAACTCTTGTAATCTGTATCCTGTGGTAGCCGGTTCATAACATGAATGTACTAAAAATCTAAAACATCATCCCATCCTAAAAAGCAGAAAGATAAGCAGGGGCAAAACACTGGCGAATAAAAAGCTGGGATTTCCTCTAGCCTGATCCCATTCTCGCAGTTTACTAAAAGCTCGTTGTCACCAGGCAGCAACAACCAATCAGCGTACCGTAGGTAGGAGGAGTAGGCTGATGGCCTAATAAATCAGTAAAAGCATAGAGAATTCGGCATAAAACGTCGTAAAAACCAGAAGAGTTTATCTGTATCGTTCCCAATTTTAATTAAACACCATGCTCCTCCCCAAAAGTGAAAGAATACCGCATTCCCCTTAAAAAAAATGGCACATTAGCACTAATACGCTGTAAAATGCCACAAAATTTGACTGCACGAGCCCCTACAGATTAAACTATACGTTGCTCCAAGAAAACATAATAGAATCTTAACAGGAACAGGTGCACAGCCATGAAAATTACTAAACAAGTACGACTTTGAGTGTTAAAGCTCACCATCTCCACGACTAGTCAATCCGGCGAGTTGAAAGCGAGAGGGTCGCCGGAGAGGAGGTCGGCGTCGGTGGAGAAGCGGCTGGAGGCTTCGCGGCGGAGGGGTAGAGGAGCCCTACTTGGGCTGGGCCGCTGGGCCTTTCTAACGCCTCAGTTAAAGAAAGGAGAATTGGGACGGGGCCTACTTGTCACTGTCACAAAAAAATGCGTACCACATTGTATACGTCTGCTCGCGGAGAAAACGTATTCACCAGTAAATGCGTCAAACCAGCGCATTTGTATACTGGAGAAAACTGTGTTCAAGTTACGAAGACGGGATCGACGTGGCCCGCCTCCTCCTCTTCGTCTTCTTTCTGGAAACAAACGACGAAGGAAGCCGTCGCCTCGTCTCCAACCTCCACGCCACGCGCTTCCTCGGCCTTATTTTACTCGCGCCCCTTTCTCTTCGCCAAAGTCTTGAGAAGCCCTTTGATAATTTACCTCATATATGTCTATAACATGTGGGCTTTGGATCCATATATTATAGACACAGATCTCGTCCCTTGCGTACGTCTCCATCCACCTCCACGCCTCTCGCCATGGGCTCCGCCGACGCCAACCACGAGGAGGCCAGCCCCCTCCTCCCGCCGGTCTGCGCTGTAGCCACCGCGGAGAAGCTCCCGCCTGCTCCACCGGCGCCGGAGGCCCCGATGTGCTGCGCTGACGGGGTGCCCGTCGTCATGGGTGAGCCGCTCGCTGCTCCCGGGGTCGGCGTCCCGCGGGGGAGCTGGGACTCGGGGCTCCTCTCCTGCCTCGGCCGCAACGACGAGTTCTGCAGCAGCGACCTCGAAGTGTGTACGTGCCCCTCGCCCTCAGATCTCTCGGTTTCGGGTTAGGTTGCCTGCATTTTTCGTTAAGCGTGCGCGTGATTCCGTGGTCCGGGATCTCAGAGAGGAATAGGTGGTTTCGGTTGCTTCGATTGAGCTCGATTTTACCAGGAAGGATTGGGTTATTATGAATCTTTTTGGTAATTTAGACAATGAGAGGTCCACGAGATGTTCGATTTTATGTGCAACTGTTATAAGATCTGTCCACTTCCTGTTCGATTCTTGGGCGTAATATCTTGTAGTTCAACAGGAATTATGGCCTTTTCTAGCTTGCAAAATGCTCCTTTGAACGCGTTACGGGTACTAATTTTTGTGTGAATTGTGTCAAGATTAAGCTGATTTCCTCTTACTACGGTGCGCCTGGTGCAAATTTTTAGGAACTTGAGAATTATGGTTGGCTCTTATTTGTACATAGACTGATCCAAGGTTGTTTTAACACATCAAGAGTTCAAATTACAATGAATTGATGGTATGCTAACTTACTGATGGTGTCTTAACTTGCTCAATGAAAAACAGTTGAACCTTATGCCACATATTCTTGGACCTTCTCATAGAGTCGACACTTTACAAAATGGCAGACTCTGCATATTGTGACTTGGGAGTAAGATTTAACTTGGGACCCTAGGGCCAGACAGTGTTGTTTGCGCTTTGTAGTTGTGGGTGACCCTTGTGGTTTCATTGCGGTGGATCTTTTGAGTTTGACCTTTTTTTTGGTTAATTGGAACTTCAACCAAGAACTAACTAAATGTTGCTTGTATGTGTTATCAGGTCTTCTTGGAAGCATAGCACCATGTGTGCTGTATGGTAGTAATGTTGAGAGGCTTGCAGCAAGACCAGGAACCTTTGCAAACAGCTGCTTACCTTACACTGGCCTCTATATGCTTGGGAACTCTCTCTTTGGGTGGAACAGCCTAGCTCCATGGTTCTCATGTCCTACTCGTACAGCTATTCGTCGAAGATACAATCTTGAGGCAAGTTTTCTCCAGCTGCCCATGTTTATGATTGTAGATGATTTTCTCATTCTGTGGTGAGAAGATATCTATCTGTAGTTGACACTCTTGAAAATTAAGAAATATGATTCTGGGCAGAGACTTGCATATTGTATAATATATAATGAGTTCTAATGTTCTATTACGTGGTTTTGTAGGAGTTATTTTACTTGGTTCTTGGAACTTCTGCTTTGTATGTTTTGGACTTGTCATTTTCTAACACTGTTACACGCAATATGCTGAAAGAAAGATCTTAGACCTAGAACTTTTGTTCTATATGTTTTGGACTCGTCCTTTTCTAGCGCTTTTGCAAGCAATATACTGACATGGTTGCTCTGCATGCTTGTCTTTCAGGGTAGCTTTGAGGCTTTCACTAGGCAATGTGGGTGTTGTCGTGGTCTCGTCGAGGATGAGGAGAGGCGTGAGGCCCTAGAGGTTGCCTGCGACTTTGCAGCTCACTACTTCTGTCACCCTTGTGCCCTCTGCCAGGAGGGTCGCGAGCTGCGCCGCAGGGTCCCCCACCCTGGCTTCAACGCGCGGTCTGTCATGATGCCACCCATGGAGCAGACTATGGGCCGTGGCATGTAAACTGCTCCAACTTCTGCCATGCTTTGGTTGGAAACTTGGAATCGTGCTATATATGTGGTGTTCTGCCGCCTTGGTATCTTGTCTGTTCGTCCGTAAATATGAGTTTGTGATATGAGCATGTTGTTCAATGGAACCCCCAGCTGGTTGTCTGTGTGTGTGTGTTGAACATTTGAACCGTGCCTGGTCACTATCGACTGCTGTATCCTGTTCGGATTCTGAATTACAATACTCCCCTAGTGTGCTTGTTCTCGATCCTCTATCGGCTTGTCAATGCGACGTGTACTTTCAGTGGGCACCCTTGACTACTCGCAAATTCAGTGCCAAAATGTACGTTTGCTTAATCGATTTTAATTGTTCAAAAGAAAAGTTGGGGCATACTGTTAGAATTGATTATGAATTAATTCAATAGAAGAAGTTAAAGGGGTGTTGACTTAAATGTATGGTCTTCAATACCATATTACTTAGTTAGATGGAGTGTAACTAATTTATAAGAGAAGTTCATGCATGGACTCGAGTAAGAGCTGGTAGTAAGGCTAGAGGTACATATAGGGCCTGTTTGGTAGAGTTTCAGATTCCAGCTTCACCTGAAATCTGAAACTTGTAGGCTAAAATAAAGTGAATTAAGTTTATATTTTTAGTCTAAAATGTAAACAAGATGATCCATCTAAAGACTCTTAATGTACTCACAGCTCCAGCTTCACGAATCTGATGAAGTTAGAATTTTCAGCTTCATCAGATTCTGAATCCATGCCAAACAAGCTTATAATTAGCTATGCTAGGCTATGTACACACGCACACGTATTTCGCGTGTTTATCGTGTGACTTATTAAGTGTACTTAATCGTGACCGATACATGCTAAATGTACTTAACCTTTTGCCACGTGTATTCGCTATGTCATATCATCTTATACCTCGACTGCTGGCGTGGCGCCGCGGACTTAGGGAGACACGTGTTTTCGTGTGGTTAATCCGTTCGTCCACATTGCAAGATTGCAGGGTGAGGTTCTTAGAATCATGGCAATTCGGCTGTTTTTTTTTCGCGAGGCGGTTTTCGGTTCGCAATTTAAATCCTTGTTTGAGAAGAGACGTCGAAATCAAACTTGCTCTTTAGCGATCGTGCTTCTTCAATTCTTCTTGCTTCGAAGTCATCGATCCTTAAGCTTGTCGTGCAACAAGCATGAGGGAGAGTAGTGTCTCCGATCTGACGCCGCCATTTGAAGTCATGCATGGGAGACCGACGATCAGGTTTCTAGGAAGCGCCGCACCGCGCGATTGCTCGTCTTCATCTTTGATCGTTGCATAGCTTCTGCGTTGCTTCCTATTCTTCATCAAGCCCACAGCGAGTGCTCTGGACTAAGTAATTCTTGGTCCCAAATGATTCCTTTTGTGATCGATCTGTTAAGAATGCATACTGTTTTGATAGTTTTGTTTACATCTATGTATCTTTTGGGCTATTTAACATGTATATGCATGTTTTTTTTACATGTATGTTTTTTCAATCTGCTAACTATTAGTAATCATATTGTAGACGTAATGCTTACCTTCATGTTTTTATTGCGTGTAAAATTAAATAAATGTTATACCATGTAAATTTCCCAACACATACATACACCCCAAGATCCGCATAGTGACACTGAATTAACTAGAGATCCGTTGCACTTTGGAGCAAAAACCAGTGCAGTAAAATGTGAATCGAATATTAAAAAAAAACAAATCCTCGAGCACATCGATGTTCATGTTCCAATCCTACCGCCCATTTGGCGTGACTCTCCATGTATACGTGGCAAAACAGCACTCTCAAGTATTGCCAAAATTTTAGCAGCAAAACATACAGAATTTGGCTGTTTAGTTGACTGCATCTAAAGAGAATTATATCTACAGATACAAAAGATATTTGTTTGGTTGGCTGCACGAGAGGTGGAGCCTGTCCCCCGAGATGCAATTGTATCCGCCGAGCCAGGCTGTGGGGAAACGTAGATTTGGGTCGTTTCCTATGAGCCTGGCTGGTGGGATGCAAGCTGAGGTGCATGCAAGGTATGGGGAGGCACATAAACAGTCAACCAAACACATTCTTCCCATTCTTCTCACAGCCTAGCTCAACTTATGCACTCAACTAAACACCATCTCTTCAGTATTCACGCAACTGACTCTTACCTTTGACCGACTTTTAAGATGAAAAGGCAACCAAACAGACCCTTAGGTTCAAATGGGGCATACGCCTGGACAGAATAGTTGCGCTATAGACTAGCAGCCGGTGGGCCATAGATCAGATATCACCAGTTGGACGGCAAAACCGAACTATCTAGAACCCGGCCCAGTCCCCGGTCTAGCTTACCAGTTTAGTCCTCCCGTCCCGTTTGATTGCTCCCACCACCAAACCTCGCAGTCGCAGTCGTCGCGCGCAGCCGTCGGAAAAGATGGCCGACGGCAACTCCTCCCCCTCGCCGCTCTCGGATTCGCCGCACCAGCACCACCGCGACGCCATCAAATCATCAGGTCCGCAACCCACCCTGTATCCCCTCTTCTTTGCTCACCTCGCCGTGGCTTTGGAGTTTCGTCGAACACTTGGCGCGCTCGGCGGTGGCGAAAACCCTAACCATCCCTCAATAAATAGGCATAGCAATTGCTTTTCTTGCGGTATTAGGAGCAACGAGCGCCAAGTGTTCTTGTTTTCTTGGAGCCACCTCTCCACCACGGTTCGAGCTGTGTTAGGTCGATCCGGTTGGAAAGTTAAACAGTAACGGGAGAGTGCCTTATTATGCCTGACAGCATTAGTTGGTATAGAAACACTTTAGTGATTATCTAGTACTGGCTGAAACTCAGCAAGTTAGCATGGGATAGCAAACAATTTGACTGACATGTAGTGAATTGTGGCTGAAACCTAGGCAGTAAGTTGAAATGCACTTATGTGCGTAGCTAGCTGCTTAGTGTTTTATCTAAAAGATTGTAGGCGTTCAATGCTATTTATTAGAGAGAACTGTTACTTCAGTTCTATTCTAGTGTCAGGTACTCAGGTCTGCTGCCACTAGAACGTGCTGTAAATTTTCTAATGTTTTAAGTGTACGAGTGCACTTCTTTTGTGATTAACTAGTTTAAATATACAAGTGCACTGCTTTTGTGATTTACTAGTTTTAAGTATACAAGTGCACTTCATATGTGATTTACTAAACTACCATAACTATTTATCTGATGCAAGTATAGGTTAATTCTGTGCCATCATAAACTAATCATCTGTAGCAAAAAAAAAAAAGGAAAACACAAAATACACAGAAAAAATGTATTCTGGTGCATCATACTTGTGGGGGAGATTTCTGCTAGAGGGCTAGTCATTATATCCTTTAATTAGTTGGATGTCTGGTTGTAGTGCACAACTCAGCAGCTAGCCGGAGGCGAGAACAGGCTATCGCAATTGGGAAAGAAAGAAGGGAAGCCTTGATCCGTGCAAAGCGTGTGTGCCGAGCCCCACTTTCTGGCAGCGATGAGACTGCAATGGAAGAGGGTGATATGGTTATTGATGAGGAGAGAGCAGGTCTTGAAGCAAGAACTACTCAAGCTGTTGAAGAATTGAAATCTGCTTTGTCAAGCCAGTATGTGCCCTCTATTTAATTTCCATATGTAATAACATAAGCCATTTTTCTTGAGACATTTTTAATAGCTTGAATATTGTAGACCCATCTCCTTTTTTTTTTTGTGGCAATCCAAAGAAACCCACCGCCTATAACTAACTGTTTGATTCATGATTAGTTTCCTGTATTCCATTTACAGGAGATAAAAATTCATTATATAATGTTTGGTTATGGTGCATGGGAAGAATAATTTGCATTATCTCTTACACCTCCCATTCTATTGTATCCCAAAAACCTAAGCAGCCATTGTTATGATTCACAGACCGAACCAAATGGCACCTTAATTTGTTAGATATCCTGTTTTTTTTCACTCTGAACATATACATTTATTAGTTGTGTGGGCAGAAGGTTTGCTTCAAACAATTCTAACTTTTAAATTTTTACTATGAGAAAATGATAGCACATATAGAAGGTGCTCAGATTTTGGAGTGTATGCTACAACCTTTTGACGCTTTTTTGCTTCTTAGGGGGAAAGGTGCTCAGCAGAAGAAGATAGAGATGCTTCGTGCTTTGAGACGGTTGTTGTCACAGTCTGAAGTACCTCCGATTGAAGCCGCAATTAAAGCTGGAGCGGTCCCTCTTTTAGTGCAATATCTGTCCTTTGGATCGTCAGATGAACAGGTTGATCATGTTGCATCGATTGTGCCCATAGTTCTAATAAGAAAGATAAAACTGAGTCCAGTTTTCTATTTTACCTGGATAACTTTCTTGCTATCTATTTGCTGTTATAAAGATGGATGTGTTCATCGCCCGCATTGTATTTGTTTTGCGGCACTCATTTGGACATTTTTCTCTTATGGAGATTATGGATGCTTTTATTGCAGTTGCTAGAGTCAGCTTGGTGCCTTACAAACATAGCAGCTGGGGAACCAGAAGAAACAAAATCCTTGCTGCCTGCATTACCATTGCTTATTGCTCACCTTGGTGGTTGGTTTTCTCTCCTCTGTTCTTCAATGTTCATTTTCATTCCCATCAGGAAAATATTAGTCTTAGTCCTTTGTAATACACATTTGTCAAGAACGATGGGTAGGCAGACATTGCTCTGCAGTTCAGGTGGATGTTGGAACTTTTGTTATATTAAAAGTGTTAATCGATCTATGTTTGTTAGAGAAGAGCTCCACACTTGTTGCTGAGCAATGTGCATGGGCTATTGGTAACGTTGCTGGTGAAGGAGCAGAGCTGAGAAGCACATTACTTGCACAAGGTGCTTTGTGGCCTCTTGCCCGCTTAATGCTTTCAAGCAAGGGTTCTACAGCAAGAACTGCTGCTTGGGCATTGTCAAATCTCATCAAGGTTATATCTCTTGTTCTGATTTTGTGTGTCTCAAGTTTCTTATGTCACAGTTATCCTTTTACGAAGAGCTTTTTTTAGAAATTGGGAGGGCTTAAGCATAAGTTCAAAATGGTGATAAAGCTTATGTCCTTCCGAGAAGGATATTGATGAAGGGTTTTCTTGAAGTTTAAGCCATATTTTCCCTCAACAAAAGTTTGAGCCATATTTCTATTGAAAAGCTTAAGCCCCTTCCGAAAACATTTTATGAAATGCGTAGCTTATGAGGTTTCTAGAAGCTGAACCCATCCAAACAGATCCTAATCAACCTGATATATATGCATGTAGCCATGTAGTTATTGACCAAGCATCATTTTACTAAACACATTTCTTTCTCTTGTAATCCAGGGGCCTGATCCCAAGGCTGCGAATCAGATTATTAGCATCGAGGGTGTGCTAAATGCAATCACGAGGAACTTGGAAAACGCGTATGTCTCTTGATGGACATCTTTTTATTTCATTGCATTTCAATTTGTTTTGAGTAAATTTGGTCAATGCCATCGCAATCACTCGACTTGCAAAATACCATCGTGAACGCCACAAAACCTGGTAAATACCGTTGCCATCATGTTTTCCGTCCAAAGAGCTCAAAATGACCATTTTACCCTCAGCCCCCACTCGTTCTATTTCTTTTCTTTTCTTTCATATAAGGTCGGTCCCACTTGTCACTCAATTCCCATTTGTCAGTCACTCAATCTTCTAATCTCATCCATCCATCTCAAAAAGAGGCTAAATCTTGGCCACTCTTTCTCCTCCTTTCTTTCTCCGCTCCCTTTTCTTCTTCTCCCATTCTTTCTTTGCTAATTGCTGAACCGAGGAGGAGGCCAACCACCATTCATGTACAGTGAGCTGCTGTGTCAAGATGAATTGGGTTCTTGCCACCTCCAGAAATATCTCCCCTACATAGTCTTGCCCTATCGATCTCCTATCTGCTGGTTCAGACATTTCAACAAAACAATTTGAGGACACTGGAGTTTGCACGAGCCGCAACTTAATTACTAGCTAGTATATGTATGTATCAAGTAGAGAATTGGATACATGCTGCGTCAATGGTCACTGCCATTTGTGGGTTGCCGTCACTCATGGTCACCGGTGCTGGTCACAGGTCATCCCCGTGCAGCAAGTTGCAAGCGAGGTTGTGAGCGGTGTGGTCAGGTGTGTGGCTGGGGAGGTTGTTTGCGGCAAGCAATGTGTCCATGAGCTCGTTGAGGGGCGGTGAGCATTTGGATGGCATGATTTAGGGGCATGGGAGCGGACAGCGTGACGACAGAGCACCGACGAGGTGGGATGTGGCCATGACAATACTGGCTTCGCCTGCTCCGCCATGCATCTCACCTATGAGCTCGCCGTGCACGACGCCAGAACAATGCCGACCTCCACCGCCCAAACCAAGCACACTATCAGCTTCCTCTTCACCTACTAATGCTCATAGGCCCAGGCGTTGACCGGCATCTTCGGATCCTTGACGCCTTCAAGCTCTACAACGTCTATGCACCACCACTGGTGCTAGGCTACCATGCCCATCTTCCTCCTTCACCAACTCCATCCCAACATGTTGATGCTCCCTGACCCCTCAACCTGTCACAGTGCCAACTTTATCACCGAAGCAACTGCTTGTGAGCTCCCTTCTTTCAGTGTGCCGCCGCCTTCATCGAACCGTTCTGGCCACCTCTGACCGCTACAACTCAAGCCGCCACCAAATATGGGTTTGGCTCGTCATGTTCTACCCCGTCCCCACTCTCCTTTGCCGCACCATCGCCGGAGCTCGGCATTACACTCTACTCACTCGCTGCCATGGAGCTCGGCTTGGGCATTTGGTCGAAGTGTCCAGGGGCAAAATTGGAATTTAGGTCAATCCTTCTTCCCCAACGTCAGACCTAACGAATATTGGTGACGGAACCCCCGTTGAAGTATTTCGAGCATTCACGATGGCATTTGACAGAGTGTGGTATTCATGATGGTATTTTGCAAGTCGTGAGCGATTGCGATGGCACTGACCAAATTTACTCTTTATTTTACTCTTCAATTAGTTGAATTTCTAAAATTCAAGTAGAGACATGCTTGTTCTGATGTTGTCTTCTTAATCATTACAAAAGTGACCTGTTATTTTGTCTTCTTAGAGTTCCATACAGAACATTCTTTAGATTCACCGACTGTGCTTTGTAACTTGCCTGCACTGTATGGTCTTAATGTTGGCTTGTAACAGCAGTACTTCCTTTCAATCTCTTCATTAGTTAGTATCATGTGCCATGTTGTATTTGCTGGGCAGTTGATACTGTTTTCTTGTGCAGTTGGTTTTAGGTATTTCTAAAATGTATAAATGGCGTGGAAAACATTTAAATAAAATTTCATTGCAGTTACATGCATGTTTTTGTTCATTACTGCCACCGATGAGTGAGTTTGGGATCCTTCAGGGATGAAGAGCTAGCAACTGAGGTGGCGTGGGTAGTGGTCTATCTTTCAGCACTGTCAGAAAAAGCTACCAGCTTAATAGTAAGAAGTTCTGTGCCTCAGTTGCTTATTGGACGCCTGCTGGCATCTGAGAACTTGCAGTTACTCATTCCGGTATTTTCTGTTTTTCTCTATGGCATAGTGCTTCTTTTGCTTATTCACACTTTTGGTGCTTTCCCTGAAATGAATTGAACACCTATTATTTGACAGTGTATATCATAGTTAACTATTGCCCAGCGAACTGACCTAGATCTTTAAGAGGGACGTCTCTTAGTTCAAACTTCAAACTTCCATAACCTTGTGTGTAGTCTGGTCGTCAAATAGATATCCAACATATGAGCAGGTCATATCTTATAGACAGGCATCAGTGTATTAGGGGATGTCGAATAAAGATGCTGATAATGATTTACAATTGATGTATAGTTATTCTAAGGATATTTTCTTCTCAGTTATTGTAGAATTCTGCACTTAGTATTAAACATGTAAGCAACGTGTGTGATTCGCAGCACAGGCAAATTGATACTTCTACTTCAAATTAGGTACTTCGTGGTTTAGGAAATCTTGTAGCCGGTGATGGATACATGGTTGATTCAGTCCTTATAGTTGGAAACAATATCACAGGTTAGCTTACCACCCTTATAGTCTCCAATTATAAAAGAGCACCATGTTTTATTTGTGATTATATTTTTCGTGAGTTAACAATTTGTCTTCCAGAGAGGATGTTAGTTCTGTAAGTACTAACTAAATATTGTTCTCAGATCAAGCCTTATCAAGTCTTATAAAATGTTTGAAGAGCGACAATAGGGTTCTCAGAAAGGTCTGGTTTCCTTTGCTGGTTCAACTTTACTTTACTTAGAGATGGGAAACACATGCTGTTCTCTGATGTATACTATCAAATTTGTGGGCTGCTTATGTAGGAGGCGTCGTGGGCGCTGTCAAATATAGCAGCAGGAAGTTTTGAGCACAAGAAATTGATTTTTACTAGTGAGGCCACGCCTTTGTTGATAAACCTCCTGACAAGTGCACAATTTGACATTCGTAAGGAAGCCGCTTACACACTGGGCAATCTGTGTGTTGTCCCAGCAGGAAGTGGTGAACCCCCAAATATAATTGTCGAACATTTAGTCTCTGTCATAAACGGTGGAGCCGTTCAAGGAATAATAAATTTGGTCAGATCTGCTGATATAGAGAGCGCAAGACTTGGGCTTCAATTCTTGGAACTGGTGAGGAAATCTTACTGGCTTTAGCTACTATTTCATTCATGAAACCCCATTCATTTTATATACCTATCTATAACAATTCAAATGAAACACATACCTTTAAAAAAATATACTCGAATTAAAAAATTTTGAACAACTTTGGATCACATGCTTTATTGATTTATATATAAAATCAACAAATACCTACAACTAAACTATTATAAAAAAATGAAAACTCTAGTTTGAATTTCAGTTCAAACTTGTTTGAACTAGCTATTAAACTGGTTAAACTCAGCATCCTAAAAATTGCAAAAAAAAAAAAATCGAATGAAAATACACACAGCTATGCGTAGTCTACGCGCTAATCGTAGACTGACCGAACCATGCCATTTGACACAGACCGTCTCCTAACTAGTAAATTACTAATAAATGCTACTTCTTGTTTGTACATGAATCTTTCTTTTTTTTATTTAGCTATAACTTTCAAATGAGATTGATTTTGGTCTTTAAATTTTATAGGATTGTATAATCTCACCTCCTCTATGTATTGTAATTTTTTTAGAATTTTTGAAAATGTGTACATATGTTTTTCATGATCCTTTGAAAACACTGGATATATTGCCTTTTACTATTCAAACAAATGATATGTTACTAACTATTACATAAGATTACTATACTGAAATGGAGTTTACAAACATAACCACTCCTATCGTGTAAAATTCATAAAAATCACACGTACAAGTTTTCAAATATTCTCAAAAAATTACCATACATAAGGGAGATGAGATTCTACAACCTGTAAAATTTGAAAAACAAAAACAATATCAACTGAAAGATATGAAAAAGACAAATTCGAAAAAAGACAAATTCGTCTAAACAATGATTTTTCATTGTTTAGCGCTTTGTCAATTTCATATCATTCAAATGCAATTGAGTTTGGTCTTTAAATTTTACAGGATTGTAGAAACTCACTTCCCCTATGTATAGTAATTTTTTTTTGAGAATTTTTTAAATATTTTACTGCAGGTTTGACAAACAGAATTAAATTCCTATTCATAAAAACCATATATACAAGTTTTCAAAAATTCTCAAAAAATTACCATACATAAGGGAGGTGAGATTATACAACCTTGTAAAATTTAAAGACCAAAATCAATATTAGCTATAAGATATGAAAAAGACAAATTCAGCTAACTAGTGATTTTTCACTGTTTAGTGCTTTGTCTATTTCATATCTTTTAAATGCAATTGAGTTTGGCCTTCAAATTTTACGGGGTTGTAGAATTTCACTTCCCTACGATAATTTTTTGAGAAATGAACTGGATACCATTTTGCAGGTCATGAGGGGATACCCCAATGGACAAGGTCCAAAGCTTGTGGAGAGGGAGGACGGCATCGAGGCTATGGAGAGGTTTCAGTTCCACGAGAACGAGGTGATGAGGAACATGGCCAATGGATTGGTCGATAAATATTTCGGCGAGGATTATGGCCTCGAGTGAGTTGCTGCGGCCATTCATACACCTTGGTGAACTCACTGCAGCTGCTAATGGATTCGAATTGTAAACTGCGTTGTTGTGCAATACTGCCAATAGTGGAACATAAGGATGTGCAATTTGGAGCCTGGTTGCCATGTAATTTAGCCATTGACATAGATGTTATGGGGTGTTACAGTTAGAAATGTGTAGGCGTGAAGTGAGTTGTAGCTTTGGATAGTACTTGGTACTTACTAGTCAAATGTCGATCAAATCGGAATCTTATCGCGTACAAAGGCAGACAGTTCCCTGCCGATGATTCCATATTGGTCGTTGGATCAAGCTAACATATTAGAGAATTGCCGAAATATCGTAGACCTGTTTACTTTTCTACTCGCAGTAATTTGAACAAGGTGTTGCAATATTCACTTGTTATGTGAAAAAATTGTAGGTTATGCGGATTGGTGAAAACTTGTAACAAGGAAATTTTGCAAGTGCAAGTTCGTCACAACCAAGTGTTAAAATATCGCTTTTAAATTATTGGTAACCTGCAAGATTTGTGATCATAGTTACAGTACACAACAATTACAACATGTTATGGCACCAACAAAAGGGGGAAAAAAGGAGCTCACTAGTTGGATGCAGTCGTCTTGGTCCTTGAGCTCGCGCGCATTTCGTCGAGCAGGTCCCTGGCCGGCGGCGAGACCCTGACCTCCCACCCGGCCAAGTCCGCCTCCACCTCCGCCGCCTCCGCGTCCAGGCCCAGCCGCCTCAACCCCCTCACCATCACCCTGTACATGTACTCGTCCGGCTCGCAGCCTCCCCTCCTCACCGCCGCCTCGTACACCCGCCACGCCGCGCGACCCCTCCCCTTCGCCACCAGCGCGCGCACCAGCCTCGTAAGCTTGTACACGTCCTCCTCCCCCGCCACGAACCCCCCGCCCCTTTCCTTCTCCTCGAGGAACGCCTCCACGAGCGCGTCCACGGCGCCGGCGGCGGCCTCGGAGGGCGGCGAGGAGGAGACGAACGTGGCGTAGAGCGCCGGGTCGGGCCGGTACCAGGGTTCGGCGCGCGCCACATGCAGCGCGGCGAGGGCGAGGGACCAGTGGCCCTGGCGCTGGAGCTCGGCCATGGCGGCGACGAGGTCGGATTTGAGGAGGCGCCCGAGGGAGGCGGAGGCCGCGGCGGAGGCGGCTGCCGGGGAGCGGTCGGCGGAGGTGAGGCGCTTGAGGGACTGGACGGCGTGGATGGCCTCCGTGGAGAGGGAGCGGCCGCGCTGGAGCGGGCTGCGGTTGTCGCGCGGGCCGCAGGTGATGGGCATGGGCAGGGGCCGAGCGTTAGGTCTAGGCTTTGGTCGTAGGGTGGGGGTGGTGTGCGTGAGGAAGAGGAGGGACGCCATGGGAGGCGAGAGTGGAAGCTGTCTCGAGAGCAGGGGAGTGGTCGAGTGGACACTGGAGAGGAAGGTTGTCTTCGGGGGAGCGATGATCTTTTTTTTTTCAGGATTTTTATCGATAGCTTGGGAGCCGTCTGATCATTCTCATGATTCGCGCTACGTGATGGTACTACTGATCTACTATATATCTAGTATTTCCAGAGGAAATAAAAATTATAAGTGTTGTAAAACGTCGTCGAACGCCCAAGATCAATCACAAGTTATAGACGCAATCACGAAAGTAAGAACAATAGACACACAATGTAAAAGGTGGAATTCTCTCTCGCTTTATTGATTCTCTCTTTTACAATGAGAAGCACCCGATATATATAGCAGTATGAGAGAGGAGTTTGGATTCGATTACACCATAAAGAGATAGAGTCTAAACTGAATACGGTTTAGAGTCCTAATCTCATAACACTCCCTCTTGGTTGAATATCGCGTAATGCATATGTCTCGTTAAAAACTCCACTCAAAAACATATTGGGAAAAAGGAGATGGAGAAAAGAGTACATCGTATTCGCACTTTACGTTGCACTAGTTGCCTCATTAAAAACCTTCATGTGAGAAAACTCCAGGAAAACTCACAGAGGAAAAACACCGTTGTGGAAAGGGGCGTGGCCGCGGTGGCGGCAACGCTGACGCACACGACAGCATTGGCTCGGGATCAGGCCGGAATGGTGACAAGTGCCGCAATTGCAACAAAATCGGCCACCGGGCCAAGGAGTGCAGGAGCAAGCCTAGGAAGGAGGAACAGGCCCACGCGGCCCAGGACGATGAGCCCACTTAGGGATGGCAACGGGTACATACCCGTCGGGTATCGGCCACCCATACCCGTACTCCATCGATGAAAAATCACCGTTAATTTACCCGCACCACCACGGGTAGAACTTCTTCCCATACCCATACCCGCGGGTCCTTTTCACCGTGGGTCACCCATACCCGTTAATTTAGTGAACACAATTTTAGCTAATAGCTCTTCACCGACGTTGATGAGTAAAGAAAGTAAAATCGAATGTAAGTAATGTTGCATCGGCCTATAATATCGCTCGGCAATGAAATTGGGTATCCGAATGTTGAGGAAAAAAAAGCATTGCGGAAGACCATGATATTTAGAATTAACCTAGCTTCAACAACTTCAAGAATCAAAGAATATCAATAATAGTTACCGAGGATTTTTTAGGACAGAGCTTCAAAAACTTCAAGAACACTTTATTGATGATCCCAGATTGGAGACAATCTCTCTTGAATTGGAGATTTGGATTTTGGACTTTTGGAGTCTAGTTTTCGAGGCGAATTGGAGATTTGGACTTTGGAGTCTAGTCGTCACTCGTCAACCTGGCTCGGCTTAGCCGCCCCACTTAACGGTAAATGGGTAGCAGATGCACGGTGGAAGTACCCGTGCCGTGCCTTCGTCATACCCGATGGGGTACGGGTTTTCTCCCATTAACGCACCCACGGGTTTGATTATTGGACCATATTTGCACCTAATAGAGTAAATACCCATCGGGTCGGGTTTGGTACCCATTGCCATCCCTAAGCCCACTTTACTCTTGTTGGAGGGCGGGGTCGTCACCAGCACCACATCGCCGCCGCCGCCGCTCTGCTCCCCATCTGCTGTGCTCGAGGGAAGGTTCAACGCTGCCGCGACAGATCCCAAGCCCATGTCAGTTGAGCTTCCCCCACCCGCGCTAAGAGCATCATGTCCGCCGCGCAGGCACGTCGAACTGGTGGAGGCGAAGGTCTTTGTGGCCCTCGGGGACGAGACGGAGAAGGATCCCGAGCGCTGGATCCTCGACACCGGGGCCTCGAACCACATGACGGGGTCCTGGGGTGCCTTCTCCGACCTCGACACCGGCATCACCGGCACGGTGCGGTTCGGCGACGGCTCTCTCATCCGGATCGAGGGGTGCGGGACCGTCTTGTTCGCGTGCAAGAACGGCGAACATCGAGCGCTCCCCAACACGTACTACATCCCGTGCCTCACCGCCAGCATCATCAGCGTTGGCCAACTAGACGAGGACGGCTTCCAAGTCCTGATTGAGCACGGCGTGATGCGCGCGCGTTCCATGACGAACAGCGCCGTCTCCTCGCCAAGATGCACCGAAGCGCGGGCCAGCTCTACGTGCTCGACATCAGCATCGCATGGCCGGTCTGCCTGGCTGCACACGCCGGCGAGGACGCTTGGCGGTGGCATGCCCGGTTTGGCCACATCAACTTCGCCGCGTTGCACAAGATGGCGCAAGAGGGTCTCATGCGCGGCTTGCCCATGCTGTCCCAAGTGGAGCAGCTGTGCGAGGCATGCCTCGCCGGCAAGCACCGACGTGCGCCCTTCCCGCAACAAGCTCAGCGCCGTTCCTCCGACGCGCTCGAGCTTGTGCACGAGGACCTCTGCGAGCCAATCACACCGGCGACTCCAAGCGGCAACTAGTACTTCCTCTCCTCCTCATCGACGACTTCAGTAGGTTCATGTGGGTGGCCTTGCTGCCCACCAAGGACGCTACACAAGCCGCCATCAAACGCATCCAGGTGGCAACAGAGCGCAAGAGCAGCAAGAAGCTGTGGGCATTGCGCACTGACCGTGGGGGAGAATTCACGGTGGCGAGCTTCTCTGAGTACTGTGCCGAGCTCGGTGTTCGACGTGAACTCACGGCACCGTACACCCTGCAACAGAACGGCGTTGTCGAGAGGAGGAACCAGAGGGTGGTCGGGACCGCGAGGAGCATGCTCAAGGCGAAGGGCCTCCCCCGCAAGTTCTGGGTGAGGCGATCACTGCTGCGGTCTACATCCTCAACAGGTCAACGACCAAAGGCACCGGCGGCAAGACTCCGTACGAGCTGTGGAACGGGACCACGCCGGCGGTGCACCATCTCCGCACATTTGGGTGCGTGGCCCACGTCAAGAATGCCGCACCCAACGTCAAGAAGCTCGACAACCGCAATAAGCCCATGATCTTCGTCTTCTATGAACCTGGCTCCAAGGCATATCGAGTCTACGATCCGACCACCAGGCGGGTGCACATCAGCCGTGACGTGATCTTTGACGAGGAGGCGTAGTGGCGGTGGAACGGTGATCAAGAGGCGAACGACGACAGCGACTTCGTCATTGAGTACGCCACTGTGGTCCAGACGAAGATGGTGACCACGCTCCAGTCACTAGAGCGTGCAGCGACGCCACTTGCGCCTAGCACTCCAACAGGCGCACCCGCGTGGGACACGAGCCCCTCTACACCAGCGCCAACGATTGAGTTCGTCTCGCCACCGCTGGGAGCAGAGGAGACTCTCGATGCAGAGCACGACGATGCGCCACTCCGTTTTCGCACCCTCGACAACATACTGGGTCCGGCGATGCCACCAGGGATGGCGGACCGTACCTAGCCGAGGATCTGCTCCTAGTGAGCACCGACGAGCCGGCTTCATTCGACGAGGCACATGCGCACGAATGCTGGCGGAAGGCGATGCTTGACGAGATGACGTCGATCGAGTCCAACGGTACGCGGGAGCTTGTCAACCCTCCGCCGCGCCAGCGCCCAATTGGGCTCAAATGGGTCTACAAGACCAAGAAGGACACCACCGGCAACATCACTAAGCACAAAGCGCGGCTCGTGGCGAAGGGATACGTGCAACGTCAAGGGATCGACTACGACGAGGTGTTCGCGCTCGTGGCGCGTCTCGAGTCGGTCTGGCTCCTACTAGCACTAGCGGTGAGTGAGGGCTGGCATGTCCATCATATGGACGTTAAGTCAGCCTTCCTCAACGGAGAGCTGCGGGAAGAGGTCTATGTCACCCAGCCGCCGGGTTTCGTGGTCGCCGGTGTAGAGCAGAAGGTGCTGCGCTTGATCAAAGCGCTCTACGGACTTCGACAAGCCCCACGCACGCGGTACGCCAAGTTGGACGCCTCCCTGGTGTCACTTGGATTCCAGCGCAGCGTCCGAGCACGCCGTCTACGTTCGAGGAGCGGGCATGCACCGGCTGGTGGTTGGCGTGTACGTCGACGATCTCGTGATCATCGGTGGCGACTCCGTTGAGCTCGAGCACTTCAAGAAGGAGATGCAGGGCACCTTCCACATGAGCGACTTTGGGTTACTGCACTACTATTTGGGTCTGGAGGTGAACCAGACCGACAATGGCATCACGATCAGTCAAGGCGCGTACACGGTGAAGATCCTTGAAGTGGCGGGCTTGGCGGGAAGCAACGCCAGCAACACACCCATGGAGTCATGCCTGAAACTCAGTAAGATGAGCACCGCCCTGCCAGTAGATGCTCTCGAGTATAGGCAGATTGTGGGAGCACTTCGCTATCTAGTGAACACGAGACCAGACTTGGCGTACGCGGTGTGCTACATCAGCAGATTCATGGAGAAGCCCACCACCGAGCACTTGGCAGCTGTGAAGCGGGTGCTGCGATATGTCGCAGGCACGCTGAACTACGGCTGCTACTACCAGAGGAAGAATGGAGCTGCTGAACTCGTCGGCTACAACGACAGCGTTCTTGCGGGAGATGTCGACACTCGCAAGAGCACAACCGGGGTTTTGTTCTTCCTCAGCAAGAACCTTGTCACCTGGCAATCGCAGAAGCAAAAGGTCGTGGCCCTGTCAAGTTGCGAGCTGAGTACATCGCCGCCTCAACGGCTTCTTGCCAGGGGGTTTGGTTAGCGCGCCTCCTTGTAGAGCTCAGAGGAGAGGAGGTCGGCGCTGTCACACTGAAGATCAACAACCAGTCCGCGATCCAGCTGAGTAAGAACCCTGTTTTTCACGATCGCAGTAAACACATTGACACGAGATATCATTATATCAGAGAGTGCATCGAGGAAAACAGGGTGAGGGTCGAGCCTGTCGACACGAGTGATCAGCTGGCGAACATTCTGACAAAGGCACTTGGGCGCGACCAGTTCATCCAGCCGCGCTCCAGGCTCGGCCTCGTCGACGTCAAGCAGGTGCGCAAGGCTTAGGGGGAGATATGTTGGTTAAGCCTTGTGCACGTCACGTAGATTAGTTAATTAGTTGTTTGTTACATGCATTCGTTTGTTACTTGCATGCGCACGAGCTTCGGGTTTGTGGACGCCATGCGTGCGTAGATGCTGTGGCGAGAATAGCTCGCGACGCGTTCTGTCAAGTGGACCGCAAGGGGCCTTGGTGGACATGGGCTTTGGGCGTGGCCCACTCGGCCGAGAGGAAAAGGGGCAATATAAAAGGCGTATAGCGACCACGGAGGAAACAAGCATAAGACCAACACTACTACTCTTCCCGAGTTCATCTTCTCGCCTTATATCTTCTTCCTCGCCTCCTCTTCTCTGTTCTTCCCCAATTCTCTCAAATACTTGGTAATTTGTATCCGATGGGCGCAGGACCATAACAATTGGTATCGAGCCTTGATCCAAGTATGGCTGACGCTTTTGAGAGAGCAATCACTACAAGTGACCGGATCATCGAATCAGGCGAGAAGTTGATCGTCGAGTTACCTGAGGGCGATCGATGGCGGCGCCACCACCGAGGAGCTCATCGATGACACCACGCACGGCGTGGACACGTGGGACGAATGCCGCAACAATGGCGGGCAACGTTGATGGGGTCGTAGAGGTGGGCGAGTCACGGGAGGTGTCGGACCAGTGGAATGCGCCGAGGAGCTCGTCGCTGGCCACAACACCACGGCAAGCAACATCAGCACCGCCACCACCCACAAAGTTCTGGCAACTCCACTTATTCAAGTTGAGGTGCAACAATTTTGCGCATGTGAGGTGTTCGAGGGAATGTCTCCAAGGAATGGCATCCCTATCGGCATTGTCACCAGCAGCCTGGACACTGCAATGTCCGCGAGCCGTCGTTTCTTGATTCTTCCTTCGTTGCTGTCAGGTTGTGTGTATGTCGTTGACACGGCAAAGGACCCCAGGGTGCCTGCCTTGCATAAGGTTGTTGAGGCTGAGGACATCGCTGAGAAGACTAGGCTTGGGTTCCCTCATACATCTCATTGCCTTGCATCTGGCGACATTATGATTTCTTGCCTGGGGGACAAGGTGGGGAATGTCACGGCAATGGCGCCTCCCGTTGATTCAAATTTAATGTCAAAGGACATTGGGAAAAGTCAGTCACCCCTTGTTTGGCTATGATTTCGGTACCACCTCGTCACAACACGATGATTAGCTCGTCATGGGAGCCCTCGCGCTCAGATGTGTTTTGATCTTCAAAGAGTCCAGATGGTCTATATGGAAGGCACTGCATGTGTATGATCGGCACGGTGGTGAGCTCAAGCGCATAATCGGATCTAGGCAAGATGTGTCTTCTTCCACTTGAGGTGAGGTTTTACATGACCCATCAAAGGACACAGGCTATGTTGGCTATGCGTTAACAAGCAACCTGGTGAGATTTTTCCAAACCGTAGATGGATCAGGGAGCCATGAGCTTGCTATACCTATAAAACCATTGAAGGTGCGAATCGAGTTTACGAAATGCCGGATTGATAATCGATTTCGTTATCTCTCTTGATGACCGCTATCTCTACTTGGTCAATTGGCTTCATGGGGATATCAGACAATACAACATTGAGGACCCTGCAAAGCCTGTGTTGGCTAGGCAAGTATGGGTAGGTGGGCTTCTTCAGAAGGGCAGCGATGTCGTCTATGTGACTGATGAGGATAAAGAAGAGCAGTATCACGTGCCCCAGGTCAAGGGGCATCGACTTAGAGGTGGGCCACAGATGATTCAGCTGAGCTGGGATGGCAAGAGGATATATGTGACCAACTCTCTCTTCAGCCAATGGGATGAGCAGTTCTATGGCCCTGATCTGGTCAAGAAGGGCTCTCACAGGTTGCAGATCGATGTCGACACTGAGAAAGGAGGGCTGAGCATCAACCCTAACTTCTTTGTCGACACGGAAGGTATTCCATCGGGGAAGGTTCATGATAAATCTTTTGGAAATGTTCTACTATACGTTGCCTTGGCTGATAAATTTGGACGAACACGGACATTTATCCTGGATGCAATCCCTCTTGCTATAGGTGCATTCTTGAGTGCAACAGCTCAAGATGTTCGCACAATGAATATTGGTCGATTCCTTGCTGGAATTGGTATCGGGATCTCTTCTGGTCTTGTGCCCCTTTACATATCGGAGATTTCACCAACTGAAATACGTGGAGCGCTTGGTTCAGTTAATCAGCTTTTTATCGGTATTGGAATTCTTGCAGCTTTGGTAGCTGATTCCACTTCAATAAGTAATTCGACAGACCAAATGAGTGATGTGTCTGATGGGGATGCCAATCAAGGAAGTGATTCTGGAAATATGGATGATATGTATGGTGGCCTGACAGTAAATTCTGAGATTGATTCTTTGCCAGATCCGAAGGATCAGATCACTATGCTGAAGCTTGAGTTATGCCGACTGCTAGAGGAGAGACGATCAGCTGTTCTCAGAGTTGATGCAAATGGGTTGATCGAGGACATGCTTGGGTGGCTACCTGCTGGTATGTCATATTGTTCATTGGGCATTACATTGGGGGCAAGTTATTTGTTTTGTAGCTATTGCAAGCAGCCCAATGGAAAGATACATATGGCTGGATTTTGCACATGCATGGGAAACCATGGGAGACAGTATATGTTGGTCCAGTTATTGGTGCATCACAAGATTATACCATACAATGGCGGAGATTGGTGCAAGAAGGAAGTTTATGATTCTCACACTAGATTGTCATTTTTGATGCAGTTGCTTGTCATTGAATAAGAATTTCCATAGGATCCTGGTGACGAACAATGCTTGCTTTACAAGTTCAACCTTCTGAAACTGACTTTGGCAGTGTCATCGGTTTGCGGGTAAGCTGCATTTCAACGGGAGGGGAATGTCATGGACTGCAAGGCGGCCTTGGCTGGACATGGGCTTTGGACGTGGCCCACTTGGTTGAGAGGAAAAGGGGGCAATATAAAAGGCAGAAGCAGCATCCACGGGAGGAAACAAGCAGAAGACCAACACTACTACTCTTCCTGAGTTCATCTTCTCTGCGCTTGTATCTTCTTCCTCAGTTCCTTTTCTCTGTTCTTCCCCAATTCTCCCAAATACTTGGTAATTTGTATCCAGTGGCAGCAGGACCATAACATGCCCAGAGCTTGCGGATGTGAAGGCGTCGTGTGGGCGTGGAGATGGACGCGCTCCAAGCCACGACGCGAGAAGTGCTCCGACGCTCCCGTTTTCCCTTGCTATTGTTGTAATCCTTGCACAATAAAAGGAGGAATATAGAACAGAAAAATTGCAGCTTGTACGCAGTACCAAAACACTCATGTGTGTGTTCTTGAGCAGGGAAGTTCTTCTCCGGCGTCAGTGATCGCTAGGAGAACTAACAGGGGCGAAGTGGCCCCTGATACTAGGGTTTGAGCTAGGAAACAGGGGGTTTCCCTTCTTTCGAGGACGGAGACCTTCCACTACTTCCCGTCACGAATGTTTCTGTTGCCGTCCCTACTTGTGTGCTTGGCATATAAACCATACCACCGAACAACAGCACGAGCATGTACATACAACCTGCGACACACAGAGCGAAGGGTGCCACGGAGATATCAGCCGTATGCTGAATCGTGCCGAGAAGCTGGATCCGCACGCCCTTGCGTTCCTTCCACATATGATGGCATGATGATACCCGCGATCTTCCTGCTTGCTCTGCGAATCTCGTCCTCGCTCCTCACGACCTCACAGACCACTCATGATGAAGAAAGTGCCCCGCGCGGCAAGTGCAATTAGGGTGGATGCAGACAGAGCGGACAATTTCCATCCGATCTACTAACTGAAGGGTTGCAAAGTGAATATGACATTGATAAATGAGTATATGGTATTATTCGTGTCTAACTTTTACTCCGACAAAAAATGCGAAGTATAATATAGAATAAGCGATACCGTCCATATATCATTGGGACTTCACTTAGGAACATAATAAAAGATAAACGAATTGTTGTATCTGAGCAGGCATGGAATGCGGAGTACTCATCTTTTGACATCTCAGCGATTAGTCTTTTCGTGTTCGCTCCGATTGCACTCCTGCTGTTCAATGATATGTGTAAGGGGTGCAAAAGAAGTAGATAATTTCTGTCCGACCGATTGACCGGAGGATTGTAGAGCGAATACATAATGAAAAATAGATATCCAGTGCTACACTTTTCCGCCTCTAACTGCAAAAAAGAAATACAGAATAAGATAAATGATGACTAATTAATATCCATCGATATGGACTCCGACTGCACCCGCTACGCTCTGCACCGCTACGATTGCCTAACCCGTCCACGATTTGCAACGCTACGCGCGCGCGTCTCACGAGTCATTTCTACGCAGCCCGGGCTTCGATGATATACGTACTGAATTATATATACACGACTCAAATTTATTTAGTAGCATTACATAAAAATGGGACTCCAATAATACACTACAATATTACAAGCTCCTAGCTAGCAATTACAATGGAAATGATTTAATGAAGAACAAATAAAACAAAAATGGCCAGAAAAGAACAACACCTTTCGAAAAATAAACAAAAAAAAAAGAAGAAGATCGTATCGATGGCATACTGAGACGAGACCTCACTCAACACTCATCGTCATCACAGGCCCCACCAGACGCCCGCCAACGCAAGAACCACAGCGAGACCACCCCGGTCACCCTCCCCGCCGCATGAGACGCAGTTGCGTCCGGCGACGCGTCGGCGTCGGGCGCGTCCGCGACCGACGATGGCGTCTTCCCCTTCTTCTTCGCCGCCGCCAGCGGCGCGGGCGCTGGCGCTGGCGACCCGTAGATCGCCATCGGCAGCAGCACCTTGTTCACCTGGTACACCACGAGGTTGTCGCCGGAGTACAGCGTGTTATCGACGGTGGCGTCGACGACCCCGGTGGAGATGTTCACCTGCTGGCCCTCGGCCGTCACGTTGAGTGGGTACTGCCCCGGCGAGTTGTTGCCGGCCTGCGTCCGGAGCGGGTTGCTCACGGTGTCGAACTGCGACATGGGGATCAGCGTGGACAGGATGTGGTACTGGACCAGCGAGTTCTTCTGCTGGTCTGACAGCGAGTTGAGCGAGCCGGACTTGAGCGAGGTGAAGGCATTGTCCGTCGGCGCGAACACCGTCATGCCGTTACGGGAGCTGTTGAGCTGGTTGTCGATCTGCTCCGCCACGCCCGTCGACCGGAGCAGCCGGATGAACGTGTTGAACTGCCCGGCCTTGGCCAGCACCCCCGTGATGTTCGTCGTCCCAGCCGCTGGTGCAGGCGCAGCAGGGGTCGGGGTAGGCGGCGTCGGCGAGGCCGGCGCGGCCGCTGGGCCCTGCGCCGTGGCTGTGATGGCTATAGACAGAACGAGGAGGATCACAAGCCTCTGCATGGCTTGCATGGTGTAAGCTAGTGCTGTCTCTTACTTGCTTCTAGCTTGCAAGGTGCTTGGTGATTGATATTGGTTGTGATTGGCTTTGTGCATGCAATGCAATGCAACTCAATGTGACAATGTGAGTGAGATGGAGAGGTGTGTGATGTTGTGGCTTATAACAAGGTGGTTGGGGAGGGCAGGGAGGAGTGAGGTGTAAGAAAGAGATCGAGCTGGTGGTGGGTGTAGGGTTTGTGGGGGTAAGTATTACAGTTACAGGGCACCAAACCCTGAGGTGAGTTGCCATGGTGGAACAGCCTAACAGCTGGGTTGCTTCAGGCAGCAGGAAGTGCATGATCTGGACAATTTTCATCTTCTTTTTCTTTCTATCTTTCATGTTGTTTTGATAATCAAGGTGGTAATGATGGTGATATTTTTGTGTGTGTGAGGGTCAGTGATAGGCTGGAGAGATTGGACAAGGCAGCATGGGAGCTGGTTTGTTATCTCAGTAGGACCAAATTAGCTGAAAAGATCATCCGATACAAATAATGAAATAACAAACATGGGACCAAACTCCAAAGCTTGTTTGCTGGATCCTAGCTAGCCAGGTGAAAGGCTGGAGTTGATTAGTTGGCTAAAAACAAGAGGGTGCTTTACTACTTCTGAAAAAAGTGTACTTCGCTAGTTAAGACTGTAAGAAGTAGTACAGCATGTTTCGATGTGCAATCGGTATTCAGGAAACAGAAACCGAGGAGATACCAGATCCTGCCCGGCTGATTTTTCCGGTGCATTTTTTATTTTTTTCCCTCAAGATTTCTCAAATTCAAGTGACTGAAACATAATGTATCAGGCACCGATATACACATTCCACCTGAAATTGGGTACAATAGTTTGTGGGGCATGCAGTGAGGTCTTGCTTTTAGGAAGGAAGCAAGTATAAGCAAATTTTTCACTATTTGTTCTCTAGCACAGTAGCACATCAGTAAAAAAAATTCAGAACATACATCATAGATCATCTCAGTCACGAAACCGAAAGTAACGAACAGCTGGTGCATGTCTTTCAAGAAATGAATTGCTGGTGAGTCTAACGATAATTCTGGAGAGTAGGGAAAGGTCATTTGATTCTTTCAGCTCGGGAACAAATACCACAGCCAGCCGACAACGACCAGGACCGAGATGCATCATGCACACAGGAGGTTCGGGTATGCTTTAGCCTGCTACAGATGCTAACATTTGATCCAACCATCTCTCTCAGTCCAGTGGTGCATCCATGTACATGCACATAGCCACATGTATGCGAATTAGCAGTCTCATGCAGAGCCAATAACCAACATAGTTGCAGCTCAAACATCTACAACTCTCGAAATCAAATTTAATGGACACGAACGATTTTTTTCCCCAGCAACTTCACCTTCACGTATCACCTACGATCTCACAGATGTTGAAACATCAAACCTTTCATCCGGGAGAGGTAACACTGGCAGAGAGTTACCTCTTAACTACTCAGCTGGCTCGAGACGTGAACATGTAAACCACTTGATAGTTAATCTCCTTGACAATTGGTTTGTTAAGCTTCTCTCTCTCTCTCCCCCTCGAAAAGAAAAGAATAAGAGCGAATGTGACTTTCCAAGAGCCGGAAACAGCCATACATCTCTGCCTCGGTAGTTACTCTGCACAGACGCAGCAGCACGCTGAAACTGCAAATGAGGACAGCTGTAACAGCCATGGCACAAGAGCCACCCAACAACCATAGGAAGCCGCCTCTTAATTATAAATTGTCACACCATACTTAAATAGATCCAGAAAATAAGCTACTAGTAAATTATCAGATAATAATCCTAATAGTCAGGTCACCATCCAACAAGGCGAAGAGTTACCATACAAACTATTGTAAAAGTTAAAACTTAAAACGCACATATAGTCCATGTACCTCACCGGTGGTCACTGGATACACTGGGATTCATCGTTCTCCAGCGGTAGGTGTTTCAATCGGAACACATGAACTCCATCTGGTAGTACGTCAGGGAAGCATTTTTTTTTTCAAAAGATTAGCATGAGCTCTACCATTCATTAGAGGAATGCGAAAACAAAGTTTACAAGGAGGAGGAAAAGAATCAACGGGAAGAAGTGGAATGAGTACAAAGCAGTGAAAAACCTTACTTAAGAAGCAACCCGAAAAAACTAAAGAATGAAACACCAGAAAATATAAGCCAGTGGCTCGCGATATCCACCCTGCCTAAAAAGCACAAACTGCCCCCTCAGGGGACCGATGCAACCACTGTGGCTCCGTGGCCGGCTGAGAGGCTGTTTTTCTGTTGTGCACGTCCTGAGAGGTGAGATTGAACACGTAATGCACCATGTGGTACGAGTTCTAAAAATTCCTCATATTCCTTTCTTTCCTTAAGTTCCAAAATGTGTAAATAAGAGTTCCGTCAACCTCCTTCCTTCATTGCGAAGGCGTACGATCGCGAACAGATTGCCACCACCCAGCCTTGGTCAAAGCACCGTAACTCGCTGGGGGCGGGTTTATGTGGAGCCAAAGGAACACTCTACCCCAGATCTGTCTTGCAAACGGGCAGTAAAGCATTAGGTGTGTGGATGATTTAGGATCGGATCCACATAGCAGGCATTGAGTGCTATGAGGCCAACCTCTACATGAGAATATGTCCACTGTTAGCAACCTGTCTTGAATGAGGAGCCATGAGAAGAATTTACACCTATTTTTTGTGTAAGCTCGCCAGATAACTTTGTAATTGTGTTCAGGTCTGGAGACGTTGAACTGTACAATATAGGCCGTTTGCCGTCAATATCAGCAGCAGTGTTGTAACCCTGCGCCAAAAGAGAAAATGGTCAGTAAAAGAGAGAGACATCAAGTGAAGCAACAAATGATTAATAAGTGAACTATTGTGCATTCATATGGTGCTTATGACAATCATTCTCTTCAACAGGGGTGAACAGGATTGGTGTAGTCCCAGGCTCCCAGGTAGCACTACCTTTATGTTCGCTATAAACATACTTCTGGAATAATACTTATACTAAACTCGGAAGAATTCTTTTTTTCGTGTGTAAGTTCCTCAAAAAATACGTAATTACGTGTAGGTTCTTCTGCGGTTTTTTACGAAAAGGACCTTTTAATTTAGAAAAATCACGAATCATTCATGAAAAGACCCTAAATAAATACCGAAAAAAGAGTGTAGTTACGTTCAAATCATTCCAGCTGTTTTTTACGAAAAGGACCTTTCGATTTAGCGCAATCGCGGATCCTTTGTGAGAGGACCTCAGATAGATGCGAAAAAAATGTGATTGCGTTTATATCCTTTCAGTCATTTCACGCGTTTTCTCGACGATTTAAAAAAAAACACCGCCGAAAAAAAATGAAATGTTTCTATGAAAAAACAACGCACGCGACGTATCACATCGCGAAAAGATTCCTACTTAAGTTCTATTCCAGAGTATGTGGAACTGGTATAGCACCTCTTTGCAAAGCCCAAGATCAGCAAGCCATGTAGCCATTGTGGTGGTAGCTGTACTATATTCAAGTAATCATCGATTTTCTAGATACTTCTGATATGGTGCGTATCTAGTGTAAATCACAACCTAGGGCAATAAAGTCCCCAAAAATATATAGACGTGCGGGGAAAAAGAGAAATTCGCTGATAATAGTAACCATTCCTCCTCCTTTTCCTTAATGTCATTTATGATTTGTCAGAGATTTATCTTTTGCACTTCACTACGCTTTCATCCAAGATTTTATATAGGACATATGACTTTCAGAGCTACCTGTACAAGTTTTTTGTGGAACATTTCATGCTGATTTGATGCCATAATTGAAGGGCTTAGCACGATAGCAATTAAGTGGTGACAAGATTGCACTATACTAGTGGTATATGCAACTTCTCATCATCTACATTCCAGAACCTATTCTTAAAACAATTGCTTTTATCCTGACATAGTAACCAAAACAGAAATGCCAACCAAACCCTGCTACTTGTTAACACTCACTACATCAGTATATTAAGTTCCCCATTTAACAGGCGGAATACAATTTCAACACAGGCATATACTTTCTCATTTTCACATAGCCATTCCTATATTTTTAATATTTTCTGAGATGTACAAGGGAGCATGCATTGCATGCCCACATCGCCCCCCATATCCACTATTGTACCATTCAGAGGATAATAGACTTTTTATGTGCATTACCAAAGTTGTGCCCAGACATAAATTAAATGACAATAGTGATTATGCAACATCAAAGCACAGGCATGTTTCGAGTAGTTCACTTTACCACGGATTAGGATCTATTACAACTTATGAACTTAAAAACCTCTGGCTTAGGCAAAATTGACCAGAGGGCAATCCGACCATTGGGTCCATGTCAGAGTTGTCTTCTACTTAAGCTCCAGTCCACTAATCTTAGATCTATAAGCTAGCAGCTAACATCCCAGACGTGATGGGCATGGTGCACCCCATCCGAGGCATTTCTTGAAGTTACAAAAGCTTGTTCTTGAGTTTTCCATATTCTACATTCGGTAATTGTGGTCTGGACTTTGGAGCCAACTTGTAAGTATCAACAGCAGATAAAATCGCCTCCTTCAATGCAGATACTCAGTATCTTTTTCTTGGATACTCGGGTCAAACAATGCATAGATATTTTGAAATACTATGCTTTTTGTTAGAACTAGAAATCCTGACAAATGGACATGCTAGTAAAAAGGGGTCAAGGTTACAGTCATGTTGTTTCACGGAGAGCTCTTTTACGGTATACTAAATTCAATATAAACCGTTCATTCTTTTCAATCCAATGGATCAGATTAGCTAGATTTTATTTATACTTTCTATGGTAGTAGAGTAGTAGAAATATACTTAACAAATCAACGGCTAGATCTGATTTCTACTACCACTATGTACTACCAGTATAATGCACCGTAAAATTTCTCTTCACGGAAGCTAGTACTAGGAACTAAAGGTGAAGAAGGTGCTTACGTATATGGAGAGAGCACCGGCGAGGTATCGGAAACGTATCTTCCTGGATGAATCACGAACCTCCAACACCTGCTTCCACCGGCCGGAGGTGACAATCTCAGCAGAGTCTGGCCATGAGTTCTTCTTCTTGCTTTGGCTCCAGAGAGTTCGGGATAGGGTCCTCCATTTGATAGGTCACCAATCTGAAAGAGACACGGTCCGGTGGTTTCTCCCATTCCAAAGTTAATTCCAAGCAAGACAATGAGCAGAAGCCTCCCTTCCCCAAGGAAGAGAATAAGAACTGCCCAGCAACTTTCTATGGCTTGGGTGTAACGACCGGGAACTCGGTAATGGATAGCATGCTGCACGTTGTCCAAGCCGCCGAGCGTGGAGAGCAAACATTGGTGTGGTAAGCAGCGATGGCCTCGTTGTTAATGGAGAAGCTGAGGAAGAGGCGGTCGTGTGGAACGCAGCCACCAGAGAAAGGCAGTCGCTTTTCATCCACCAGCTGCCATTCCTCCGTCCCAATGTAGAACACATGCATGCCGGCTGCTTGGCTGATGGACAGCAGAATGTAGAAGCCCACCGCTGCGTAAGACCTGATGGAGACGTGCTGCAACTTGAGGAAACTGCGTCAGGTTGAGACACCATGGGAAGCAAGGCGGCCGTGGCAATGGCCTCCAGTTGCAATCCTCTAAGTACTTGTCGTCGACCTTCCTTTGGAGATATCGAGGACTTCAAACCAGGGTGCATAATTGGAGCCTGAACTATCCAATCCTACATATTGCTGCATGCATGCTAAAATAATTGCTAGCGTCACAACTAGTAGCCAGGAAATAGACACATCACACTTCAGGCCATGACTTGCTAATTCCCTGCCTCCTAATCAGAGGCTAGACAGAGATCTTATGTTCATGCACATCAAAGTGTAAAAGTGGGCACCCATAGTTTTCCCTTATCAGATATTGAGCAGTGTTATCCTAGGCGGTAGGCGCTAGGCGGGCAGTGGCAGGCCGCCTAGGCGGGTGACTAGAGACAACACAGTCCAGCTATTTTATGTTGGTGAGCCTGCCCGTTTTACCAACAGGATACCTTGACTAAGTAGTAATCTCAAAGCGTTTTGTAAATTTTAAAATATGACAGTGAAAATATATCGATTCCAATATGTTGATCAATAATATTAAAGCATAGCATGACAATATAACAATCCATGCGATCAGAAATACAAAAGAGGCAGCAATATCTGTAACATAAACTTACCACAGGTTATCTTGCTCCCATTGTTAGCTGTGTCACCAATTCACCCTACAATCAAGAGGAGCAACTCATCAAACTCAAAATCTCAATCAAGAGCACTGCAGGTGGGATTAAATTGAAGAGTAATTTCGAACTATGCTAGGCTAATTTCGGATGGGTCAGTGTTAGCTCACGAGTTACCATATGCATTTGATGTTGGTTGCATTTTGTGGACTTTGGAGTGCACAGCACATTCCATTTGTTGTATCCATCTGGAGGCATATAGGCAGCCAGCCAGATCAATCAAATTGTCTCGAGCAACAAAGCAGCCAGCCAGCACAGCCATCAGCAAAGCAGCAGCCCGCAGGCAGCAATAGCAGTATAGCACAAGCACAAGCAGCAGAGGTTATCACAAGGCACAGGCACAAGCAAAAGATGCTGACCACAGGGCGCACATCTGACCACAAGCAAAAGAGAGGTACCAGGATGTTGAATCCGACGCCGTGATGTCTGAATCCGAGGCGGGGAGGGCGATTCCGACGGCGGAGAAGAAGATTCCGCCGGCGTGGTCGTCGAACCAAGCCGGGAGAAGAGGCAGCGGCCGGCGGCGACGTCGCTCCGGTGTCGGCGCTGCCTGGCGACGCGGGAAAGAGGGCGACTTTGCGCGCGGTAGCTGCTGAACACCTGAACTCTAACCGGCTAACCCCGACCGCGACTCCTTCTTACCCCGAGCGGCGATGCCCACCGATTTGGCCGCCGAGGAACGCCTACAATCTGGGCCCGAGCGCGCGGCCTAGGCGAACACTTATTATTGAGTTACCATTTTGTTCATATAAAATAAATGAGCAATCAATTATTTTGTGTATGAGTAATATCTAATTTTGCGGTAGCCACAGAATGAATGCATTGCATTGGTAAGGCTGAAAGAATGTACGATGGAAGGATCGGAAACTTACATGAATAAAGCAGCAACCGGAGGTGCTGAGCGAGCCAGCTCGGGGCTTTAAACGGGTCGAGATCGCTGCAGTCCCGTGGGACTACAAGTTTTATAGTCCCCGTGGGACCATCAATTAAAAAATTGCCGGTTCAAATCAGCTGAAAAAATTATATACATGGTTACTATACAAAAATACTATTCATTATACTGTAGCAAATGGTTGTTTATCTAATTTTTAGCTGATCCGGACCGTCCAATAGCTCGATCGGATGGCCCGCAACTATGGAGACTGCTTAAGTTGTAGTCCCCACATAAACTGCACCTCTTCCCTGTTCCTCCGAAACGTCGGAGGTAGAGGACGATGCGCCCCAAGACCCCACCAGTGCCTATGACCCAAGGATTCAAATTTGGTTTTCGGTCGAAATCTAGCTGGTGACCGAAATCCAAAATCTCGGAATCTTGGGTAAATCTGAGATGAAATTCAAAAACAAAAATTCAAATCTGGTTTTATTTCTACAGGAAAAATGAAATTTCGAGCGAGATTTGTCGAAATTTCGGTGAATTTGCACCGAGCGAAAATAGCTCAAACAACGTTTAAAAATTTTTAAATTTTTTTGGAGGTTTTTGATACATCACTGATATTTTCATAAAAATTTCAAATGATTATTAAATCTAAGGATTTTTTTTAAATTTAAATATTGCTACTGTCTTGATAAAATCTAACCGAATTTTTTTTGGAGGTTTCTGATACATCACTGATATTTCCATAAAAATTTCAAATAATTATTAAATCTAAGGAATTTTTTAAAATTTAAACATTGCTACTGTCTTGATAAAACGTTAACCGACAAGTTTGAACTGAATGAAAAATAGAACAAGCCAGGTTAGAAATTTTTTAATTTTTTTGTGCATAGTTATGATGCTTGTCTAATGTTCTCATAGCATTTTTAGATGATGATCAATCTTCATTAATTTTTAAAAATCCGGACAGTATTACTATCCTGATAAAAGCCTTACTGACATACTTCGACCAAATAAAAAATAGTTCAAACTATGTCGGAAAATTTTAAAAAAAATTTGTGAATGGTCATGATATATCATTAATGTTTTTAAAAAAATTTACATGATTATAAAGCTTCAATAAATTTCAAAAATTCTAACAGTACTACATCCTGATAAAAGCATGATAATCACTACATAGATTTTTTAGCAATAAAAAAAGGTTTAATTTTTTAAAAATTTTACATAATAGTTCTAAGGAAATGATTAAGATCTTATAAAATTTTTGAATCATATTACACTCCAATGAATTTATAAAACTCTTACAAGCGCATTATACCATTTTATGTTCTTTTCTGCTTTTTATTTTTGAAATATAACAAATGAAGTTTAATGCTTACATAGATTTGATTGAGCAAACAAAAAAGTTGAAATTTTTAGATAATGGTACTTAGGCAATTTTTAAGCTCTCATAAAAGTTTTGAATAATGATCACAAACGAACAAATTTATAAAATTCCGACAATGCTACTGTCCCAATTATATTCATTATATTTTTAATTTTTTAAAGATAACAAATGAAGTTTAATTATTTTGAAAAATTTTATATATGATCCTACACTACTAAAGATAGCACCATAAAAATTTTAAATTATTATCAAGCTTGCAAAATTTTATAAAAATCTGATAGTGTTCCTATTAAAATCTTGAAATGTCTCAAAAATTCGGTTTTTAATAAATTTTTATGGAAGATGACTTTCTTAAGGGCTATTGGACCAAATCCGGCTATAAAAAAAATCAAAAATCGGTCAAAAAACTGAGATTTGGCGAAGTCTCGCTTAAATTTCTGAGAGCAATTTAATTTTTTTTCAAATTATTTTACCTGGCAAAATTTTAGATCCGTCTCCAGCTAGAATCCGAGATCGCGAAATTTCGCCGAGATTTTAATCATTGCTACGATCCAGTTGCTGAGCTTTGAATCCGCGGCGACCAAGGACATGCCGTGTTCCACGCAGCGCAGCCTGGCGACGCGGCGGAGGAGGTGCCGCGGGTCGTCGCCGTCCGTGGCAGGTGCAGCCGCGTCGACCTTGAAAATGTAGTAGACAGATGATTTTTCTCATTATTTTTGGAATTTCCCCTTACGTCGCAAGTATGAGGTTACACCTCAATACCTCATCTAATTCATTTTCATGCCTACACTATGGCACACTTCTTCTCTTCTGTTAAATCCGTCCAATGTGACGCCCGTACACTTCCCAGCAAAAATAACAAAGCTGAATGCGGCATTCATTCTATGAAACAATATCGTCCGCACTCTTTTATTTCATGCCTCTATGTCTGCTACCTTTCGGGTTGAAGGCCTCCACGCCGCTACTGACCTCGATCATCAACTTGTGTCCCATTCCACTTCTCAATAATCGCTCTCCTCATGAACTCCTTTCTGTTCGTCTCCCTTCCAATCTTCATCTTCGAGTTTTTAGCTGCATACGTTACGCGAACATCTCCTCCACCGGGCCTCATCAACTTGCACCTCGAGCAGTTCAATTCAATATCGCTTCACTCTCCGTAACGGCGGCGGCGGCACCTTGTGCATACATACTGTAGATAGTACAGTTGACAAACCACTGTGGCAGTTCATGTGGACCGTAGGATCTGAAGCTCGATGGTCCAAATCAGGTGCAGTTGCTATTACCCTATTCCTATCTGCCAATTTATCACTGACCAGTTACTCGAGACGTGCCATGCGTGTATGAACTTCATTTGATGATTTGGCTCAGATCTTTGTTAGTCGGGTGGCACATTCGTGATTCACATGTACATATGAGCAAGATTTCATACGCGCCACGTACTAAGCCACATGTGCATCCTAGTTGTTAAGGCAATACTAACGTTAGCGAAATTTCTTTAAGACCGGTGACAACAGAGGGAGACCCGGATCGTATATGGTAATAAAGCAAACCTTAGATGCTGGTGCTAAGATAAGAAAAGTTGAACGTTTCTTTAGCTAAATATCTAACTTTAACACCCATAGATGGTGCTATGTGTGGGAGTAAAAAAAAACTAACAATGTTCTTGTAAAGAGAGAGAAGTGGCATGTTTATCTTAGCATCTCCTTTAGATGCACATGCTCTAATAACAGTCAGCATTGCCGTTGCCGTACAAGTTAAACAGACCTAAGCGCTGCGGTTGGCGTAGTTAAACAGACAGACTAAATCAACTCCACCGTCACACCTGTCATCCACAGACCACAGGCATTCATCCAAGAGAAGATGGCTGAAGAAATGAAAATCATGTAGACCCACTTGATACTTAAATTTCTTTGGCAATTGCTTGTCAAAAGTTATACGGAAAAATGGACTTCAGCTACTGCGACCCGCAAAATAATTCACCTTAGCGCACTTATCTACATGTGTAAGACGCACAAGAATGAAAATGACATAATTTGACCTGGACCTAAAATAAATGAAGAGGAACATGATTATTTGGTTTCTCTGGTGTCCTAAGCCGCGGCTGTTTTGCATACCGGGCATGAGTTCTTCACCTGCAACCACTTCTTGATGCAGTCGGCGTGGAAGTCGTGACTGCATTTCAGTGTTCCCAGCAACTCCTTGTCTTTGTATTCCTCCTGTCAGAATCCATCCATCATAGGTCAGAATTGGGCAAAACTTCCAGGGCATGGTTGTAAATTGTTCAATATGGAACTGGCAATTCACATGAAAGCAGTTGAAGAAAATTGTACCAGGCAAATTGCACACTTCCCATCATCTTGATCGCTTTGTGCTTGATCAGAACTGCAACAGACCACTTCTCTCACACAACCTGAAATTTTGTCGTCGGCCAAGCCTGTGTTGACGTTACCAATAAATTCTCCCAACGCCAACAGGTCCTGTTCATAGCAAAATAGAAAGTTCAGAAAGGTGCTGGAGGCATACAGGAAGCAAAAGGCAGGTGTTTCTAGTTCTTACCTCATAACTCATGTCATCAATGTCCAGTCTCATGTCCCTGTGGGGGTCAGCTGCTTCTCTTGTTTCATAGAAAACCAACTGGTCCAGCATCATAAACCGCTTCATAAATAGCATAGCAGCTAGCTCAGTTCAGAATTCAAATTCATATCGATAGTTCGATACAAAATTATGTGGAAACTGGAAAGAAGTGTCTACCTCTGCTTCAATCATCAATGGATGGAAACCATAGTACGAGCTCCTTGCCCTTCTGTTCCTTCCATTGTTAGCATGCCCTACGGACACAAGCCTTGCATGCCTATAAGATGCAGCAGCTCCGATAGGAAATGGTTGACCAATCCTCGCAGATGTAGAGGTAGCTGCAGAGCCAGCAGGTGGATAGCTCGGAATGACCGCCTCATGGGGAATTGATCTAGAGCCAGAGGAAGCTGCAGAAGATGGATTACCGTAGCTAGGAACAGTGTTGCCATGAACAGCTCTAGGTGCATAGTCACCATTGGTAAATATCCCACTGTCAGAATAACCATGGACAGTTGGGACAGCAGCAACACTAGCGTTGCTTCTTTGTACAGCAGGATAGTAATGCCTCTCCCTCAGAGCCCTGCTAGTGATTCCAGTGGCACCTACACAACAATCAAAACACATGTGCTGTAAGTATGAACAACGAGATAAACTTAAATCGTAGAGAAGATGAGAGACACTAATAATCCATATTTTTCAGGTAAACTGCAGCATCAGCAGGTAAGCGCTATGTTTTAAATCGAGTCATAAAAGACACTACATATCAAAACTAAGATGGCTTATGCTTGGTTCCACCATTTATTATTGACGAATATTCATACCAGGGGTACCCCACAGCAAAGTATACATGCTTGTATCTCTCTCAGTCATCTGGGTTCGCAGCCCAAATCAGCGATGCAACCGAAGGCGGGAGAGGGTATTACCCGAGTCTCCGTTCCCACAGCGAGATGGGATTATCATTGAATATTGGCTAGATCACCGAATGAACCATCTTGGGCCCAGTCTCAGCCCCAAGAGACCCCGAAGGACCCTTGGCTCCGACCAGGCCTCTTAGGGGCGCTTCCGACTCGGTCGCTGGTCGGGGCGCCCCCGCCGGCCCCGACCAAGCCAGGGTCAGAGCCCCAAAGAGCTCCAGCTTGACGGCCCCCGCCACATCACCGGTCGGCGCCAAGCCGGTCACCTGCCCCATGGATACGACAACCATGCTGGGACAGGTGGCTCTTCCCCAAGGTGGCGGAGAGGGTCACGAGTCAAGTACCCGCCCACTTGCCCCGCCAGTACAAAGAAGAAGCGCTCAACCCGAGGCGGTGCCAAGGCACAAAGATAGACTAGGCCATCGTCGACAGTAAGCATGTGCAGCGCAGCGCGCTTTTCCAATGAGACACCACCCATTGTGTCTACCAACTCGGCATGGGTGAACAAAGAACCCGTCACACAGATCAAGACCAAGACTCTGGGCATAGCATACCCCTACCTCTTTTCTCCAAACTTTCGTGTAACCTGCCCCCTCCGACTATATAAAGGGAGGCAGGGTCCCCAGCAACGGGGAAAAACCTCTCATTCTTCCATATCCCACTTCGCTCGCTCTCCAGACCCGAACGACCGTTCGAAGCTCCTAAGCTTCGCCGTTCGGACGAGCGCTAAGGGCCTGTCCTTAGCCCTCGCGTGTAACTTTCCACACCCCGAGCAACAAGATCCTCCACCATGAACTGGAAGTAGGGACGTTCGGCCCGAACCAGTATAAATCTGAGACTCCTCAATCCGATCCAGTGTTCATCCGAGGCTTTGTTAGCCTAACCATTCGAGGAGAGGGGGCGCGCGATCCCCTATACTTACAAATTCACTTGCCGGTCATACCAAACACCGACAATTATGCAAACCAAAGGCCTCAAGGGATGTTAATTGTCAAGTGCGACACATGTAAGTACATCAGACAGACAACAAAGACAAATCTAGCACATTTAACTAAGCATTAACTAATAAGTTACCCAAAAAAAAACTAACATTAACTACTAACCTGAAGGTACAGTTCTTGTTGGCGCAGAAAAAGGTGTTTCGTTCCTTTCCATTGATGTACTTAGGGAAACACATGCAGTTGAATGGAATGGCGGTGGATGAATATTGTTTGGTGTGTAAGTTGAAGCTGGTCTAGGTTCCAATGAAATATTGGTACGATTGTGGCGTGCTCTAACATTCCTCTGAGATCCTTCTTGATTAGCTAAGCGCTGGTCATTCCAATTGCTTGGGCCAATGCTTAAAGGCATTTGAGGATTTAAGGGCTCAGTAAGTGGAGTAGAATTTGGCGGCACATAATTAGAGAACTGAGTATTGGAAGAGCTTCCAACATAATAATCACCTACACCGATCCCATCCACAGGATTTATGATGGGATTTTTCCGTTTTATTGAGGCGCTTCTGCTATCCACATGGGAACTCACTGGAGCAAAGCCTTCCTCAGATCTATGTGGATAACTTAGAGCAGGGTCAGGTTGAGCATCATAGGGTAAATGACTACTGGAGCTTCCAGCAGGATAGTGACCACATGGAACATCTGAGGGCCTTGTATTCCCTACTCTATGTCCTGGATATTGTGCAGTGCGACTTGAAGATGGAAGGTCATTTGATCTAACAGCCACACTCCCACTGCCCGATGGAAGGTCATTTGATCTAATAGCCACACTCCCACTGCCCAAAGGACCAATTCTAAGGGGCACATCACTTCCAGCAAGCACAAATAGTTTCTGACCTGAGACTAAAAAAAAATAAACGTATTACTTTATCACAATTCAGATACATGTACAGCAGAAGAGTATTGATGAAGTCCAGCTACCTAAAGGCAAGGGTTTGTTGAGTGACCCGTTTCTGGGTTGGATATGATCCATCTCTGGCAGCTGGAGATGGTTGTGATGGTTTCTAGCCATACAACAAGCAGTCCAGTATGGTTGCCCTTAACCTGGAAATCACAAACTGAATCAACATCAATAATTGAACATCATACTACATTTGTTAAACAATACATGAACATTAAGTTAAAATGGATGTTACTTAGCTACCGATATATGGGGAAGCTGATGATTAAACAAACCAATCACGACAGAATCCACCTACTATCTTTATTTTTATTTTTTTTTTAAAAAAAGACTTTTGGGCGTGTTAGGGAAATAAATCAGTGATCAGCTGGCAGATGGGGGCAATTTAGGCATGTAAATGACTAACTCTACACTATTTATATAGGCTAATCGAGGTGATGCAGAATCCAGTGTTACTCGGCCACCCGTGTTAAAAAAAATTTGCCGCATCGGACACCTCGAATCCGAGTCGGATTCCGACACCCGTGTCGGATTCCAAGTAGCATTTCCCGTTTCCAAAACTTTTTTGCCAAATCGGACATCTGAATCCGAGTCAGACTCCGACTCATGTGTCGGTGTCCAAATAACACCGGCAGAATCACACCCTGAAATCCCCAAACCGGCTCGCTTTTACAAGGTCAATTAGCCATGATGCAACACAAAACCATAATAAATTAGCCAAATGGATCAGAAAATCCTCTCCCCCTCGCTAAGATAGTCTCGATTCTCTCATGCCGACTTGTACAAATCGAACACAACTACACAATACCGTACAAAGGCGAAGCTACCAATAACCATCAACATCCAGACAAGTATTTTCCGATAAAAGGATTTCTCCTCGAATGAAGCCACTGATCGTACCGCAACAGGGATCAGTCGCATCAAAACTAGACTAGAACAGCAGAATCATCCGAAACCAACAGCAAATCGAAGGGCCGTACCTCGCGGGGCGATCGATCCAGGGTTCGAATCGACGCGATCCGGCCCGATTCGCGCGGAATTCCAGCAGAGATTTTTTTGGGGGAAATCCCTGTACGGAAGCTTCGGGGGCGGTGACGCAGCCTCTGCAGTTCGCGTTGCTCGAAACAAACAAGAGAATTTGTCCGTGTGGGAAGGGTAGACGAGCGGGGAGGAAAGGGGAGGTATTTATAAAGGAGGAAGCGAGGCGGGGGCAGATGGGAGTTGGAATTTGGGAATAGCCCCGCTGCGATCTTTTTTTTTTAATTTGGCCCTCCGAATATAATGGTAAAAACAACTTCCAAATTTCGTCCCTATCGGATATAATTGTAAAAAAAGTTTTTTCTCCGACCGCCAAAACATTGATAATGTGATATATGTCACCTGCCGCGCTAAAGGACTATGGTAGAAGTATCACATAGAAGCTATGGTAGGAAGTTTTTTTTTTAACTTTGTAGGCCTACATGTCGGGGAGGGATAATAGGTGCACCAAATAGCTAGTTGGTTTATATGTCTGTGGTTAAGAATGGATTAGATTTACAATTTCATTTAAAAGATGAAAAAAATACATGGCTAGCTTCGGAAACCACGACACGACACTGACACATATTAGTATATAGATATAGATACAGATACGGTACACGTACCGGTGTATACCGATGTACGTATGGTATATGTCGATTGATAGGATATAAGACGTCAAACATCAGCACGTAAAAGAGTTTGACTCACGGCATTGTCCTTTTCTAAGTGCTTTTGTGTGTTTCTCAAGGCCCTGTTTTGGATGAAGCTCTAGCGTGAAGCAAATCACAATTGTATTTTTGGCATGCAACAACCGAGGAAGAGTTTAGATATGTTTTTTTTTTGTGTGTGTGGTTTTAGTTTGAAACAGGGAGACAATATATGTTTCTTGCAATTTATCCTAAACAATTTTGGCGTATTGGCTGTGGATTTTTTAAAGTTCACAATTAGTAGGATTTATACCTTGGTATGCATTCCTTGCGCTATCGATTGGGCCACAGACAGATCTTGAAAAAAAAAGAGACGCAAATTCGTTTTCTAGAAAGATCGTGCCAACTTTGCTACGGAGAAAATTTGGATTCTTCTTATGACGCAGGAGGATCTGTAAGGAAATACTAATTGCGGTTTTGGTATGCAAGGACCGAGTAAGTTTAGATACTGGTGTTTTTTTTTTCTTATTTGTGATTTTTCTATCTTCGAGAAGCAGGGAAAATATTGTGTTCTTTGCAAGTTATCCCAAACAATTATGGCGTATTGTCGTGGATCTTGAAAGTTTAGGAAGTTTTGTACGGAAATGTTGGATTCTTGGCTTAACAGAAGGTGGGGATAAAATAAAAAGATTTGGATTTGTGCTGACGCTTGTCGCTTAAGCATCTCCAACAATCAGGTCTTAAAATGGAGTTCTATACCTCAAAATAGGGCCTAAACTAAAAGAATTAGGGCCTAAGATAACTATTGACTTCAACAATTAGACCCTAAACGCGCGAATAGGATGGGGCTAGAGAGGAGCGTTACCAAATATAGCAATAGGGCTCCGAGTCCTAAACCTATTTTGATAATTTTTCTCAAAATACAACCTCTGTTGGAGTGCTTTTTTTCCATCAAAACCCTATAATTATAATTAGCAACCTATTTAGGGCTCCTCTTGGAGATGACTCATTCTGGGTGGGGCCACATGTCGGTGGGTGTCAGATGCGGCTCACGCCTGGTTTGACGCGAAGCGGCACACTACCATGTGGACCCCCCGATCTGCGGGGCCCACCAGAAGTGACATCGGGTCCGCTGATCTCTAGCTTTTCTTCCCCTCGAACTTCCAGAAATTCCCAAAGACATCATATTCTGGCAGCAATAGAAGACGAGCAGAATACCTTATTAAACAGGAAAAAAACAGTGCTTTAATAATTTTTCTTCTAATATAAATTGTATAAATCTTAAAACAAGCGAAGGGATAAGTAATCACTATCTATCCTTCATTCATACATTAATATCGTACAACTGTTAAAAAGAAAAGCATGAAAACACATCTCAAAAATCAAAATTCCTATGATAAGAAGAAGGGGAAACTACAGGTTGAAAATGTGCCGGACAGGGGCATCAGCATGTGGACAGCAGATGGCGTGGCCACCGCGTGCGTGGTTATCGCGCCAACCAAGCGCATCACGCGGCCAAACGCTACAACTACTGTATCACAGCTGCACAGCGGCGGGTTTGGAGCCGTGGACCATTGGGCTGGCGCTCGATGGCCCCTCGGCGATGGCTAAGCCGCACATGGACCTTTTCTTTCCGTCACGTGGGCATTTATCTACCTGGCCCGGAGCTTCTCCGAGGATAGGACGCACACAGCACGTCCTTGTTCACGCGTGGAAAGGTCGGACGCCGGGGAGAGGTTACGGTGCTGGCGACCAACCTTTATATCCAGGCGTCCAATAAGTCAATAACTAGCTAGTGTTGTGTGATGAATCTTTTTCTATCATACTCTTTGGCGAATGCTAGTACTTCTCTTTGGCGAATGCTAGTGCGATGAATCTTCCGCTGCCCCTTGGAACTTGGGCCTGGGCATCGCAAAAAAAGAAGAGATTTTTAGTGTAAGGTGATTTGGATCCCCATAGTCGGATCATGTGATACACTACTTATCATTCAACAGCTCAAACATCGATTCCGGGGCCAGGTTTCTATGCGAGAGTTGTTCAAAGCAGAAAGTCTTGTGGACAGATGGAGGCCTCGCAGTCGAAACTTGCTCTGGCAAATATCAAAAGTTGTATGAATTGAAACGTCCTCTTTCTATTCTTTTTTTTTGGCACGCCAAGTGCATAAAGGAAGTTCTCTATCGCCTACTTTGCACTCAATTTCCAACATGGTAGCCAAAATATATACCTAAAGCAAAAGAAGAGGGCAAGCTTCCTTCCCAGCCACAGCCAGTACCCAAGATAAGATAAATTCAGTACTCCTGTTTTTTTTATTATTCTTTGACCATTATTCAGATGTATAACGCACACAAGTAACAACAACTAGACACCATGATTTAGTATACAAGGCGAAACTAATTTCATTTTGTTCGTTACATATCCTCCTTGACATCATAGCCAGCCAACATTGACCAGAAATATTTCAGGATATTTGCAAGGAATGCCTTTGGTCTGCATCAAGTTATAGTGCTGTAGCTCTTGTTTTAATCATTGGAGCCAGGTTCAAAAAACCGAATTTCAAGAAACCGAATTTCAAAAACCGCCAAAACCACTTGAAAAACCACTTGAAAACCGTCAAAAGCCGAAGAGTTAAGAAATAAAAAAATTGAAAACCGTTCGGTTTTTAGCGAGAAATCGCTCATTTTTTTTGCGAAAAACAACATACCAATTGAATGTTCTTAAAAAACGGTTTCCAAGCGGTTTTCAACCCATAATTTTTTTCAATTTTTTTTAATTAAACCGGTTTACCGAGCGGTTTTAAATTTCGAATCGCAGCGGCGAGGACTCAAATTTCGTTTTGGAGAAAATTTTGCCCGTGACCGAAATCCAAAATTTCGACGAAATTTCGTTATTTCGGAAAAAATCCAGACAAAATTCAAAAAGGAAAATTCAAATCCGTTTTTTTTCTTACTGAAATTTCCGTCCAAAATCCGAAATTTCGCCCGAAATTATTGAAATTTTGCCAAATTTCAGCTGATCAAAAAATAGTTCAAACGATATCAAAAAATTTTAAATTTTTTTGAAGGTTCCTGACACATCAGATATGTTCTTATAAAATTTTCAAATAATTATCAAGTCTGTAGAATTTTTAAAAATTCGAACATTACTACTGTCCTAATGAAACGTTGGCTGGTAAGTTTGAACCGAATGAAAAATGATACAAACTACGTTAGAAAATTTTGAAATTTTTTTTGCATGATTCTTATGCATCACTAATGTTTCCATAAAATTTTCGGATGTGATCAATCTTCAAGAATTTTTAAAAATTCAGACAGTGCTACTGTCCTGATAAAAGCCTTACCGGTAAATTTGAACAAAATAAAAAATGGTTCAAACCACGTTGGAAAATTTTGAAAATTTTTGTAGATGATCCTGATGTATCACTAATATTTTATAAAAGTTTCATATGATTATCATACTTCAACAAGTTCTAAAAATTTTGACAGTGCTTCGTCCTGATAAAAGCCTGATGCTAAATACATAGATTTGTTTTAGCGATAAAAAAAGGTTTAAAATTTTTGAAAATTTTACAGAAGGGTGATAAGGAAGTGTTTAAGATCTCATAAAAATTTTGATTCATGATCACACTCTAGTGAATTTATAAAATTCTTACAAGATATAGTAGCATTTATGTTCTTTCTCTTTTGATTTTTGAAATATAATATGACAAATGAAGTTCAATGGTTTTATAGATTTGATTGACTAGACAAATAAAGTTGAATTTTTTAAAAAAATTATAAAATGGTACTGAGTAAATTTTAAATCTCTCATAAAAATTTTAGATCATGATCACACTCGAAAAAATTTATAAAAATCTAACAAGGTTACTGTCTCAATTATATTCATTCTATTTTTGATTTTTTAAAGATAACAAATTAAGTTCAATTATTTTGAAATTTTTATGTATGATCCTACACTACTAAAGATAGTACCATGAAATTTTCAGATCATTATCAAGCTTGTAAAATTTAATAAAAATCTGACTGTTTCTGCCTAAATTTTAAACTGTCTCAAAAAATCAGTTTTTCAATAAATTTTTATGGAAGATGACTTTCTTAAGGGTTATTAGACTAATTCTGGTCAAATCCGGCCCTAAAACATCAAAATCCAGTTTCAAATCCCGAAATTTCGCCCTGTTTGTCCGAAATTTCACCGAAATTACTGAAATTAATGTAGCAATTTCAAATTTTTTCAAATATGTTAATTCGCCCAGTAATTTAAAATTAGCTGGGTCCCGAAATCCGAGATTTCGACGAAAATTCATCGAAATTTTATTCCATGTGCAGTGGTACACTCGAAAGCCGTGGTTTTCGCCGGTTTTGTGAATCTGATCAGAGCACGAGGAGGGCCTGATTTTATTTGCTTGTCATAGTTACAGCCTCCGAAGAAAGCACAGACGTCAGCTTTAGCTTTAGAAAACTACAGCCGAGCTTTCCCTAATGCCGCAGGTTTGAAGCTCCGCGATCCCAGTGATTTCTCTACCAGTAATCAGGCTGCTGACGTCGTATGCGCCCTCATACGAGTAAATTGGCTCCAGATCGCAGAATGCCTACAAAAATTGTGACAATCATGAAAATGATCAAACATCGTATGAATGATTGAGGTATAAGGGGCTATGACAAACAGCTAGTCATGTGAATATTCACAATACCAGGTCTCTCTGTCTACCTTTGCGACTAGAAATCGGTCAAAATTCCATTTCCACCCAGCAATTCTTGACCAAGAGAGACCACCTCACGAGCCATTCTGGAAGTCCAAGCCTAAATGTGATATCCGGGAATAAAATGTTATAACCAGTGAAATATCAAAGCAACACATACTTCAAAGGAAGAGTGCCTTTGCCAGCTAAGTCACAAACCTTCCCCAAACTAGCATGGCCTGGTGTCATTTTCCCGCACTCATGAAGCTTGCACAGACGCCAGCCAACAAGAAGCATAGCCTGGATGTTAGCATCCGGACAAGCTTTTCTTGGTTCAGATGAAAAGCTGCTAGAGGAACTCCGAACTGTTTCCTTTCTTTCAAATACCTATTTCAATTTATAATAAAAAGGTGAAAAATATATCTTGTGGCATAAAGAAGTATAAAATGATAAGGTGATACTGTGATCCATACCGATGGCACACGTCGAACACTCCCATTGATATGCCAATTGGTTGCCATGCCACCATAATGCGTGAAATAGCAAGGACCTGTTTTGGGCAGTTAAAAGTCAGTATCTATACTGGATTATTCCATGGAACAAGATAATGATTTAGCAAAACCAATATGTTGTTCCATAACGGTTCAGAAAAATGTGATCAGTACCTTGCCTATATCCTGAAATGAATTGACACCTGGCAAACGGTCTTCCTCAGGGACAAATACTTTCTTAAAAATTATATCACCATTCTGAGACCAATTTTGTTCTCAATCTTTGTAGCTTCCAATCCAGGATCTCCTTTCCTCACAATAAATCTAGAAGCAACCAAGTGGATTATGAGAAGACAAGACATTAATATGCTTTTTTTTTCCTTTCAAATTTTGGTCTATTTATAGTTATTTTTGGCCAAGATGTTTTTTATTTGATCCATGCAGGCAGGCAGATTAAAGCATTGGGCTTTAGGTTTCAATCGGAGAATCTTTAATTGGAGTGTCTTTATTACTCTATATAATCCTGTTCTTCACTTTTGTTGAGAAGGCAGGATATCCCAACAGTTTAATGAAAACTAGTAGGGTGGTCCGCGCATTTGCGCGGCTAGATTTCTTTTAAAATTTATAGTATGAAATAATATATGCTTGAGAATATATTAACGTACTTTGTAGGCTTTTTAAAATTTTAAAACATCATAAACATTACAAATGACAATAGAAGCTTTAGGAAAATTCAACTTAAGGAACGTAATTAAAGTATAAGTTTTGATGGAAGAAAATTATCGAAAACAATAGGTTGTTGGGGTTTTTAGAAACATAGTAACTCTTCATCTTGGATAGATCATGTCGCTATATACCCCTATTCTTTCTTCATCGGTAACTCTTTTTTCAAAATATATGCATCGAATATCTTCAAACTTGGGAGCTGATTGAGGGAGTTGTGTTGCAACAAGGAGTCCAGGACCAGCATGTGTGGAAATTTTCCAATTGTCATGTTTATTCAAGCAAATCTGCCTATTTGGCCTTCTTCGAAGGATCCATTCGCTTTGCTCCGTGGAAAAGTATTTGGAAAAGCTGGGCTCCTTTAAAATGTAAATTGTTTATCTGGCTTGCAGTTCTTAATCGTTGCTGGACAGCTGACAGGTTGGAAAAGCATGGGCTCCCCCATCCTTCATCCTGCCCTTTTTGTCTGCAATCTCAGGAAAATATGAAGCATTTGTTGGTTAACTGTGTGGTGTCAAGGCAGATTTGGTTCGCTGTTTTCCTTAAAGTTGGCTTCCACAACCTTAGTCCCCAATCTAGCTCAAAGTCCTTCTCTGACTGGTGGAGCCTCACGCTCAATCTTATTCCCAAGGAGAAGCGCAAAGGGCTCAACTCTCTCATCATTCTCAATTCTTGGGAAATTTGGAAGCATAGAAATGCTTGTGTCTTCAATGATTTAATCCCTAGTGTGGATCTTGTGGTGGCGGCTGTCAAGGATGAGGGGGTCTTATGGATGGCTGCTGGTGCTAGGCATCTCCAGGATTTGTTGGGTGGTTAAGCCCTTTTGTTTTTCTTTGTGGTTGACGGTCGTGTTATTTTGTTGTAGTGTCCCTACCAGCCTTTAGGTTGGTGCTTTGTTTCCTTCTTAAATGAAATGAATCGCAGCTCTCTTGCGTTTTCGAGAAAAAAAAATATATGCATCGCATGTAACTCTATTTAATCCCAAGTAATACGCTGATTATTTTACATAGTATTAGAATACATTGCTCACATATACACCGATGCATTATAAACGACTTACTTTGAACTTACCTTCCTCACACACTGGCTACTCCACCGAACCTTGTGTCTTCTATCTCTGATTGACTGCCCTATAACTTTTCTGCTTCAACCTCCAATAACAAACCCAATTCTTAATCGACCCCTCTCAACTGTCACCTTTTTAATGTAATACTCTATCATATAGCCATCTTCTATTTCTCTCCAATTATTACTTAATACTGAACATTGCGACATCAACATGCATAGATGTATAACTGTTGCTTATCTATATCAGGGACACCAACCATGCTCTCACCTGTGGCCCTAGGCCTATTCTATATAATAGTGCCATCTCTACTCCAGGTTGTTTACTCCTTGTTTCAATTCATATGAATTCATGTATGTATATACACACGCAGGATGTTATACATGCTCACTTCTCTTAGTCGACGTTGGCCAACTCAACAATGTTACTTCCTTACTAACTGCGGCGACTTCCCATCTTATCTAATGCTAGCATATTTGCTTTAGTCATTGTATAACGATAAGGAGAATCTTCCCACCATCGCATGTGACGTCATGTCCCTTAATAGCGATGGCACGTTCCTAGATACCCAGTGGATATGTATCATGCTCCATCCTATGAAATGCTTTGTCATGCTCCCCTGTTGCAATATATGTATAAAACTGGACAGAAGTAACACAACTGTCTAGACTGTATTGGAAATGTTTTTTGTATCAGTAAAAAAATTAATGCTTCAAAAGCTGAACCTTGGTCGCTGTAGTTCTCAAGGAGCTAGCATCACTTCCATAATTTGGCTCTGTAAATGCCTACAGAAAGAATATATTGTTTTTGGTGGAGACTGTTATTTAGTCATTTGTACGAATTGCTGAGCTTCAGAATGGATATTTGGCGCTGCAACTCACCCAGCAACCAACAGTAGTAAGTTGAGCAAGGGATGGCACGTACTTCTGCTTCTGAGCCTCAGATCCACAAAGAGCTGTTCTTCAGACAAAACAGAGAAGAGCAAGCACAGATCAGCTAGAGCATAATTTATTTTGGTAAAACTTCATAGCACAAGATAGTGACAGTGAAAAAAACTGTAGCTTTTTTACATATTGTGATCGCAACAGAAGACTGCACCAGAATAAATGTGGAGCAGCTTGCATGTACCTCTGCAATTTCTGCCATAGTAACAGCACTTGCTGTAATTGAAAGTCCCGGGCACCCATATTCCTGTGGTAAGCCACAATCACACAATAAACTTGAGGAATATCGGAGCATTGAAAAGCCACAAGGAATATAAATGCAATCATGTAACTGGGTAGTGGGTACGCTTTAGTACTCCAGTATAGAAAAAAAATCACAAATCTTAAAGCAAAGTGGTTTGCAAGTGAGGACGAATTCGTACTAACATAGAAGTTGATATGACTTAACTGAAGAACTCATATTTCGCTACTATCCAAACCCAAATCCAGGCACAGATCTATTGTATCTCACTATCTCTTCTCCTATCCCACCCTGTGCAGATGGGGACATCATTCACACAAAACCATTTTGGGCATCAAGCCATTCAACAATCCCACAAACCACCCCATAACTTCCATAATATCAATGTCGCCAGGGACGCCAATCTAAAATCGGCAAGGGTGCCAATCTCAGTGAATCGCTACCTGATCTAACCCATGCCAGTGTCAGGTCTGAGGTATCCTACTGTGGCGACCCGTATAATTAGCCAAAGGTAGCGACAGTAACACTGTCATTACCCTAAGATAATTACACAAATCTCGGCATAGTCACCAGCAAAATATCGGAGAATCTGATGCTTTACCAACTACTATGCCGTGTTTAGAGTGTTGCAGCAGAACAATAATTAGAAACTGAATAAAAATATATTCATTGCAAGCCACGTAGAACTATATGTCCATTACATAATATCACAACACTTCCTTGTATAGCAACAAGGAACGACTACTGCCTGCACACACTAAATACCTCCTATGAGCATAATAATGCTTATAGAAACTCCTAGTACTACTGGTAGTAGTCTGTATAGTAATAGCCCTTCGAGCCATCATCCTAATAACCCTGGAACTGATTTTGAGAGTAGGCTTCATCCTCAACCCCATACGTGGATCCATCAGGATCTCTTTCGAGAAAAGAGAGAAATATAAGAGTGAGTACAACGTACTTAACAAGCATTATATAGCAGATGCATAATGATGTTTTTCTCTCCATTCATCCAAATCCTTTCCTCCAAATATGTTTTTATCAAAATTTAAGTTTTTGTTTTTCTTTAAAGGTTGGCAGTTTTAAATATCGAGAATCAACTACTAGCACTCGTATATGAGACAAACTTAGCTTCTGTAGCCTCCAATTCAGGAGACAGGCTTGAATTCAAGATTTTAACCCTGCACAGGTTTGTATCACTTTACCCATAGCGGCCACATCTCTGAGGTTCCAGAATGTTTATCGCTAATCCAGCATTAGATCTCCAACCCTGTACTTTAAGTGAGGAGCCTCGACTAGGTCATCCCACGTCTCGCAGATATAGTTGTACTTCGACGACTCCGGTAGTACTCCACCGGGCTTCAAGTATACCGCCCTCAATCACCTTCCTTCCTCTATTATTCCTTCCTCTCGAGCGGGGAGCCTCGACTAGGTCATCACATATTCATTTCGCGGTCCTACTGAGTAATACCGGCATTTCTCAGCATGACCTTAATTCTTACCCATTGTGGAGATCATAATACTTTCATAGGACAACCTTTTCTGACAGCGATTCATCTCGCTATGGTTGATACTGACGAATACAGCTTATCACTCAAGTGTAAGTGTTTGACCTTATATTATAGCCTATGTAGAGGGCCCCACCGGCACAGGCACCTCTTGCTTTTCTTGGCACTCTCTACTCACCATAATTATTTCTAATAACCAGTCCACGACTCCATTCGTGGACCCTAGACTTCAACTCAACCATTTCCAAACCGCAACTCGGTTCCATTTACCATTTCCAACACCACATCACCATCATCCACATCCGATTCAACATTTCGATTTTAAAAGTAACTTTTTATGCAATGATGATATGAGATTTATACGAAAGCATTGAAAATCATTTAAGAAGAAATGATTGAGGAATCTTGCCTGGAATAATATTGGACGGTTCGGCCTCGCCCATAGATGGGTTTAGATTGGCAGGGCGGTTCAGGTTGAGACCTGAAACAACAGAATATTAACTAGGCTATCACGATAATTATTTTTAATTGGCGTCCAACCGATTATGATCTACCGTTCAAATTTTATATTGGCACGAGTTAAATGAGTTCACTTGACGATTTTTACGTGATCCGCTGATTGATCAACAGAATCAACGTGGTTCGCGGTGCGAAATATTTTTCTACATTTCCACCTTTTTCTCTTTTCTTTTCTCTTCACTTATTTCTTTTCTTTTCCTTTTTCTTCTTCTTTTTCTTTCTTTTTCCTCTCCTCTGGTTTCGGCCGAAGCCTTTGGCATCTTGTTTCTATCGCCTCCCTCTTTTCTACTAAAGCTGAGCAGAACCTCGGCTGCTCCTCCCTTCTCCCTACTCCTTTCTCTCTCTCTCGGGCGCCGCCTCCTCGTCCTCACAGAGCTCGGCGCCGCAGACAAAGAGAGCTCATTCTCGCGCCCCTCGTGCCGCTCCGGCCAAGCTTTGCACTTACCGGTCCGGAGGACCTCACCACAACATGCATCATCACATCGGCCGCCTGCCATTGGCACCTCTCTCGCCGACGGCAAGACATGGCGCAGCGGCCCACCTCCTCCTACGGCTCGGTCGCAGCTCCCCCCCCCCTCCTTCTAGTGCCACGGGTTCTAGGGTTCTACCCAGCTTTTTATTTTCTTGCATTTTTGCTTGAAGTTTATTGATTATCCGGCAATGTAGGGGTCTATGATGACGTTGGGTGGCCGATCTACTCAAGAAGAATAGATACTACACTAGGGCTTCCCAACTACTAAGACCATGCAGGGGAAAACCCAATCTATCATCTCCCCCATACCCTTGTCTAGCGAAAGCCCCGATCTACCATCTGTACATTCTGCCCTACACTGTTGCTACTATTAATACTAGAGTAATGTGCACCTGGTTTGGTTGGGGATGAAACTAGCTGGATGGGGTTGAGGTTGATGATGGGTAGAAGAGGGTAATGCTAACTTCTGGCTTCAAGATGCCTCCACCTTGCTTCTGGTTGCTTCGGGTCACCGCCACCTTCTTCTTCTGGATGTTCATCCCATTCACTTCCGAATGATATCCTCTCCACCTTTTGGTTGGCTTCCCTTATACCTTTTGGTTGCCTTCGGTTGAGCTTGATCTTGTGGGTTGTGCTTTGTGTTCTTGTGGCGAGAACAATGGGAGCACTAGCTATTGCTTCGGTTTGTGTGTCGAGCATCTGGCCGAATGAGGTGGCTATTGGCTGGTGAGAGTTGGCTTTATTGCCTTGGCTAATTGGCAAATGACTATTTTGCCCTTGGCCTTCACTGCCCTCTGTTGCTCCTAAGGGCACTACAGTCATTATCCATTCATTTTACTAACAGTATCCGCATACCGAACCAGGTAAGTCTAAAGCGCCGAATAATGAACCCCGAAAATAGCGAGAGATGCCTGTCTGGGTCCCGGACAGAATGGGTACCTCGATGAGCGATACCTTTCACTGCGGGACTGACGGCACTCTCTAATCCTTACATTTTATTATCTTGCCTAATCATATTTTAATGTTTAATTAATTCTTTAATTAAACTGATAACCCCCTGGGTTATCACACCTACACCATCTTACCATGTTTATATAGACCACGCTATGGAGAGATATAAGTAATGATGTTCGGGATTTATGTACGCAATAAGGCAATAACTTCGGGCTTTTAGAGCCTGATCCATAAATACCTATTCATGTGAAAGGGTTTGACAATTGACCATGTTGCCCTTCTGAAAGGTAATTGCTTGGCGCAATCTCCACCATTGATTCTTCTTTTTTTTAAAAAAAAAACTTTCTTTTAAAAAAAACCTTTTCTTTAGGGGGAGTAATTTCCGCATTTCCAGATTGAATGGAAAAAAGAACACGGTGAAAGATATATGCCGAACTTAATTTGACCCGAGCCCATTGATCTCAATGAATATTGCCCTAAGGGTAAAAGCTAAGGGGATTTTCCCAAAAGGTAATTTAGAAATCAGAAGGTAACTGCAATATAGAGAAATCATTACCTTTATCATACCTCCAACTACACCGAAGCTTGCAAGGTTAGGAATGGCATTAAATGGAAACTCAGCCTTCTCCTAGTACTGCAGTTGCAAATTAACAAGAGACTATGTTATCTTCTAAAAATAGACTATGATATGACCAAGAAAATGTATAGAGGGCATTAGCTAGTCAATCCAAATTAGATAATATATCTGATTTATGGATAAACTAGAAATGCACTGTCATAAACTCATAATAGATTTCTATGATAGACAAAACACTTCAAGACGAGAAGTCTACTAAGCAATAATGGGGTAAGTAGACTAGTTGGGGATTGACATACACTGCCATAATGGGCGCAATTTCTCTCTCCATTCTACCCCTAACCTTCTTCCTGATAGACCGCTCTTCACTTGTCAGTAAATCATCAAGCTGGTAGTAGTCTGATGCTGCAAATGAGGGTGGACATACTTACAAACCAAAAAAAATGCGGCATACTCCCAAGGATTTCGTAATTGGCACAACATAAATCAGCTCACAATACTGAACTTTGGGGTCCTATATCTAAGTTCACACTCTTATGGCACACTGTAAAGGTACTACTTAAGAATTAAAGTAGCAATAGGTTGGGAAACAAGAGCACATGATTATACAGTTATGATCACACATGTAATGTTCGAAATGTACACTCCTAAGGCACATTATAAAGGTTGAATACTCTAATCCCTGCCCAAAAATGGTCAAGGCACAGCAACAGGTTGGGGAACATGAGCACATGATTATACAGTTTTGGCTGCGCATTTAAGCTGTGAAAGCAACCCCTCCAATGAACGAGTCCATTTGAAACAACAAATCTTTGTTTAGGCCATGCTGACTCCAATATTTCTGAACTGCACTATGGCCGCAAGTGTGTTTACCTTCGAAATGACCAATAGCAAAGTCTAGAAGTCTAGAACCATCGAGCAAAGTTCAGCAGCAGCACCGATAAATTTGAAAAAGAAGCTGCATAGTTCCCACATGACAGTCTAATAATTGAAGAAAAATGAACCGCAATAAATTAATAAAACCACCAAACAGTACGAAAATAACAACAATACGACTTGATAGAAATGATCAAACAATAGAAAAGCTAACCAAATAGAACTCAGAATAGATCATCAAATTTGAAGGAAAAAAACGACCCTTCCCATCTCACATCGCAAACCCTTCTAATTTCCACTAACCCGAACCAAAGTAATACGCGAAAAAATTTAAGAATGCCTCCAATAAATTGACCCAAGAAATTTGCGTCCCAACCACCTATAGAAATATAGAATTCTTCGAAAAGCCCACTTTACCATCTCACCTCCACATATTAACATCCAATCCAAAGCTCAGAGAGATTGATCTTTGACCGAACGAAACGGAGAAAAGAAAAAAAAATCCTCACCGGAGGGCGGGAAGACTGAGGCCGGCGTGGCCTGGGGGAACGCGAGGGAGAGGTCCATCGCCGGGAGCCCGACCTTGGCGCCGTCCTCCTCGATCCCGTCGCCGCCAGCACCTGCAGGGAGACCAACCAACCAACCAGCCAATCAATCAAATGCCTCGAGATCACCCGATTAATCCCGCACCAAATCGAGCCATTCGAAAGCGCATGAGCCAGCCCACCTTGCTTCCCCACCATCCTGGCGGCGCGGAGTAAGTAGAGATAGAGCGTCCCTCTCTAGGGCTTGGAGTTTCGTCGGCGGAGGCGGAGGAGACCGGAACCGGAGAGCGAGACGACGAAGAGAGGAACAGCACGGCACGGCGTTCGAGTTGTCTCGGGCCCACACGTCATAGGTGGGCTTGGTGAGGAACGCAGATATATGTGTGGGGCCAGTATGGCAGAGGACAAGGGATGTTTATTGTTCGGAATGATTTCAGTTCGGACGTCCGATATTTTTGGACACCATATAACATAATCTCTGTCTTTGTTCAAAAGATATATGTGTGGGGTCAGCCTGCATGATCTCTGTCTTTCGTTCAAAAGAGAGAAGAAAAGAAACAAAAGGTTTTACAACTACTCGTGAATAGGGGTGGCAACGGGGCCATTCCCCGTCGGGGAGTGCCTCCCCGTCCCCGTCCCCGCGATCCAAAATTTTCCCCGTCCCCGTCCCCGTTCCCCGTCTCGGAGGAGAAAATCCCCCCGTCCCCATCCTCGTTAAGATTATCGGGGCCCGTCGAGACCCATCCTCGAAAATTTCACACAAGAGAAGAGCTTATAGCCATTTTAACTCTAAAATCATATCAATAGACAAGGAAAAAAAGAATGCATGTATTCATTGAAGATTATGTTGTCCCATTTATGAAAATATGAATATGATGGGCTAGAGAATATGTTTGCAATCTAATAACTAAATTGGACTAAACTAAATTTGGATCCCCAACCGGGTCCTCACAGGGAAAAAAACTCCCCGTCCCCATCCCCGCCATCCCCAACGGGAATAATTTTCCTGCTTCCATCCCATGAGGACGATTTCTTCCCATACCCGTCCCCTAATAGAGGAATTCCCCGCCGGGGATCGGGGAACGGGTCCCCATTGCCATCCCTACTCGTGAACATGGTTCTAAAAATCGTTGAAGGTCGTTCGATTTTTGTGATTTTCGTGCTAATTGACGTGGCACGATATTTAAAACCAGTCGATAACTCGGTTCAATTTTAAAAAATTAAAAATTTTGAGAAATTTTACATGATGTAAATTGGTAGAAAATTGGCGAAAACATTGACTTTCGATGAATATCACTGGAAAATTGTTCAAAAATCGCTCGCAAGAAAATTTTGATTGCTTGGTCGATTTTTGTTGAAAAGCGCTCGATAAAATTGGTCGCTTTTTGAAATTTTTACCACCAAGTTCGACGTGTTTGATTTCAGCATTCATGCGATTTCCAGTGATTTTTCGATACCGTGCTAGTAGCGATTTTTAAATTGAAATTGATTTTATAAACCCTGCTCGTGAATGATTCGTGGCAGGGATTGTAAGGACTAAAACATAGGCTCTGTTCGAGACAGTTTATGCACAGCTTCTGTTTAAAAGAAAAGCAGATTGTCTGCCGAACGGGGGGATTCTAGACAGCTTCTCCCAGAATCAGAATCTGATTTGTATACAAAATCAGAAGCTGTCACTCACCTGATTCTGCAAATTCTAACTCTGATTCTGCGAGTTCTGCCTCCCAGGAGTCATCGCAGGCACAAAGGTTTTTGCCGTCGTCCCTAGTCCCCTCCACCACCCTCATCTGCTCATTCGTCACTGACGACGATCAACAATCAGGATTGCCGAACGACCAAATTCTTCAATTAGCAGATTCTTCAGACAGCCGCTTCTCCAGACAACTGACTGTAATTCAGATCTGCACAATCAAAAGCTGTCCCGAAGGAGTCATAGTGGTCAGCTTTTACTAACTAGTGCAGAAGCAGAAATTTCAGTACATGATTTTTTTGCCAGACGAAAGTAGAAATGCTATAAGGCATCTTGGTCTGTAGTTCAGGCTGTAACGCTTTGCTATTTATTTTGTACTTTCTACTTTCGTTTGGCAAAAAAATGTTGGAGGCTCAGTGAGGCTATTTGCATGGTGTAGACATGCTGAAAAGAAAGTATCCACTCAGTTAAATCTTATAATATTCAAGATTGATAGGCATACTACCCCAGAATCGTAGACGTTGACGTGGAAGAAACTTGAAGGAAACTTGCAGGTGGGAGGGCTACTTGGGTAATCTTCATTGAATTGTAGAGTAATGGAGAAATATCCACCCTCCCAGTCGGTCTGCAGAAGATAAGTTTAACACATAATCTTACTTTCATGGCAAGGTTAGTTTCGTGAGCAATGGAGACTGGAGAGTAAGTAGAAAGTATACAATTTTGACATACAAGAATAATGTAGGATGACACTACGCACGCACAAAGAGAGATAAACATATAAGTAGTTGCAAGTATCAGGTAAGAGTTACTGTATGAACTATAGAGTCTTGGGTGAAAAAAGAGTAAATGTATGGTTTGATCCACCCATAAATGACTAAGGAGCTTGAAGGGATATGATTTTAGAGAGGAAAACAATGCATTTCTAATTAAAGTTGCTGCATGAGTGGAATAAAACAGATCTGCAAGTTTGTGGCAAGAACTATTGAATTGTGATTTATGTTCCAGTAAAAGTGGACATCAAGAACAAATACAGCAGAACACTCAAAATAAATTGTAGCTAACAAGCATTACCATTGAATTTATTATTTTCTAGCCTTTAATAAAAAAAGAGAACATTTTCAAATAAATAAATTAAAATAGTGAAAAAAAGCTAAAAACACACTTTTCTAATCAATCTTGAATATGCCCACAGCCCAGGCATCTCATTTGGTCCCATTGTTCTACAGGGCAAAAACAGTCAGCAATAGTATAGCCTTTCAAGTTTAGAGTTTCATTTGATCTGGTCATGCTGCAGCAAGATCAACGGGTGTCGCGATTGACGCATGGGTTTATTTCATGTTCGTGGAGATGATGATACTGTGTGTAACTCACGGTGCCGCATCCATGTCGCAGCATACATTAACACGGGACAATTTCCTGTGGTGTCAATATGTACTCACCATCTTATTATGTCATGTACGGTGACTCCGAACAGATGAACAATGGTAATCAATTCATGCGATGCATCGATGTGATTTTAGAGTGTGTTTGGTTGTTTGTATCAAGTGGTATATGTATAATATGGTTCAAAAAAATATCATCTATGTGTTTGGTTATTTGAATGGAACTATTTCGTCTTAGACGGTGTGATACCAATTTGAGGAATATTCTCTATAGATACTAAACTATTCTATTAACCCAAAACAATGAAACCAAATGATACAGGACCATCCCATCCTATTCAACCTCATCCTACTAACCAAACACGCCCTTATATCCGAGTTTGCTGGTACCATTTGAAAGGATCTCTGTTTCGCCTAATAGTCGAACAGCTCTCAATTCAGGGCGGAACTATCCAACAAAAATAGACATTAGCAAGGACTTGTAGGCAGCAATGAACAAACACGAAACACACATGAAAAGTAGATAACTCGTGACCACACCAATTGTAACAAGACATACCTGGGCGACAATGGCATGAAAAGATCTCCTCAACATTTAAGCTTGTTCAGTAGGAAATTAAAGCGAATTATATAAGTTTTTGCCCATTGTTAAATGGATTCTCACATTCAAAGTTCAAGGTTGTGCCTACGCACGTGTCAGAGCAGACCTGACTGCCTATGTAAGGAGAGGAGGGAAGTGCAGTACGTGCACGTGCAAGCCTGAAGTCTCTCAAAAGAGGTCGTAAGACATGAACTAGACAAGATCGCTGCAAATGTAAGACAATGACTACACAGGGAGGGAGCTTCGCGTGGCTGCGAGCCTGCGAGAGATAGCGCCGGCAAGAGGCAAGCGCGTCGGCGATTTGTCGGGCTAATTGGCATGCGGACTGCGGTGTTAAGCAATGGCCCAATGGGTGATTGGGTGAAGCTGGGAATAGATGGGAATGTGAAGATGCAAGGAGGATGGTTAATGGGTTAATTAGTTTAGTCATTTCAAGGCTTACAATGTTTAATTATAGGTTCAGATCCCAGAAAATTATTGTGGAAAATTTGTATAAATAACCCACCTAATATGGGATTGGTGCCTGGTGAAATTCAGATGCGGTCATTAGCCGAGAAAATTGGTTATTTGCCACTTTAAAGATTGACCATTTGGATTATGATGTCACTTGAGCCAATGACATATGGGACCATCTGAGTCAACGAAATGTAGGTCTAATAGCAAATTTACGAAGCCACATGTTTGAAGTGGTAAATACCCAAATCCCTCGTCATTAGCCAGACAAACAATAGCCACATTGCTAGGCTGTATCACGGTTGGCGAGGATAGTTAAGGTTAATACCTCGATCGTGTTGTGACAAATTACAGGGAACACAAATTTCTGAAAACTTTACTGAGGAGAGACTTTTGACCATCCTTGGGTACCAAAATTTGAGAATTTTTAACATCTTGAGGTGCCCAAATTAATTTACATTAAGGTAGTACTGATAGGTACAAAAAAATTTGAAAGGTAGTACCTTTTTTACCATTTCAATGTAAATTTTGGTATCTCTAAAGGATGATAAAAAGTCTCCTAAAATGTACATTAAGCTAGTACCAAGAGGTGCTAAAAAGTTTAAAGAGAAGCTGTACCAACAAGGCAACAAGAATGGTAAAAAAATCATATCATAAAGATCTCCATAAATTTGAGTTCCATCATACCTTATCTAATTTTGTTGGAAATATTTTCTGTACAATTTTTTATCTATCACATTAGAAGTTTGTGATTTGGGTGGTTAATTAAAAGGCTAACAGTTAATTTCCTGGGGAAAAAGTCTAACAGCTGTTGATTGCACTAAAAAGGGACTTAATTTTGGGCGCCTAACAAAAGTTTGTCTAGAATAGGGGATCAGTACGTGCAACTAATACAAGAGTACGTTTTGGTTGTATATCATCCATTGATGGATTTTCTCGGCAGTATGCTGTGTAACCTATAGTAAAATGAGATATCCTTTTTCTTCTTGACATATTTACTTGTGCAGTTATTCTTCTGCGGTCCAGCTCTTTCTAATAGAACTAATTGCCAACAGAATGTGACAAAACCGGTACGAAAGCGTTAAAAAACGAGCTCTTTTAAGGTATACTAAATTTAATATAAACCATTCATTCTTTTCAATCAAATAAATCATATTAACTATAATTTATTCATACTTTCTCTGGTGGTAAAGTAGTAGAAATATTCTCAAAAAATCGACGGCTAGATCTGATTTCTATTGCTCACTATATACTACCAGTATAATACACCGTAAAATTTCTCTAAAAAAAGTGCTGTGAATTGGCAGCAAAAAAAATGATACACAACAAATTAAAGACAACAATAAATATAGTACTTGTCTCCAAATTCCCTCTCATTCGCCTACAATTTAGATGAACAAACTCCCACAAAAAACACCGTTTCTACATATCCCCACGAGACGCTGCTCACCGGGAAAGCGAGCACCTCTCTCAATCTTCCGTTCTGCACTTCTGCGTGGAGAAGGTGAGCATGCGGCTGTGTTAATTTGGTGGCCCTGGCAATGGTGGGCGTCAGGCCAGGAGGCCCACGCGGCTCGGCCCGGGACGACGACGGCCGGGCACCATCGCCATACCCAAGAACGTGATCAGCTGTTCCGTCCTCGGCAACTGCGAGAACGGCGACCTCCGCCACCCGCCGCAGCAGGCCAATAACAAGTACACGCTCGGCTGCAGAGAGGGCGATCGCTGCCGCGGCTGATGTGTGCACGCACGCATGGGCGTCAGTTTGTGTACCAGTGTATGTACGCGTGGGCGTCGGTTTGTGTACTGCCATGTCATGCACAGATCATGTAATTCTGTCGCGTCCATGCCGCAGGATGTGTTCCTAACAGGCTGTTTCCTCTGCTATATATGCATGATTTCGATTCCCTTGTTACATTGGTGCCTCAGCAGATAAGAGTTGTATGCCCAAGCTAACGAGGAAAGAAGACGATATGATTCGCTTATACTTCAGTACTTTTTCTTTCGTATATGCTCTCTCAATTGTACTTCAGTACTGGCTTTTTCGTATATGCTCTCTCAACCTGATAGGTAGAATAGAAGCAGTAATTACGCCAACTTAAGTCTTAAACCTCAAAATCTCTAGTACCATATTAAATTACATATACCAATCAGTTCACTCAAAACCTCTAATACCATAGTAAACTGTATGTACCAATCAATTCAATTCACTCAAAAGTCAAGGAGAAAAGAGGCAATTCACTTACTTATAAATGGGAACTGTATTCGTTCTATTTTTTTCTTCCTTTTTCCCTGAGATAAATCCACGGAAATCGAAACAGGGACCCAAATTATTTATGTTTTATAGGAACAGCTAGCCACTTTCATATATATCGATCGGAGGATCATGGCTACAGCTATACATACAGTGCAAAATTTGTAACCAGAGGGGTAGTACATTGATCATTGTACGCGCGGCGCGAGCTACCGCACACGCGCACATGCACACACACGACACATATATTATAGGAGGGTCATGGCTACCATGCAGAGACCAAAAATTTGTAGCCATCCGTACGTACATGCATGCATAACCGTGCGTACGGTCACGTGTTACGCCACACAGGCCATATATAGCAACCTAGCATACGAGACCAACTACGTACCTACGTCCTACGCCTAACATAGCGGATACAAGCACGGCTAGCGACACACGCTATAGTATGTAGAAGATAAGCAGGGTGTCGTCGTTCACTCGCGTCCGAGATCCTTCTTGACCTCCTCCAGCTTCTTATCGTCCGGTTCGATGAGCACGGTGCCGGCCTCGCTCTCGGCGCGGTCCTTGCCGGACGCCGTCGTACGGCTGCGCCCTCCCTTCTTGCGCCCTTCGGCGAGGCGCTCCTGCGCGTCGAGGGTCTTGCCGCCGGTGCCGCTCTTGATGACGGTGTCGCCCTCGTCGCGCGCGCGGCGGTCGAGCTCGGCCCGGATCCCCGGGTCCTGCAGCTCCGGCGCCTTGTGTTAATTTGGTGGCCCTGGCAATGGTGGGCGTCAGGCCAGGAGGCCCACGCGGCTCGGCCCGGGACGACGACGGCCGGGCACCATCGCCATACCCAAGAACGTGATCAGCTGTTCCGTCCTCGGCAACTGCGAGAACGGCGACCTCCGCCACCCGCCGCAGCAGGCCAACAAGTACACGCTCGGCTGCAGAGGGCGATCGCTGCCGCGGCTGATGTGTGCACGCACGCATGGGCGTCAGTTGTGTACCAGTGTATGTACGCGTGGGCGTCGGTTTGCGTACTGCCATGTCATGCACAGATCATGTAATTCTGTCGCGTCCATGCCGCAGGATGTGTTCCTAACAGGCTGTTTCCTCTGCTATATATGCATGATTTCGATTCCCTTGTTACATTGGTGCCTCAGCAGATAAGAGTTGTATGCCCAAGCTAACGAGGAAAGAAGACGATATGATTCGCTTATACTTCAGTACTTCCTTTCGTATATGCTCTCTCAATTGTACTTCAGTACTGGCTTTCGTATATGCTCTCTCAACCTGATAGGTAGAATAGAAGCAGTAATTACGCCAACTTAAGTCTTAAACCTCAAAATCTCTAGTACCATATTAAATTACATATACCAATCAGTTCACTCAAAAACCTCTAATACCATAGTAAACTGTATGTACCAATCAATTCAATTCACTCAAAAGTAAGTCAAGGAGAAAAGAGGCAATTATTCACTTACTTATAAATGGGAACTGTATTCGTTCTATTTTTTTTCTTCCTTTTTCCCTGAGATAAATCCACGGAAATCGAAACAGGGACCCAAATTATTTATGTTTTATAGGAACAGCTAGCCACTTTCATATATATCGATCGGAGGATCATGGCTACAGCTATACATACAGTGCAAAATTTGTAACCAGAGGGGTAGTACATTGATCATTGTACGCGCGGCGAGCTACCGCACACGCGCACATGCACACACACGACACATATATTATAGGAGGTCATGGCTACCATGCAGAGACCAAAATTTGTAGCCATCCGTACGTACATGCATGCATAACCGTGCGTACGGTCACGTGTTACGCCACACAGGCCATATATAGCAACCTAGCATACGAGACCAACTACGTACCTACGTCCTACGCCTAACATAGCGGATACAAGCACGGCTAGCGACACACGCTATAGTATGTAGAAGATAAGCAGGGTGTCGTCGTTCACTCGCGTCCGAGATCCTTCTTGACCTCCTCCAGCTTCTTATCGTCCGGTTCGATGAGCACGGTGCCGGCCTCGCTCTCGGCGCGGTCCTTGCCGGACGCCGTCGTACGGCTGCGCCCTCCCTTCTTGCGCCCTTCGGCGAGGCGCTCCTGCGCGTCGAGGGTCTTGCCGCCGGTGCCGCTCTTGATGACGGTGTCGCCCTCGTCGCGCGCGCGGCGGTCGAGCTCGGCCCGGATCCCCGGGTCCTGCAGCTCCGGCGCCTTGTGCGCCTGCTGCGCCATGGATATGCTCCAACAGTGTTTCTTCACCCAACTGCTTGTGTTCTCTCGGCTCTCGACAGTTAGCTAGCTCTGCATCGGTTGCACTTGGCACCCGCGCGCGGCCGGCTACTTATGAGTTGGGAACGGCGGTGCGTGGCGGACGTGGGGGGCATGCCGATGGTGCGCGCGTCGTTTCCCGGCCTTACTTTTTAGCCGAGGATGGCGTGGCGGGCATGCGCGCGCGGGGAGGATTTTTAGCACCGCGGCGTGTCAAAACTCCAAGGTCGACGACGCATGCAGTGGTGTACAGGGGTGAAAACAACACCGCGTGTATTCATGCATGGAACGTGGAGAAGGGCACTCGTCTGTAGAGCGCTTGATGTTGGTAGTCCTAGCTTCGGTTCCCATATACATCCTTCCGCAACCACTATTTATCTTTTACTTATATTTAATATTTATACTAGTCAAATACCCATACGATGCAACATAAACTCAATTTGCGATAAAAAATTATTTGCAAAGAGCACTAACCTAATCTGAATAATAATGTTCACTCTGAATGTGCAATGGTTAAATGTTTAAATCAATTCATTGAAACATACAAATTCCAAGCACATGTTTACCAACTCGAGCTTAAAATTATTTTTAATTTTACAAACTTAAATAATAACATCACAGCACTTGAGATTGTAAATTTGTAACGCCATAATTCGAGATCAATCAATCGATTGAAAGAGGCATCACCTGTTGCCCCATGAACGCAAAGGCATTGAAGAGGTAGACGTCATCCGTATGGGGCTGCCACCATCAGCGGCGTACGTAACTCGTACGCTTTGCTCCAGCCATATCATAGTCCCACCCATCAACCAGCTCCACCGCCTCTCCTTGTGAACGCCTCCATCAACCTATTAACATCATCCACCCAGCTCATATCGCCGCCCACCATTAACGACTTGCCCCTACGCCGCATCGACGAGATCAGGAAGGTCGCTCATTACCTCCGCTCAACGGATAAGCTTAACACATCTGCAGGAAAGGCAAGAAGCGGTGGGGTTATATAGATTCAGCAATCGATGAGATATCTATGGAATCCAGATTAAGAAATCGTCGAATAAGAAAAGCAACAAAAGGGAAAGAGGCGAGAAGAAATTCAACTCTATGAATCGGAGCTCTGCTTCCTTCAGAAGAGAATCAATCAACCCAATTCGAAAAGCACCGGGAGCAATCGCCGTTAATTCGAATGCCAGATCAATGGGAGAAAGGAAAGCAATAAATGAGTCATGCATATTTATTTACTTCCCGCGACGGGATGATTCAATACAATCTACCGGGGTGCTACTGCCCGCTTTCCACTCAGCCACGTGGGTGCGCACGTGTCAGGGTGAGGGTGAAGAATGGATGTACCGCCACCAACTCCTAATTAGAATTAGTAGAGATAGAGATAACAAACTTATTTAGTCGCGTCATGCATAGCCGTGCACATGCTATTGGCCGGCTGAAATTAAGACCATACATGATTAGATAAAAAGAAAAGATGATCTTATCTGCACATGCAAGTAAATATTTAATGGAAAAGATGCATATGGCAACTCAAAGATACATGGTAATTCAGAAGCGTATGCGTGCAGTATATGAAAAAAAAATTGACCGTACATTATTTGAAAATAGAATCAGTTGATTGAGATAAGAGTCTGCAGATCACGCATACATGCATATCCAACCGAATTAAAACTTTCTCCGTTCACCAATATATAGAAGATCGGGACAATAACGATTTCACGAGTATACGAGGGGAGGGGGGAGAATAGACCGCCGCTACCAACTTGTAGTTAGAAGTAGTAGAGATAACTTTTAAATAGTGATACATAAAAAATAAGGGAGACTTAGAAATTTGCCACTCCTCAATTTGAAAATTCGATGGCCCATACAAAAAATGTCACTCAGTGGCATTTTTTCTACATACAAATGAATTTCCAAATTGAGGAGTGGCAAATATCTAATTATTCCAAAAAATAAAGGAATAAATCTATCTTCTATTTATATTTTGATATTTGTATAATCTCCCCTTGCGCGCGTGTGTGCATAGGCTGCGGTACACATAGTCACATGGTTGGACCAGAAACTTCTCGTGCAGATGACAAGCGTTTTCTTGTAACAATGGACTGGCTGAAAGCATCTCCCGAGTCTAGACGGTGTCACGTTCTTTCGGGCCGGCCTAGTTGTAACCGATCAGTCCAGTTCCGCCTCCTCATACTCTGATACCAACTCTTGTTACCCTCCTATAAAAACGAGTTCTAGTAGGCTTCCCTCAAAAAAAGGTAGATACTGTGTAAGGTTTGCATTTCATCAATTAAGTAGTAGCGAAAATATACAGTGACATAAAGAGGAAATAAAGGTAGTCCAAAAAATAGTAGAAAGGTGTTATACACAAATTAAAGTGCGTGTCATTGTGAATGAGGTGTACCATTAGCATCCTGTACAAATGGTCAAAAAGACAAGCGACTCTAGTTAGCACGTCCAAAAGGCGAGCAGTTTTCCTCTGCACAGAATGTCAAAAGATGCAAAAGATCCTCCAGATCAAGGATTAGAGATTAGAGGGTCCCTCTCTTTGAACTTAAGCAACAAGGCCAGCAAGGTCACAAGAATCCAAAAAGGAGCTTGGCTAGATGCACACATGCAACTTGCATGCAAGTAATGTGTTCTAATCCTCCACTGTCTCTATCACCTTCATTTTGCCGTTGTGTTTGGGAAAAAAAAACGACGCCTCTTTCTATATGAAAATGTCTCAAACAATATGTTAATAGCTACCATATAAAGATAACTGATGAAAACTTTTGCCACATGGTCAAAGAGTGCCGTGTGAATCCTTGCCATCCTTTTTTAATAATATGGTACTGAGAAGAACTTTCTCCGTATAAAACAATTTTGACTGGCCTTATCCGTTTGATTAAATAGGTTGGTTCTTCTTGGGGAACAACACCATGTTGTATGTACTGTGAAATTAGAGGCCCCGTTTGAAACTAGGAGTTTTTCCTGATACAACTATTTCTCGTGAAATGTCTGTCTTAAACAGAGCTGAACCTGTTTTACAACGAGAATCATAGGTGACTTTATCCACGTAAATGTCCAAGCAATTCACGAGGGTAGACAAGGAAGAACACGTTAACCATCGCATGTATGTAGGGATACTACCTATGCTAAACTTTTTCAGATACAAATAACGCTAGCGCAGGCACAAGGACAAACAAACCATACAACATATTTGTCATCTCCCACTCCAAAACAGTGTTCTCCGCGGTTTCTTGGGCAGCTTGTCGACTTGGAGCTCTCTCGGGTTCACATGCAAAGCTATTGTCGTACGATGGCAAGGAGACCAAGAGAGCCATCTCTCTGGTTAAGCTATTTTTAATTAAATCCTCCGTAGTTTGGCACCTACCCTATCCCTGTTCATGAGTCAAAGCGGAAACCATTTCAATTTTGTCAGATCTTTAAAAGAGTCTGAACAAAATGCTAGGCAAGTATGGCCACAAGTCTGCAACATTCGACGTTAATTCCGACCTCACATGCTCTGATGGAAAAATTGGGCGGGACGTGCAGACAACAAACAGTATCGTTCAGATGATAAGTTCGAGCAAGCAGTGCTTCTGCTGTGCGATTGAGATAACAAATTGACACATTTGATGAAGGGGTTGAAACTGGATCGTATGTAAGCACAATACCTGTCAATCACAAAGGATCCAAAGGCCGGCCTCTCCTGCGAAGTTGCTGGTTAAGGAGTGTGAAACAATGCGTGGCTGCAGCTAGAGGCCAAGCCTTTCACTGTTGGGAACCTACAGTTCATGAGGATTCATTTAATCATGTCCCTGTCCCTCTGTCTCGCTCAGAGCCTATGCATGATACATTAGTCAATGAATAGCAGGACTTTTTCTGATGAGCCAATCAATTCAGAAGAGGACTCTTGTGGTCTGTCCTCCATGTTTTCAGAAAGAATTGGCTGATCATATGTCCAAGGATAATTCATCAAATATACATGTGAAGCTGTCCTAAAACGAGTTAGTGCAAATCAGCCTCTTTAACTCTCCATCTGCTTGTGTGTGTGCACTCTGTTCTCCCTAGTACACAAGTACTTGTCACTTTTCAGTTTACCTAATAGTAGTAAAAGGGTGTTTTGCTTAGAGTTACCTATGGTGAAAATTACATGTCATAATTCTGGTCACAAACATAGGGTTAGTTGGTTACAGTCTGAAATCATCTGAATCCTTATCAGAACGGACTCATAACCATTTGGCAGGCTTTCCCCACACATCCTACTCATTACACACTCATGCAAGCCACCTCATCAATTGGCCCCAGGAGCACATCCATGCCAATCCAAAGAAATTTCTCCTAGAGTCCTAGTGGAGAACACATTTGAGAAAAGAAATGCATATATAGGGTGGTTGGCCAGTAAAAAGTGTAGAACACACAGCACGTCATACATAAGGTGATCATCTCTCACGCAAGCATATCTATCATCCATCCAGAAATGAGATGACAAGACGTTGTTCCACTAATTATTGTAAGCAGCAGCAGCAGCAGCTTGAGTAGCTTCCTCTTTTCTTGCTTCATCTCACTTCCACTTCCTTTTTTCTTGTTGCATCCTTTGCTGCAATTTGCAAGATCTGTTGATGTTGTGGAGATTTGAGTAACGGCTTCTTAATCTGATTCATCACATCCTCCATGTTCTTCTTGCAGTGACAAGAACCCGTAGGTGACTAGGATGCTTGCTTAAATAATGGCCGCATGCCAACATTCACAAGAAGGGAAGAAACTGCAGGAGCTGCAGCCGTACGATGGCTGTGATCCTTCAGTGTACAGAGGCCCAATTCTCCTGCCACGGCAGGCAAGCTCGGCGCCTCCGGACGTGCCGGTTGGGCCGCTGGAGATGTCGTCGTCGTCGGGGTCGGGGAGGAGTGCAACGGAGGTGAGGGCTTTGAAGATCCACAGCGAGGCCGAACGGCGGCGCCGGGAGAGGATCAATGCTCATCTGGCTACACTGAGGAGGATGATCCCTGACACTAAGCAGGTTTGTGTAATCCTGGCATGTCTGAGGCTCTAAGCTTTGCTTTCTTGCCGTCAGTAGTGATGCATTTGGCAACATATCTGAAACCACATCTGAGCCATTTCAGCGTTTATCCATATTTCGTCAGAGTTGTTTCGCTTGAAATTGTTTGTAGTCTTGTTATGCCCGGCGATTAGGCTTGTTCACATGAGGAGTATTAGTTTTAGTGGAACTAACCAAATTCTCGAAGTTGGAGAACAAAGAAGTTCAGTGCCAGATATCAATAAAAGATTTATCAAACTTTTACCCAGACATACATGGAGAACCTTGAGACTGCCATAAAGTCGTCTGAAGGAAACATTTAGTCACACATGTGTTCACATTTCATCAGGCTTCTACTTTGGAATTCTATGATAAGACAAAGCGCAACGCTATGAATTCTAAGCGTTTTTTTTCCTTCTTTTTTTGCACTGCAGATGGACAAGGCCACCTTGTTAGCCAGAGTGGTAGACCAAGTGAAGGACCTGAAGAGGAAAGCAGGTGAGGTCACACAACGAATGCCCCTGCCCCCAGAGACCAACGAGGTCTTCATCGAATGCTACAACGGAGACGAAGGCGCCACCGTTGGCAACGACAAGAGCCTGTACATAAAGGCCTCCATCAGCTGCGATGACAGGCCAGACCTCTTCGCCGGGATCATCCAGGCATTCCATGGCCTGAGATTGAGGACACTACGAGCGGACATGACCTCCCTGGGAGGAAGGGTGCAGCATGTGTTCATACTGTGTAAGGAGGATGGCAGTGCAGGTGTAAGCCTGAAGTCTCTGAAGGAGGCTGTGAGGCAGGGACTGGCCAAGGTTGCTTCTCCAGAAATGGTATATGGTAGTAGTCCGTTTCAGAGCAAGAGGCAGAGGATTCTGGAATCACATTACTCAATCATGTCCATATAGAAGATTTATCCTGGCAATTTTGGAGCTGAAATGACAGAGAATTCTCCTTAAGACCTAAAGACCTAATTGTATTGTACATCTGAATTTCTTCTTACTGTGCCAGATTCAAAGTCTGAACTGTTGTTAATGGTATAAGTTGCAATCCACAAGATCATGGCCCAGGGTTCACATTGGGTGTGCTGTAGTACGACTGTATGTATGCATAAATATTCTTCTGCAAGATCACATGATTGGTTTGACATTTCAAAGATTGCATAAAGAGACTGACATGTGACACCTCTTGATAGGTGGTTCTAACATTAGAATATGAACTACATAGAGCCACTTTGTCTTTAATTTTGTTTGGGACCGAGTTTTCCTGCTTGCTGTATGCAATATGTAGCGTGAGCAGTCAGACTCTCTCTCTGTGTATTAAATCTAAGTAGCATATTCAAATATACACGTTTGCTAGTTAAAATTTTGGCACAAACGTCAGCTGGAATGAAACACAATCTCTTTTTTTTTTCACAGCACCAATCTTCTTCGGATTCTACAGAGATAACTTTCTTTCCAACCAACGCCTAATTTTGCTTTTGTCGTAAGAGATGCTGCTGCTATAGTCAGACAGAAATTACGCAAGCCTGAAACTCCTGCTTGAGAGCAGATAGAAACATAAATTACACAGTTGGACTAACTGAAGAAACATGCAAAGTCAATTTTGGGACAGACTGAAACACATGCATCCGTTGTCGAACCCTAGCAGCCAATCATAGCTCGAGCAATACTAATCTCCTCGCAAAAAAAGAAAAAAAAAGGCCGTTGATGAATTGAAAGAACAATGCTGGGACCATAGGTGAGCCAGCCAGTCATGAACACTAGTGGGTCAAGAGGCCAGTGGTGCCAGGGCCGATGTCGCTAGGCCGTTCTGCTAGTGGGTCAAGAGGCCAGTGGTGCCAGGGCCGAGGTCGCTGGTCCGTTCTGCTAGTGGGTCAAGAGGAGCCGCGTCGGTTTCGTACAGACTGGGCGGTTTAGTGCTGTATTTGCGGGGTCCACGATGACGACCAGTTTTACGCTGTCATACCACCACCGGGTGCGGCTCGTCGCTAGCCGCGCGAAGCTAGCGCAAACCTGTGATTGAGTGAACGGGTAGGAGACTGCGACCGACCTAGAGGTGGCCAAATTGGAGGCCCGGTACGGCCCATCTAGCACGGGCCATTTGGGACTGTTCTTTTTTACCCATTTCTTCGTCTGCCCAGACGATAGCCAGCACAGAACTGTGCTATGCTGGGCCTGTTTGATGGGCTGAGGTTGCAACTCAAGCATGACACGGCCATTTGGATGGTAAGCTGTGTTTCTATGTTTTTCCACCTAATATAAATTGTATAAATCTTGAAACAAACAAAGTGGCAAGTAATCATTATATACTCTTTATTGATGCTTTAATATTTATACAACTTTAAAAAAATATAGGAGCACCTTCCTTAGATGATGGATTGTACATTGTCTAGGCTACACCAACAGTACCGTGCTTTAGACCAGCTCGGTACTTGGTACGCACCTGACAGCAACATCCTCCACGGCTCTAGATCTCCCCGCCCTTTGCTGCTGGAATTATTTGAAATACAGTCATGCAGACATACAATATACCAAACTAGCTTGTGTTTCGATTTTTCGAAGGTGTTCTTGCCAAAAAAAAAAGAATTTCTAGGTGCCCTTTTGAAATCCTAATTTTTCAAGTTTTTTTTGAGGTGTTTTTGCAGGGAAAAGGAATTTTGAGGGGCCTCTGCGCGGTTTTTTTTACCGGGGGCCTTTTTGCATAAAACGACGAAAAAACATTTTCTAAATCTTTCGGAGGTGTTTCCGCAAAAAACCAGCGACAAGCGAGAGTGAGCAACGCGTGTCGGCGAGGAAAAACCGGGCTCACATGTGCGGCCGGGGCTCGAACGCGGGCTGCGAGGCTGCAAGCGAAAGAACCCACCGCTGCGCCGCGCACTTAGTTGTGAAAACAAACGGCGATAAATTACATAACCTGATAAAGCGGCTGAGCCACGCGGGCGACGTGGCTCAACACCGAGTCAGTCGTACGCACGGGCGGCCGGCGCACTGTTTGCGCATGCAACGCGCCAACGCGGCGTCTGGGTGCACGACCATGTCGCCCAAAACATGACATGACAGGCGGACGAGCCAGAAGCTCTTTGGGCTTTATATACGGTAGTATTCAGTCACTGTCAGTCATTATAAAAATCGTGTCTTCTAGACAAATTCTTGATCATAATTATACTTGTTCGGTCTACCAAACTTTTCAAGTTCCTCTACCGCTGCCACCAGTTCACTCGCCCCTTCATCCACGCCTTATTTTGCACTCTGCATCCATCGCCGCCTTCGAGTCATCGAGTGCATGAGGCCGATCACCACTCACGAGCCCCAACAAGGCCAAGAACCGCGTGGCCTCATGCACCATCGGGAGCAGCAGTAGGGGTGAAAACGTATCCTAATTCATATTTTTTTCCGGATTCGGAATCGGATATGGTAAGACCGAATACGGATACGAATTCGGATATTTCGGAATTTCGGTTACGGTATTGTCGGGGCGGATACATACCGGATTCGGTTCGGAAACGGATAATACAAACGGATACATACTTGTTGAAACATCTGATCCGACTAGCAATAAATTCATATATATTACATAAGTTTGACAACTCATACAACACAAATTTAACAATAGTATCAAATTCATATATAACTTGAACAGTCCAATTATCATCCATACAATCTCAACTCAAAACCACTATCATCAACCAAAAAAGCTAACCTCAACCTTACTTCCTGACAGCACAATTCAAAATATTACCAGCCCACAGCCATAGACAAATTAAGCAAAGGAGATGCACTTCATCTTCACACATTCACCATGAAAAAAATAAACATCGCTCATAAATCAATTGCAGAAAAAACACTCAAAGCAACACTACTACTAGTGAAACACACAGATCCAACTGCTGATGTGAGTAAGTACACAGATTATATCAGCTCCAGTGCGGGCCACCATGCGCCCTGTTCTTATGTCAATAGCCAAAACCTCCCAATCCAAAAGTATCAGGAACTTGGAGCTGGCTAGTACTCATCCACTCAGCATGGGATTATGGGAAGCAGCACCCGATTCACTTCGCTATTTGAAATTTCAGCCCATAGATAGTAACAGAAGCACACAAGACAGAAAAACAAAAAACATTCCAGTGAAGAGAATCTCCCCAGCCTCATTCATAAGATAACAACATAGCTAGTATATAAGACAAGGAAAATAGTAAATCCTAGAGTACAGAACTACAGATCCATATAGGGAATCACAATTCTCGCAACAAATCACATGAAGTGCTGAGAACAAAGCTGTTAGTCTAGCAACCACTTAGTACATGTTTAGTACAAGTTCGCCCAGACCTGGGACCAAAAGGAAAACTAGAACTAGTAGATCTACCTCCCTGCTCACGATTCACTCCAAACTAGGGGTAAAGACACTTGCTTGGCAGCAAAAATCAGATTACCAGAAGACCCCGGGCACCAAAATTAATGCATGAAGAAGCACGGATTCGGGATTCCTCAGATCAGCCAAACAGACAATGCCTATGGAGCATGGACTCAGCAAGAAAGATCAAGGAAAAGGGAGAAGGAAAAGGTAGCATTTTTCCCCTCAGTTGCATACCTTCGATCCTCTCGGTGTCCCGGAAGGAGGAGGCGGCGGCGGGTCCCAGACCGAGAGGAGGAGGCGGCGGCGGGTACCGGGAGGAGGAGGAGGCGGCGGGTCCTGGAAGGAGGAGGAGGTGGAGCCGCGGAGGGTCCTGGACCGGGAGGAGGAGGTGGCGGGTCTCGGACCGGGAGGAGGAGGTGGTGGCGGCGACGACGGGTCCCGGACCGGGAGGAGGAGGAGGCAGCGGCGGAGGCTCAAGCACTAGGGTTAGGTTTCGCCGTTTCGGCCTTTCGGGTTGGGGAATCGAATGGGAGGCGGAGGCGAGATCGAGACTTGCGGCTTGCCCTTGAGGCTTGAGTACAGACTACAGAGTCGATTCGGATATCCGGTCGGATAATATCCGTATCGCAAACAATTGATCCGGATATCTCAGATATCTGCTTCCGTTCTCGAATCCGGTAGTAAGTATCCGGTTCAGATCCGAATCCGGCGGATCTGAAATTTTTTTCGGATACGGTTTTAGCGGATCGGATGCGGATCGGTCGGGATTAACCTGTACCATTTTCACCCCTAAGCAGCAGCGCCTGCGAGTCCCTCGACTGCTGCTGCGACGCACCAGAGGGCGGAGCACGTTCACGGCCTCCATCATCTTGCTGTCGGAACCAACAAACGTTAATTTGAGATATAATTGGACTCTTAGTCCAAGGAATTCAAATCTATCTTTGATGGACGTTTACTACAAATATGGCATGCTATTGTACGAATGATCAACCTAATAAAAAGAGAAGAGTTTTTGTCTCCCTATATCGTGTATGCTCCTCTTGATTATTTTTACTATTTATATTCATCGCTTTACAAAACAGATTAGTTGTTGTTTCCCAATCCAACGCTCGTAACAGCATGCATGTATGTCCCTACGTACATCGTGCCACGCAGCAGAAATGCACATTTGTGCGTTTGAGCCACCGTATGCCACGCGTGCATTGCAACTTGCGGCAACAGTGTCCTGTGAGTGGCAGCCTGGAAAGGCCTCCAAGGCCTAGGTAGCCATAAATATATCGGGCCGAGGCATGGGATATCTCCACTGCGGCGCAAGCAAAAGTGCAAAACCCTACGCCCAGTGGACGGAAATGATGGACAGCACAATCGGTACCTGCCCCAGCGTTCTTGGCATCCTGGTCGAAAACCTTTTTCTACAAAGGAAATGACAAAGGCTCCCCGGATTACAGGCCCAAAACTGGCGAACCCTTTTTTATCAGACTTCCGATAATTGTAATTGTAATCAGACTTCCGATTTTAGACATACACCTGTAACTCTTGTACTTTATTAACCCGTTTGACTAATAAATAAGCAATCTCCATCAATCATTCACAATCTTGTTACACTAGAAACCTATCATCATATTTTTCATAAGCTCGATTAAGGAATCTTAAGTCTTGAACATCGGCAGGAATAAAGAAGCTGGGTCGTGCATTCATATAGCCCGCATGGGCTTAGGGCCGTATCTGGGAAGGTCCTCCTTGCTCGGTAATGATTTTTTTTTAATCTTTCTTATCTTTATAGTTTCTATTCACATGTAAAACACTAAAATTTTGCATATTTTTGGTTTAATTATTATTTAGAATATTCTTGTAATTTTTCTGATTTTTATAGATTTTATAAAGTCTTTTTGCAATTTTTTAGTTTTATAAAAAGAAATTATGCAGAAAAACTAAAAATCAAAAACTTTAAAAAATAAATTTATTAGGTTACAAATTTTCCATAATACTTTAGAGATTTTTTTGAAAATTTAAAAGCCTTTTTGCTTTATTTTACCAAGCCTTTTTTTCTCTCTTCACAAACTATTTCAAAAAAATAAAAATAAATAAAAAGGGCGAATGACAGATAGGACCAGACCCCACCTGTCATATGTTTCTTCAAGCTCTAGCCAAAGCTAGAGATAGTAGTTTTCTCTCTTCTCACCATGAAGGCCCAAAAGAAGCTTCAAATATCCTCCGTTTTAGCGCCAAAAATTCACGAAAAATTATATTTGGATTCGTCGTCATCCACTCTATCCATTCATAGCTAATTTGCCTAAAAAATCTTGCTCTTGAATTGGATTTCATTGCTCATTCAAATTGCAAAAATCCCGTTGGCTCCAATCCAATGTGAGCTCTCTGCGACTAAAAATCCCTCCCCCGAATACTCCCTACCTCCACAACCCAGTGCTTACCTCCACAAATCATTCTCATGCTTGTGACCTCCAAATTTCCAAGGTTCAACCCCTCTTTGGTCCTCTTGTTTTTTTTTGACCGCGTCTCTATATTTCGGTTGTCCGCCGCCGCCCGACCCTCCCTCCAACCACCGCCACCAGCGTCGGCTCTGTCGCGCCGCGTCGCCATCGGCCAAGCCTAACTACCAATCATTGTAGTGGTCTACGGTGATGCATGCTATATTGCTCGGATGCTCAAGAGTCAAGAGATCTCTGGCACCATGTAGAATTTTCGGAGTTTGGACCGAGGACGAGCCTTGACTGACTGGTGAATGGTGATAGATGGAACACTGACGAAACTGTCGAGCCTTGCATTGATGATGATGGATTCTGGCATCGCAACTTGCTCGTATCCTCAATTCAAAGAAAATGACCGAGTTTTTTCTACTAATTAACCTGACATGACTGCATCTATCATGTTCTAACCGAGAAATTTCCCATGCATAAATATGTTAACTTCAGTGACCCAGTCATGTTCTAACCGAGAAATTTCCCATGCATAAATATGTTAACTTCAGTGACCTCAGTATCCATGGTGGAGACGCGGAGTACGACTATGTTGACTTCAGTGACCTCAGTATCCATTGGCTACATTGACTTGTAACTCAAGCAGCATGGTCCAGCATGACAACGGCACGCGCATGTTAACAAAATCCAAAATTCAATTTTTGAACGATTTCTGATTTTTGAAAATCAGTAGAAATTTAAAAGTTTGAATTCAAAATTTTTGAACGATGGCCACCCTGGTGAGTCAGTTCTCCTTTAGTTCGGCTATCATTCCCATAAGATCTACCACCTGGTCCATCCCGTCACCCGAAGGGAGCGATGTCCAATTGATCGCCGAGGGCTTGGGTGGCGCTCCGGAAAAAGCAGGCATGGAGGGCTTAGGATTGGAACAATAAAACCATTTCTGGTGTCAACCCTTGTTTGAGGTTTTGAAGGGAATGGCAAAATAGGCTCTCTTCAAGCCGTCCCTCAGCTGGAATCCGGCGCCTCCAACTGTTTTGGGGGAATTCTTGCTAGGAAAAGGCTTGAGGAGGAAATGATGGCGAAAAAGATTGAAATGTGGGCGAATGCCAAGAAAGGCCTCGCAGAGGTGAATAAAAATGGCAATTTGAAGGATAGAATTAGGATTAAGATGAGTCAATACAATTCCATAGAATTCAAGAAGACCTCGAAAAAAGGGGCAGGCGGGAAGGCCAAATCAGCGCAAAAAGAAGGATTCAAAGACAACCACCTCTTCAGTGCGAGGCGTGGGGCAGGATTCACCTGCAGCAGGTCGAGCAGAAAGCATCACCAATGTGGTAAAAATGTCGGCGGAGACCAATTCCTCCAATCGCTTCTCCATCGTCACAGAGGTGGCCCAATCCTTGGGCAAGGCGGATGAAGGAGCGTTTGTGGAGGAAGGAGAAGACATTTTTCAGGCGGAAGAAGCTTGCGATTGCGTTGGATTGAGGAGGCAAGAGAACTCTGGCGGCGGAAGTTGCAAGAGAAACACTGAAAATGCGGAGACGAAGGGGCAAATGAGAATAGTGCGCAGAGAACCGTCTCAGGCGCATTGAGTCTCATATTTATAGGGAGTGATGCTAACTTTCGCTTTGAGCGGGAAAACGCTTCGCCTTTTGCATGTTTTAGGGTTGCCCTAGGGCGCGCTTCAAGATGGGCCTACGGCCGTGCGCAGTGGATCACTGTACATAGGCGCAATTGGGCCAAAACTAATTTGGGAAACGGTATGCCCCATGATGGGCCAAAAGCCAATGACCGCATCAAACGGGATTTGGATACCTTCCGAATACAAACATCCTCTTATGATATGCCTCATGACAGGTCGTATGCTGGATACTGTTCAAAACGGGACCAGATATCATAAAGATAGTTTAAAACAGAAATTCCAGAGGTACGCCTCATGACAGGCCAAAAGCTGTGTGCCCTGGCGCACAGGTGCCACTCGGCTAACAACCAACATTAGATGGGGATATACTCCCTAGGCCTGGGCATTCGGTTTAACCGAATATTTCGGTTTCGGTTTTCGGTTTTTTGGGAATTTCGGTTATTCCAAAAAGGAAACCGAAATATCTTTGGAAATTTCAGAAACCGACAATTCGGTTAACCGATAATTGGTTTCGGTTTGATTTTAAACCGAATTAACGAGTAATTGTCGAGATTCGAGAATCACCGATTCACCACATGACCACAATCCACATATTTGGTGAACAATACGAGCGATGAACAATACAAGAACAGAGATAAAAGTAGTACATATAGCTAGCACTAGCAAACCGAATTAACCAGTTCACTAGTTCACAAACTCGATGAGGAATATCAATCACTAAATCAACATGCGGTCCCTACTCAAGCAAATCAAGCAATGTCAATCACTAAATCAACATGCAGTCCCTACTCCAATGTCAACAAAATCAAGCGGTCCCTACTCATTATTCATTAACACATGTAACCAAATCTTTGTCGACTGAGAATGCTTTGATTTAGTGAATATCAAGTTTCTAACGAATATCAAGTTTCTCCGAGAATCAAGCACGAGAATGCCGTAACATAATTGCTAAAGTTGCTTTATCTCAACATAATTGCTAAATTAGGTATCTTAACAAGAACATGCTTGATGCCGAACATAATTGCTAAATTAGGTATCTTAACAAGAATGCGTAACATAATTGCTAAATTAGGTATCTTAACAAGAACATGCTTGATGAAAAGAAAATGTCAAGGAAATACTTCACAGTAGTTTACATTACGACCATGACAGTTGGAGCACCGAGTGGAGGGAGGGAGGCCGGAGCCGGAGGGGCGTCGCTGGAGTGGTCAGTGGGGATTGGGAAGCCGGAAGGAGGCCGAGGAGGCGTCGGCGGCCAGGGAGCTTGGAGTTGGAGTGGGGATTGGGGAAGGAAGGGAGGCCGGAGGGTGGGGGCGGTGGGGCGGCACTGAGCCGGAGACAGCCGGAGGGCCGAGGAGGAGGCGGCCCTGACACCAAGCGGCGTCTGAGACGGGAGGGGCGGCGCTTGGGCCTTGGAGACGCTGAGGATTCGGGGGCGTCGCCTGGAGCCCTAGGGTTAGGGTGTGAGTCGTGTGACCGCGTGAGGGGAGGGCCTGAGGTTGAGGGAGTGACCGAGTGACTGAGCCGAGACTCACTCGAGAGCTAGGGTTAGGGAATTACCAGATATTCCGGTTAGTTCGGTTAACCGATCCTCAAAACCGAATAAACCGAAAAAAAACCGGTTATTTAAGACATATAACCGAATCGACAACCGAATTATTCGGTTTCGGTTATTTCGGTTTCGGTTTCGGTTATTTCGGATTCGGTTTTCGGTTTCCGGTTTTTTTGCCCAGCCCTAATACTCCCTGCCAAGTCGGGTGCTGGCTCAACAAGTTGAGTTAGGAACCACTCGGGATAATTACACGTGGAGCTCTATCGAGTTCTTCACGGCCTCCTTGCCTACTGTGAAGCACTCGGCTACATAAAAGACCAGTCGGGAAGTCTTGGAGGTAAGAGGGCAATCCGACCGCAAAGCACTCGGGGGCTACTGTGGGATATACACATCCCGGGTATCTGCAAAGCAGGTCTGCGAGGCCCAGCTGGACAATGTCGAGTCGGGCCAACCGCAGGAAAATAGAAGCCACCAGGGGTGCGCCAAGACGTGCCAAATAAGGAAGTCCTGGAGATGACAACCGATCCGGATTAGGTAGGATGCGATTGTAATCCAAACCGTTACAATACGGATAAGAACAAGAGTTATAATCCCTACTTTGTATCTGACTAGGACTCTCTTTTGTAACCACATTCCTCTGCTATATAAAGGGAGGGGCGGAGGAACATGAACATATAATCTCATCAGCAAATAGCTAGCCACATATAATTCCACTATTATAGTGGTCTACGGTGATGCATGCTATATTGCTCGGATGCTCGAGAGTCAAGAGATCTGTGGCGCCATGTAGAAATTTCGGAGTTTGGACCGAGGACGAGCCTTGACTGACTGGTGAATGGTGATAGATGGAACACTGACGAAACTGTCGAGCCTTGCATTGATGATGATGGATTCTGGCATCGCAACTTGCTCGTATCCTCAATTCAAAGAAAATGACCGAGTTTTTTCTACTAATTAACCTGACATGACTACATCTATCATGTTCTAACCGAGAAATTTCCCATGCATAAATATGTTAACTTCAGTGACCCAGTCATGTTCTAACCGAGAAATTTCCCATGCATAAATATGTTAACTTCAGTGACCTCAGTATCCATGGCGGAGACGCGGAGTACGACTATGTTGACTTCAGTGACCTCAGTATCCATTGGCTACATTGACTTGTAACTCAAGCAGCATGGTCCAGCATGACAACGGCACGCGCATGTTAACAAAATCCAAAATTCAATTTTTGAACGATTTGTGATTTTTGAAAATCAGTAGAAATTTAAAAGTTTGAATTCAAATTTTTTGAACTCGGCGGTCAAACAACGGCAGAAAAAAACAAAAATTAGCGATTTTACCGATTTTCGATCAGTTTTCTTCAATTTTTAAGTGATTTTAGATTTTCGAGCAATTTTTTAGATTTTTAGCACACAAAAGGAAAATTGAAAAAAAATCCAAAAAATCTAGTTTTTTTTAGAAATTAAAATTCCCAATTAATCTATAAAACACCTTAGAGAAATTTAAATAATTTTTGAAATCATTTAGCACTTCTAAAAAATCCAAAACAACAATTAATAAAAAGGAATAAAGATACTTTTTGATTTTTATAAAAATTTACAAGATTTATTATATTCTGAAATTTTACAAGATTTATTATTAGATACTTTTAGACTTTGACAAGATTTTTATAAAAATTTACAAGATTTACAAACGGCTCTTCTAAAATCGTCTATGATTATGTTTAATACGGATGATTTTTAAAAACCATCTATCATAAGGAGTCTAATATATAGTCGTTCTTGTAGTAGTGTTACTTCACCTCTATGCATGGATTGCTAGAGTATTATGTATCTACCGACTGAACAAGTCATACGTATAAGGCCTTAATTGAAAAGCTATCAAGTCAGGGAACGCTTTCGGTTGGCACACGGCTTTACCACGCCCTTTCACAGCACTGACACCCCTTGCCCCTTCTTCCCACCACCTTCTTGCATCTTCTGCAATCCCTACTTTCTGCCTCATACCTCTACTCCACAAGCATCATCTCCACAACCAATTGCGGATCTAGGAAAGAAAGACACTGGTTCGTCGAGATCAATACGAACTCATAAAACTAACTTATACATTGTAACAACTAGATCATATACTTATATACTAAAGGAACCATGTGTGATAGGTTGGAGAGAGTCTATGGTGTAACTTGATCGATCCCGGCTTATACTCTGTAGATCCATCCATGACAGCCATGGTTCATGTGACTTGTCGTCTGCCGACATCGGCAGTCCAAAGCTCGATAAAAAGAGTTCCAACGAAAAAAAACAGCTTTTAACTTAAAATTCCAAAACTTTCAGCCCGACATTTGAAACTTCCGACTCTGAATCCTCAAACTTTCAACTCACCGTCGATCGTGCATGGAAGAGACGCACGACCGTGTATTTCAACCACATGTGACCTTAATACTAACCGCTAGATACCAATGTTATGCAATTGAGTGATGGACTACTGCATACGCATGTGGATTCCATTGGTACTACTTTGTGGGCGTCCCTCTTTCCGCGGCCGTTCTCCTTTCCTCTCCCCTTCCTTCCCTATTTTAAGTGAGCTTCAACACAAAAACACAACTTACCATTCGAATACTTTCAAATGAATCTAAAAAATTCTACCTTCTCCGTCTAAGTTTATAGGATGTATTTCTTAAATGATTTTGTTTACAAATATAAGGCGTATTTCACGTTCCAATGACCCTTTATGCCCCTAATAAATATATAAATTTACTTGATATTGTCTATATGCATGTATTAAATATAGTGCTTAAAGATAATAATTAAGGAGCGTCTAGTTATTTTTAATATTTCCTTAGTCTATGTGCTAATAGAAAATGTGCCCTATATACATGGACGAATGGAATATTTTGAAACTTTGAAATGATTACAAAAAAAATTTATTGGAAACCTTTCAAATCGGGGCTTTCAATTCAGACCTAAACTGTCAAATAGGTAACTTTCATTTCACGCAAAAAAACTCCCAAAATTGGGAAATTACAAAATGAGATTCGAAACTTTCGGATCGGGAAAAAAACCGACATGCAGTTGCAGGACAGGAGTAATGCTCGTGACCGGACAGCAGTTATGTTATTGATATGCTCGTTCGTTCATAATACATGTTATTTAAATTTTTAAATTTTGTTTTTGAACAGGCGATATTATACAATTTCAAGATAGTTTTTATCTGTTTTTCTTTACATACCTTTATCATTCATTATTTCTCAATGTTATTTATTAGCGTGAATTAGAATATAACAACCATTCAAAAGCAATAAGTAAGTTAATGAAATAGTGTGATTTAGTCATTTCTACGTGCGTCTTAGTTGAAATGCAAAGTGCTAAAACATTGTCTATTGAGAAACGAATAGAGTACTATACCGTAGTGCATACGTTTGAAAAAAGAGAGAAAAAAACGCAATGCCCGATCGGTAAAGCAGCGGCTGCGCCACTGTGCATATAAACGAGGGTACGGTGGAAATCTCCTTCAACAGAAACTGCAAAAAAGTTATAACCCGACACCCAAAGTTGCCAATATGTGCTCCCTATGCAGGGTTCAAAATTTCGTTTAGCCAAAAAATTCGAACATCCCCATTTTTTCGGCCAAAATCCATTCAAAATTCAAAAAGCAAAATTCAAATCCGGTTCATTTGGCACTGAAATTTCCCGAATTTCGCCGAAATTAGCCGAAATTTGAGCCAAAATTACCGAAATTTTGGCAAAAATGCATTGAACGAAAAATAGTTCAAACGATATCAAAAAATTTTGAATTTTTTTTTAAGGTTCCTGATACATTAGATATATTCTCATAAAATTTTCGGACGATTATCAAGTCTGTGTAATTTTTAAAAATTCAAAGAGTGGTACTATGCAGATGAAACGTTGATAGGCAAGTTTGAACCGGATGAAAAATAGTACAAACAATGTTATAAAATTTTGAAATTTTTTGTGCATGATTCTGATGAATCATTAATGTTTCCATAAAAGTTTTGGATGGTGATAAAGATCGAAGAATTTTAAAAAATTCGGACAGTGCTGCTATGCTGATAAAAGCCTTACCGTATATAATTTTTGATTGAGCAATCAAAGCAATTTGAAATTATTTGAAACTTGCACACAATATTTATGAGGGAATTAATGATCTGTCATAAAAATTATAGGTCATGATCAAACTTGAAAAAAATTATAAAATTCCAACATGTTTACTACCTCGTTTATGCTAATTCTGTTTTTTATTTTAAAATATAACAAATAAAGTTAAATTATTTTTAAAATTTTCTGTATGATACTAGACTTATAAATATAGTAACATAAATTTTTCATAGCATTATTTAGCTTATTAAATTTTATAAAATTCTGTCGGTGTTTGTACCGATATTTTAAAATATGTCAAAAAATGAAGTTCAATGGTTTTATAGATTTGATTGACCAAACAAAAAAGTTGAAATTTTTTTAACATTTTATAGAATAGTAATAAGGCAATTATTCATCTGTAATAAAAATTTTAGATCATGATCACACACGAGAAAATTTAGAAAAATCTAATAACTTTACTGTCCCAATTATGTCCATTCTGTTTTTTGATTTTTTAAAGATAACAAATGAAGTTCAATTATTTTGAAATTTTTTTTGTAAGATCCTACACTACTAAATATGGTACTATAAATTTTTTAGATCATTATCAAGCTTGTAAAATTTTATAAAAATCTGATAATTTTTCTACCTAAATTTTAAAATGTCTCAAAAATTAGTTTTTCAACAAATTTTCATGTAATATGACTTTCTTAAGGGTTATTGGACTAATTCCGGTCAAATCCGGCCATAAAACATTCAAATCCGGTTTTAAAACCCGAAATTTCGTCGAAATTCCCGAAAATACTGTAGCAATACTGTAGCAAATTCAATTTTTTTTAAAATTTTAAATTCGGCTGGTAGTTCAAATCTCACCCTGCCCCGAAATCCAAAATTTCGCCGAATTTTTGAACCCTGCCCCCATAAGTATCCTCCACAAGCCGTTACTACCGCTGTTGCTGCTCCTATCGCAACTCCAACTCGTAGTCGTATACTCACTGCTTCTCCCAAATATTACATAAATATATAGAGGCCAATACCTTTCTCTGTCAAAAAGAATGCTAGCAAAAGGAATGAAGCTAGAACTGCACAATGAGGTGGGAATAGAAGATGAGGTCTTTGTGCCAATAAGTCCTCCTTTTTTTACCTCAGCCCTTGTCCACATTGGGGCAGCTTTTTCGTGAACCGGAGGTAGCTAACCCCTGGAATTTCAGAATAAAACCATTCCCGATAATAATCTCACCATGTATCATTGGTTGGGAGTAGAGGATATAGGGAAGCCATTTTTATCTTGAAATTTAAAATAAGCACTCACGATATCTTAGCTCTGGCTATTCCTAGTGTAATTGATAAAAATAGCGAAAGAGGCTGAGCGGTGGAGGAATGCCATGGTAGGCCTCACAAAAATGCAAGAAAATGCTCAAAATCAAAATGGAGTTAGGAGAAAGATGTTAAAGCTTAATCTCATAATAATCAAGCACATCGGTCAGAAACTCACTTTTGGGGAAATCTAACCTAACGAAGGAAGTGAAGGGAGCAAGGCGCCCTTCTTTGGGCACCGACTTCATGTGCTCTCTGCTAGGATCCCATCTTAGCATTTCGCGTGGAGGGATCAGACCTTGCTCGTCAAGCTCCCTAATCTTGTCTTAAGTGAGAAAGGACTTATCCATGGAAATAAGTTGCGAGGAAGAAGACGAGAAACAAAACGATTTGGGAGATTTCTAAAGGGCTCAAGAGACTGCTTTGCTCTTAAAACAACCAAGGCATAAGACGTCTAAAGAAAGTTTACCCCTTTATATATCCTCTACTGTGTCGATTTGAAACACCATTTCAGTTTCTAAGGAGGCATAAAAACCATCTTTTGATGAACATTTAACTAATACAATGATTACTACAAAACCCCCATAACAGACATTAAAAGTCTTGAGTGATAAACTTTGATTACTCAAGCCTTGGAGGCTAACTGATAAGGATTAAAAGCCTATATGAGCGCTCAATGGTTAGAAACCATACTCTAATTTAAACCCATAATGTAGAATGAGGCTCACACTTATCCAAATGGTTGTCTCTGATCAATTCGGTTAAAATGGCTCATAACATTGCTTCGCACTGGTCACCTCCGTTGAGTGAAATAGTCGCATTGACTAGTAAAACTGGTCGGGACAAGTGATTATTTCCACACATGTCTCCATGCGGGGAGCTTTCTAATAGATTCGCTTAACTACCTGGAAGTTATCACTGGAAAAGACACCCTTCAACGATAAGACACCGTTTGGTGGAAAGTCACATTTTGGCTGCACAACACTTTTTGGAGAACAACTGTTGTGGGATATACACATCCGGGTATCAGCCAGCAGCTCGCGAGGCCTAATTTGGACAATGTCGAAGTCAGCCAACCGCAGGAAAATAGAAGCCACCAGGGGCGCACCAAGACGTGCCAAATAAGGAAGTCCTGGAGATGACAACCGATCCGGATTAGGTAGGATGCGATTGTAATCCAAACCGTTACAATACGGATATGAACAGGAGTTATAATCCCTACTTTTTATCTGACTAGGACTCTCTTTTGTAACCGCCTTCCTCTGCTATATAAAGGGAGGGGCGGGGGGACATGAACATATAATCACATCAGCAAATAGCTAGCCACATATAATTCCAGAGCATAGGACTAGGGTATTATCTCCTCCGCGAGAGCCCAAACCTGTATACATCCGGTGTCTTGTGCTACCATCGAGTTTGGATCCAGCGCCTAGCCCCCTTTTGACTATTGCTGACAACAAACGTCGACAGTTGGCGCGCCAGGTAGGGGCTAAGCTAAGATCAATTTCAGCAGACTCGATGGCGATCTTCAACGAAGTCATGGCCACTTTCGTTCTAGCCCAGGCGTTCCGCTTCGAAAGTCTGGATTTCATCACCGACGATCTTGGCAAACTCTTCCTTTCAGATTCGGATCAGATCCAATCTAGAAGCAATTCTGCCCCTCGCCCAGCCGAACAACCACTCGGATTAGGGTCAGGTATGGCCATCTATCCCCGGACGGTAAGCCAAAAGTCTGTTCCCCAGTTTGAGTGAAGACCGGCTAAAGGTGAACCCCGAGTGGTGAAGAACGCTAAAGAACCACTCGGATCTAAAGGTCAGGCCAACTTGTCTTACTATTCTTCTGATTCAAAGAGTGGGGCGGAAGATTTTCAAGATCTTTGCGGCATCTTCGTAATCGAATATCTGCGGACGGATTCCCAGCAGCAGAAGGATGCTGCGAATGCCGCAGAGGCAGAGCGCCTTTGTCAAGAAACTCGCGCAAAGTCTCTCCAGGCCAGAGGCCGCAATGTTAATGAAGACATGTTGCAGATGAAGATGGGGAACCAATCAGTTTTTCATACTCCTCAACAGAATATCGTTGCATCGAAGACGCTCCTTGACACGTTGGGACCAATGCTTGGTACCGACAGCCCAGCCGCGCCGATCGTAGCCCAAGTTCAGGCCATGGTGACGGTGGCGGCAATCCAGCAACATCGAAGAACCAGGGGAGAAAGAACACTCTCGTACCCACATAGTCACCCAGGCTGACAGCAGCAATACAGCTCGCAGTCGGGCCGTGCGTGGCCGGCTTGAGCTTCGACGAGGAGGAGACACCCGACAAAGCATCAGCCGTGACCTCCGTGCATACCTGAATGCCAGGCGACGGGATCGGGAGGATGAAGAGCGCCGTGGGCGCAAAGAAGACTATGAACATTTCGGCATCCGTCACGACGACCGAGAAGACCGCAGAAGCCATCACCGCCGCGACAAAGGAGATAATACGGATCGCCGAGCTAGATCACCTTCCCGACGCTCCCCACGTCGGCGCAGCGATGGACCTATTGGGGGGATTCGAGCTTTCACTCCCCGGCTTCGCTGAGTGGTTTGGCCTGAGGGTTTCAACCCCAAGGGCATTACCAAGTTCGACGGAGAAAGAGATCCAGAAGCTTGGTTGCAAGTTTATTCCCTTGCAATCATGGCAGCAGGGGCGATCATAACATAATGGCCAACTATTTGCTAGTCACGCTTACCCCTTCGGCTCAAGCCTGGCTCACTGGACTTCCAGTGAACTCCATAGATTCCTGAGGAGATCTTTGTGAGCAGTTCATCACCAATTTCCAGGGTACTTATAAACAACCTGGGACGCAATGGGACCTGTATTAGCTTCACCAGAGAAGGAGCGAAACACTCCGAGAGTTTATTCGGCGCTTCATGCAGAAGAAGAATACGATCAGGGATATCTCGGAGGTTGCAGTCATTGCGGCATTCCAGAAGGGCGTCAACGACCTCGACTTGATTAAGAAGATGTCTCGGAAGCCACCGACTACGGTAAGAGAGATGTTTGAATTGGCAGACCGCTACGCAACAGCCTCGGATGCTTTGGACGAGCGTCAAGACGATCGCCCACGGCATAAAGACAAGAAGGATCACGCCGAGTCCTCAAGACAGTGGGATAAGAAGTGAAAGCCCGAAGAACTGGTGGCGGCGATCGAACGGAGCCGACATCGCGCGCCACGCACGGATGATTATGATACGGTAATGGATGCAACTTGCCCTTTCCATCCCAAGGGAAAACATGTTGCGAAAGATTGCTTCACTCTAAGAAGATTCGCCAAGGAGTCCAGAAAACGACCGGCCAAAGGCGAAGCAAAAGATGAAGAAAAGAAAAAGCAAGATTCCCCTGAAGATGACGAAGGCGAGTACCAGAAGATAGAGCGTGAGCTCAACTACATATTTGGGGGCTCGGCTGCTTATGAGTTCAAGCGAAAGCAAAAGCTTACCGCTCGGGACATCAACGCAGTCATGCCAGCGACTCCCCAATACCTCAGGTGGTCCGAGGTCCCGATTGCCTTTGACCGATCGAATCATCCAGATCATATCCCATACCCAGGTAGATATCCTCTTGTTTTGGACCCTGTGATTCGCAGTGTTAAACTCAAGAGGGTGCTGGTTGATGGGGGGAGCGGACTCAACGTCCTCTTCTCCAAAACTTTCGACGACATGAAGATTCCCCGCTCGGAGCTAAAGCGGGGCTCATCACCGTTTCACGGGGTGATCCCAGGGACTTCCTCAGTTCCACTTGGACAGATCACTCTACCGGTCACGTTCGGGACCAAAGAAAATTACCGGATGGAATATCTCAACTTTGAGGTGGCTGATTTCGAGACGGCGTACCATGCCATCTTGGAAGGCCAGGCCTGGCCAGATTCATGGATGTACCCCATTATACTTACCTCGTCTTGAAGATGCCAGGGCCGAAGGGCATTATCTCCGTCCACGGTGACGTCAAGCAGTCATTCGCGTGCGACAGAGAGAGCTGTGATATGGCCAAAACTTAAGAGGCAGCAGCCGACAGGGAAAAGATCCGACAGGCAGCTGCGCATCAGCAAGACGAAGGAGAAGTCCCGGCCAAGAAACAAGCCAAGGCAAGCTTGAAGCCTGGCGAGGGGACTAAAAAGGTAATCCTCGATCCGTCCAACTCGGCTCAAATGGTTTTGATTGGGACAGGACTCAACCCCAAATAGGAAGACGCGCTCGTCACCTTTCTTCGGGCCAACCGGGACATTTTTGCGTGGAAACCATCCGATATGCCCGGTGTTCCTAGGGAGGTGATCGAGCACTCTCTCAATGTGGATGAGAAGCGAAGCCCATCAAGCAGCGACTCCGACGATTTGCTCAAGATCACCGAGAGGCCATCAGGGAAGAAATCACTAAGCTTTTAGCAGCAGACTTTATAAAAGAAATGTATCATCCCGACTGGCTAGCGAACCTAGTTATTGTTCGCAAAAAGAATAAAAGTTGGCGCATGTGCGTTGATTATACCGATCTTAACAAAGCATGTCCGAAAGATCCTTTCGGACTGCCTCGCATTGACTAGGTGGTAGATTCAACGGTAGGCTGCGAACGCCTTAGCTTTTTGGATGCCTACTCAGGGTATCACCAGATCAGGCTAAAAGAAGAAGACTGCATTAAAACTTCGTTCATCACTCCGTTTGGGGCATGTTGCTACGTCACAATGCCGTTCGGTTTGAAAAACGCTGGTGCAACCTATCAGCGCGCAATACAGTGGTGTTTTCAGACCCAAATCGGACGCAACGTGGAGGCATATGTCGATGATGTCGCCGTCAAGTCTCGTGCGAAGGAGGACCTCATATCCGACTTGGCCAAGACATTTGAAAGTTTAAGGGCTTACAAGATGAAGTTTAACCCCGAAAAGTGTGTCTTTGGAGTTCCCTCAGGAAAACTGCTCGGATTCATTGTGTCACAATGGGGCATCGAAGCAAACCCAGAGAAGATCAACGCAATTTTGAAGATGAAACCTCCGACTAGCCAGAAAGACGTCCAGAAGCTCACAGGCTGCATGGTGGCACTCGAAAGATTCATTTCCCGCTTGGGATCGCGGGGAATGCCCTTTTTCAAATTTCTGAAGAAGCAGGGCAATTTTCAGTGGACAGCCGAGGCACAGCAAGCTTTCAAAGAGCTCAAGGCATTTTTGTCCTCACCGCCGGTACTGGTTTCACCAATACCCGAGGAACTCCTTTTGCTCTTCATCAGCGAGGTGTTGGGAGAATCCAAGGCACGGTATCCGTAGGTACAAAAACTGTTGTACGCCGTATTACTTACTTCTCGCAAACTCAAGCATTACTTTCAAGAGCATTCAATTTTGGTGGTCACCTCTTTTCCGATTGGGGATATACTCCACAATCGAGAAGCCACTGGGAGAATTGCAAAATGGGCGGTCGAGCTTGGAGCTTTTGAAATCTCTTTCAGGCCGCGAACAACAATAAAATCTCAAGTACTCGCCGACTTCACTGACGAGTGGGTAGAATTGCAAACCCCCACGACTACAGAAGATCTCGAGTACTAGACAATGTATTTCGATGGCTCCCTCATGCTCAGCAGTGCAGGGGCTGGTGTGGTGTTCATCTCTCCGACGGGCGAACGCTTGAAATACATGCTTCAGCTCCATTTTCCGGCGTCAAACAATGCCGCCGAGTATGAAGCACTCATCCACGGACTTCGTATCGCGATATCCCTCGGTGTTCGATGACTGATAATCCGTGGCGACTCCATGTTGGTGATCAACTAAGTGTAGAAAGACTGGTCGTGCATCGGAGGCAACATGGTTGCATATTGCCAAGAAGTAAGGAAACTCGAAGACAAGTTCGACGGGCTGGAACTCATCCATGTGCTCCGCTGTGACAATGAAGCAGCAGACGAGCTTGCAAGGCTAGGCTCCAATCGGGCAACAGTACCGGCTGGAGTGTTTGTCGAAGAGCTCCACAAACCTTAAATAAGCCAACAACAGGAGCCAAGCAAGTCAGAAGAGGCACCAGCTGAAGAAGAAGTCTTAGTCATCAATCCTGACTGGACAGCTCCCTTCCTAAACTATTTGTTAAAGGATGAGCTCCCCGAAGACCGCATAGAGGCAGAGCGTATCTCACGCCGATGCAAGAGCTACGTGGTAGTCGGCGAGGAACTCTTCCAAAGAGTGCTTCCTGAGTCTTGAGGCGATGCATATCGGAACAAGAAGGAAAAAACCTCCTCAGAGAAATTCACTCGGGAATTTGCGGGCATCATGCTGCATCAATTACCTTGGTGGGCAAAGCTTATTGTCAAGGTTTCTTCTGGCCGACCGCCGTATCCGACGTGGAGAACATTGTTTGCACCTGCGAGGGCTACTAGTTCTTCGCTCGTCAAATACACGTGCCGACGTAGGAGTTACAAACCATTCCGATCACCTGGCCATTCGCAGTCTGGGGGCTCGACATGGTTGGTCCTCTGAAGAAAGCTCAAGGTGGTTTCACTCATTTCTTCATCGCTATTGATAAATTCACCAAGTGGATTGAGGCAAAGCCTGTCGCCACAATCACGGCGCCCAAGGCCAAGGAGTTCTTCCAGGAAATCGTGGTAAGACTCGGCGTACCAAACAGGATCATCACGGACAATGGGACGCAATTCCGCGGAGAGGAATTTCAAGACTGGTGCGACGAGCTCGGCATCAAGATCTGTTTCGCCTCCGTGGCCCACCCAAAAAGCAACGGCCAAGTGGAGCGGGCGAACGACATGGTGCTACAAGGGCTAAAAGCAAGAATTTTTTATTGTCTCAAGCCATATGCCACACGATAGGTAAAAGAATTACCTTCGGTGCTCTGGGGGCTGAGAACTACTCCCAGCAGAGCTACCGGGCAGTCACATTTTTTCCTAGTATACGGCTCAGAAGCAGTTTTACCCACCGAGTTGACATTCGGATCCCCTCGGGTTCGGAATTACAAGGAGGCCGAGTCGAAGGAGAACATGATAGAAGATATCGACCGGTTGGAGGAGGCCAGGGAAGTTGCAGCAATCCAGTCGGCCAAGTACCTCCAGGGCTTGCGCCGCTACCACGACCGAAATGTTTGGGGTCGTGCTTTCTCTAAAGGAGATCTGGTCCTAATAAAAAATCAAAAGTGCGAGCACAAGCTCTCTCCAAGTTGGAAAGGCCCCTACATCGTCGACGAGGTGACACGCCCAGGGGCTTACAGACTTAAGCGGGAAGATGGCGCTATCATCAGCAACTCATGGAATATAGAGCAGCTACGTCGTTTTTATTCCTAAAATATTGTACATTAGCTATGCTGTTCATGAATAAAGTTTTTTCTTCTTGACTTGCTACTCAATTGATGCTCAATTAAGCAGTAAGTCGGGGGCTACACCTAATAGTGTTGCGCTTGCGCAACCCTTCTTGTGTGTCATTTACTTGACTTACTACTCAATTGATGCTCAATTAAGCAGTAAGTCGGGGGCTACACCTAATAGTGTTGCGCATGCGCAACCTTTCTTGTGAGTTATTTACTATTTCTTCTCCCTAACGGTCGCGATCAAGTCCGAGTGCACTGATTCTAAATCGTGAAACTCTGAAACAATGAACCCTAGCTACTCAAAAGTGCGTGCCTGGGAAAAACGGCCATGTGCCGACTCCTGACGCCCGGGGGCTAGATTAGTTGGGCAGAGTGCTTAAACGAAAAAGGGTGAGAGCCACTCGGGCGAATGCCATGATCAAAAGGGAAGAAATTTTATTACAATCACTTGGGTCCGAACATTACATAAGATTTTGTAGGAACCTAAAATCTACGCCCAGCGCGCGCGCCCTACCGCTTCAATAAGGGCGTCCCTCGCCCTGAAAAGCTTCAGGACTCCTTCGAGCGGCGCGTCGACGGCGGCAATGTCGCGGGCCACGGCTTCTTCTTCCGCAAGTTCGGCCAGCGCGCGGTCGTATTCGGCCCAGAGCTCGGCTAAAGGATCCTCCTCCTCTTCAGGCGCCGGTGGAGCCTCATCTTCAAGATCAAAGATCAGTTCCTCCGCCGGGGGGGGGAGATGGTGGAGCCTCATCGCCGGACAAAGAAGATTGGGACGAAGAAGCCATCGGAGGTTCAGGAAAGATGTTGGAGGTTGTGGAGAAAAGTGCTAGGATGGGGGTGATCGCTCAAAGCAGTGGTGACATCCTTATATACCCAAGGCGCGGGAGCCGAACTGTTCAGAATAAATGCAAGGGTGGGAAGCCGAAGCGGCCTTCACTAGACCTCGAAGCGGCCGAGAAAATCCACGGTCAAGGGACATCAAAGCAGGCGTGGCACATGCAAACATTAAGATCCGAGAAGTTACTGAAGACACAACAAGACAATTAAAGGCCAAGCATGGCCCGATCGCCAGACGGTTTCTCCCCAAGGCGCAAAAGAATAATTACAGAATAAGTCTTAAACAAACAGAAGTCTACGCAGTGCCCAAGTCCAAGTTCTCAACTAAGGCAAAGGCGGTATCCCTAACCTCGTCAACTAGGGCAAGCGTTTGATCATCATCAACGGTGCAGGCGAAACCCTCCTTGATGGCTTCGAGTTCCACTCGGGGATACAGGGACTTCACAATGGCCAACGTTTGACAGGCGCTTGTGGTCACTATTTCCTTTAGGTATACCACCGGTTTCTTGGGCCCCTCCTCCAGCCGTTGGATCGTGGCATCCGCGTCATATGGAACATTGCTGGTCCCGGCTTCGTCAGGACTCAACATTCGCAGTATTCTTTCGGAGCCTTCCTGGAGTTTGTCAACCCGCACCTCAGTAGATTTGATCTTCTCGTCAAGAGCACGATACTGGGCTTGCGATTTGACTCGATGCACTGCAAAACCAGTCGGATCAGCCCAAAGATGCTAAAAGACACAAAAAAGGAACAAAGAACGAGTTGGGAGTAAACCTTCTAGCTCTTTCTTCATCTTGTCCATCTCGGCTTTGGCTTCCTTCTCGGACTTCTTCAGCTGTTCAGCTTGCTCGTCAGCGGACTCGAGTTTTCCCCAAAGATCTGCAGCAGCAAAGATCGAAGACAAGACAGGGATTGTGAGTTAAGGGTCAAGATGTGATCCAAGGCGGTCGGACAAAGGAGTTACCATTAAGGGAGCACGTCAGGTTCAGTTTCTCCGCCTCGAATGCTGAGACCTGGGCCCGGAGCTTTTCCAGTTCCTCTCGGTTCTCGACTCAGACCCGGTTGAGCTCCTCCTGCAGTCCGACACGGATTCGCTCGACCTCGGCTTCATAGTCCTTCCTCATTTTGGTCTTCAGGAGTATTTCCCGGAGAAGGGCATTCCGATCTTGAGCGCGCTCTGCCAGGCGCTGAAGATGGCAAAACGAACGACAAAGTTACATCAAGCTTCAAAGACAAAAAGAAGGGAGCTTCGAGAACAACTCGGCACGGGCAACTTACGTGACCAAGGCGAAAACACTGATATGCAGCTTCACAGAATGCCTCCCAATCCTTAGCCTCGCCTTCGTTATCATAGGATATCCCATCGCCATGCTTGTCGAAAAAGGCAACCCGCACCGGAGAATTCGGGCGGGGGGGGGGGCGAGGGAGTTCTTCTGACGGAGGCGAATGGCGAGAGGGCTGGGGGAGTTCTTCCGGCAGAGGTGAAGGATCAGCAGCAGGATCAACAGCAGAATCCGGAGGCACAGTTTGGCCAGTCACCCCAGGAGGAGTCTGTGGTCGAGGGCTGGTCGGGTCTGAGCCAACATCGGTGTTTGGAGCCGTGGGGGCAGTCGGAAGAGCTGTCGCCGACTGCTCCGCAGTCACACTTGGGGCGTTGTGCTCGGCCTCAGCCGGTGCTTGGGTTCCTGGTGCGTTTGCGACGTCTTCAGCAACTTCCCCCTGGGGCTCCTGTTGCAGCGCATCCACAGGAACCTTGCTGGTTGGCTCTCTGGAAAAAGAATCAGTCAGGGCATGACCCGGAAGAATAAAGAAGAGCGAACAAGGAAACCACCCTGCCGGATCTCGTTATTTTAAACCCCGAGCCCTTCCGGGCAGAAGGACCGCCGGCAGAGGAACCAGTCTGCACACCTGGAGCAGGGGACAAAGGGTCTCTGGTCGGGTGCGGAGGCGGAGGCACGCTGCTGGCCGAGTGCCGGACCGGGGGCTCAAGGGCCACTGGGGCCACGGATTGACTTGAAGACGACGAAGTTGTGGGGGGAGAATGTACGGCTGCCGAGTCCCGAACCTTCGAGCCTCCAGTCGGGCGCACGTTTGCCGCCGACTGCCTCCTCTCTTCTTTGGACGCATGGACGACTGGCGTTTCCCCTTTTCCAAGGGGTCTTCTGCTTCATTCGCCTTGCTCTTCTTAGCGCTTGGAGTCGGGGACGGGGAGCGAGCAGGGCGTTTTCGCTTAACGCTCTTGTGCACAGGGAAATCAGGCAACGGCGCGTCAGAAAAGAAAGCATCACGACCCTGCAAGTATGGACAAGACACATGTTCAATCACAACCAAGCAAGAATCAGAAGGCTCAATCTTGGGAAATAAGAAGACATCTTACTGGAGGTGGAGGGTTGGACTTCTTGAAGGGTCTTGGGCATCCGTCGTTGGCGATCTGGACGCCCGAAACAAAGAAGTCAGCCACGCGACTAAGGAGCTCTTTCCTTGGAATTGGCTCAGAAACTTCTCGGGTGGGATCGGTCGGTCCCTCATGTTCATATCCTAGATGAACTTGTTCCTTGAGGGGCTGAACTCGGCGGGAGCCAAAGCTGAGAACGATGGCCACCCCGGTGAGTCCGTTCTCCTTTAGTTCGGCTATCATCCCCATAAGGTCTACCACCTGGTCCATCCCGTCACCCGAAGGGAGCGATGTCCAATTGATCGAGGACTTGGGTGGCGCTCCGGAAAAAGCAGGCATGGAAGGCTTAGGATTGGAACAATAAAACCATTTCTAATGCCAACCCTTGTTTGAGGTTTTGAAGGGAATGGCAAAATAGGCTCTCTTCAAGCCGTCCCTCAGCTGGAATCCGGCGCCTCCAACTGTTTTGGGGGAATTCTTACTGGGAAAAGGCTTGAGGAGGAAATGATGGCGAAAAAGATTGAAATGTGAGCGAATGCCAAGAAAGACCTCGCAGAGGTGAATAAAAATGGCAATTTGAAGGATAGAATTGGGGTTAAGATGAGTCAATACAATTCCATAGAATTCAAGAAGACCTCAGAAAAAGGGGTAGGCGGGAAGGCCAAATCAGCGCAAAAAGAAGGATTCAAAGACAACCGCCTCTTCAGTGCGAGGCGTGGGGCAGGATTCACCTGCGGCAGGTCGAGCAGAAAGCATCACCAATGGGGTAAAAATGTCGGCGGAGACCAATTCCTCCAATCGCTTCTCCATCGTCACAGAGGTGGCCCAATCCTTGGGCAAGGCAGATGAAGGAGCGTTTGTGGGGGAAGGAGAAGACATTTTTCAGGCGGAAGAAGCTTGCGATTGCGTTGGATTAAGGAGGCAAGAGAACTCTGGCGGTGGAAGTTGCAAGAGAAACGCTGAAAATGCGGAGACGAAGGGGCAAATGAGAATAGTGCGCAGAGAACCGTCTCAGGCGCATTGTGTCTCATATTTATAGGGAGTGATGCTAACTTTAAGCTTTGGCGGAAAAGCCGCGCTTTTGCATGTTTTAGGGTTGCCCTAGGGCGCGCTTCAAGATGGGCCTGCGGCCGTGCGCAGTGGATCACTGTACATAGGCACAATTGGGCCAAAACTAATTTGGGAAACGGTATGCCCCATGATGGGCCAAAAGCCAATGACCGCATCAGACGGGATTTGGGTACCTTCCGAATACAAACATTCTCTTATGATATGCCTCATGACAGGTCGTATGCTGGATACTGTTCAAAATGGGACCAGATATCATAAAGATAGTTTAAAACAGAAATTCCAGAGGTACGCCTCATGACAGGCCAAAAGCTGTGTGCCCTGACGCACAGGTGCCACTCGGCTAACAACCAACATTAGATGGGGATATACTCCCTGCCAAGTCGGGTGCTGGCTCAACAAGTTGAGTTAGAAACCACTCGGGATAATTACACGTGGAGCTCTATCGAGTTCTTCACGGCCTCCTTGCCTACTGTGAAGCACTCGGCTACATAAAAGACCAGTCGGGAAGTCTTGGAGGTAAGAGGGCAATCCGACCGCAAAGCACTCGGGGGCTACTGTGGGATATATACACATCCCGGGTATCTGCAAAACAGGCCTGCGAGGCCCAGCTGGACAATATCGAGTCGAGCCAACCGCAGGATAATAGAAGACACCAGGGCTACGCCAAGACGTGCCAAATAAGGAAGTCCTGGAGATGACAACCGATCCGGATTAGGTAAGATGCGATTGTAATCCAAACCGTTACAATACGGATAAGAACAAGAGTTATAATCCCTATTTTGTATCTGACTAGGACTCTCTTTTGTAACCACCTTCCTCTGCTATATAAAGGGAGAGGCGGGAGAACATAAACATATAATCTCATCAGTAAATAGCTTGCCACATATAATTCCACCATTGTAGTGGTCTACGGTGATGCATGCTATATTGCTCGGATGCTCGAGAGTCAAGAGATCTGTGGCGCCATGTAGAATTTTCGGAGTTTGGACCGAGGACGAGCCTTGACTGACTGGTGAATGGTGATAGATGGAACACTGACGAAACTGTCGAGCCTTGCATTGATGATGATGGATTCTGGCATCGCAACTTGCTCGTATCCTCAATTCAAAGAAAATGACCGAGTTTTTTCTACTAATTAACCTGACATGACTGCACCTATCATGTTCTAACCGGGAAATTTCCCATGCATAAATATGTTAACTTCAGTGACCCAGTCATGTTCTAACCGAGAAATTTCCCATGCATAAATATGTTAACTTCAGTGACCTCAGTATCCATGGCGGAGACGCGGAGTACGACTATGTTGACTTCAGTGACCTCAGTATCCATTGGCTACATTGACTTGAAACTCAAGCAGGATGGTCCAGCATGACGACGGCACACGCATGTTAACAAAATCCAAAATTCAATTTTTGAACGATTTGTGATTTTTGAAAATCAGTAGAAATTTAAAAGTTTGAATTCAAAATTTTTGAACTCGGCGGTCAAACAACGGCAGAAAAAAACAAAAATAAGCGATTTTACCGATTTTTGATCAGTTTTCTTCGATTTTTAAGTGATTTTAGATTTTCGAGCAATATTTTTTATTTTTAGCACACAAAAGGAAAATTGAAAAAAAATCCAAAAAATCTAGTTTTTTTAGAAATTAAAATTCCCAATTAATCTATAAAACACCTTAGAGAAATTTAAATAATTTTTGAAATCATTTAGCACTTCTAAAAATCCAAAACAACAATTAATAAAAAGGAATAAAGATCTTGTTAGATTTTTATAAAAATTTACAAGATTTATTATATTCTGAAATTTTACAATATTTATTATTAGATACTTTTAGACTTTTACAAGATTTTTATAAAAATTTACAAGATTTACAAACGGCTCTTCTAAAACCGTCTATGATTATGTTTAATACGGACGATTTTTAAAAACCATCTATCATAAGGAGTCTAATATATAGTCGTTCTTGTGGTAGTGTTACTTCACTTCTATGCATGGACTGCTAGAGTATTATGTATCTACCGACTGAACAAGTCATATGTATAAGGCCTTAATTGAAAAGCTATCAAGTCAGGGAACGCTTCCGGTTGGCACACGGCTTTACCACGCCCTTTCACAGCACTGACACCCCTTGCCCCTTCTTCCCACCACCTTCTCGCATCTTCTGCAATCCCTACTTTCTGCCTCATACCTCTACTCCACAAGCATCATCTCCACAACCAATTGCGGATCTAGGAAAGAAAGACACTGGTTCGTCGAGATCAATACGAACTCATAAAACTAACTTATACATTGTAACAACTGGATCATATACTTATATACTAAAGGAACCATGTGTGATAGGTTAGAGAGAGTCTATGGTGTAACTTGATCGATCCCGGCTTATACTCTGTAGATCCATCCATGACAGCCATGGTTCATGTGACTTGTCGTCTGCCGACATCGGCAGTCCAAAGCTCGATAAAAAGAGTTTCAATGAAAAAAAACAGCTTTTAACTTAAGTAATCACACTTTTAACTTAAAATTCCAAAACTTTCAGCTCGACATTTGAAACTTCCGACTCTGAATCCTCAAATTTTCGACTCACCGTCGATCGTGCATGGAAGAGACGCACGACCGTGTATTTCAACCATATGTGACCTTAGGGCAGTCCCGACCCATGGTTTTCATAAGCAGTGTCTAGAAGAGAGAGAGAGCAATAAACCAATGCATAGTTTTCCAACCCATGGTTTCCATGAGCAGTGTCTAGAGGAGAGAGAGAGAACAATAAACCAATGCATGTACTACAAACACAGCTTGGTCAGCGTGCAGAAACGCCCAACCCTATTTTGCTCGTTTCTTATGTCTTGATACCCGTGAAGACCCAGTTTCTTGCATGAGACATGGTTTCTTAGTTTTTCTTTCTCTTTCTTCCTTAATTCCTATGCTACATCAGATTTTTGCTTAGTTGGCAGCGTAATTAATTCTATGGATACCAGCTGACGTGGAGGGTTGGGACTACCCTTAATACTAACCGTTACATACCAATGTTATGCAATTGAGTGATGGACTACTGCATACGCATGTGGGAATCCATTGGTACTACTTTGAGGGCGTCCCTCTTTCCGTGGCCGTTCTCCTTTCCTCTCCCCTTCCTTCCCTATTTTAAGTGAGCTTCAACACAAAAACACAACTTACCATTCGAATACTTTCAAATGAATCTAAAAAATTCTACTTCCTCCGTCTAAGTTTATAGGATGTATTTCTTGAATGATTTTATTTACAAATATAAGACGTATTTCATATTCCAATGACCCTTTATACCCCTAATAAATATATAAATTTACTTGATATTGTCTATATGCATGTATTGAATATAGTGCTTAGAGATAATAATTAAAGAGCGTCTAGTTATTTTTAATATCTCCTTAGTCTATGTGCTAATAGAAAATACGCCCTATATACATGGACAAATGGAATATTTTGAAACTTCGAAATGATTTCAAAAAAAAATTATTGGAAAACTTTCAAATCGGGGCTTTCAATTCAGACCTAAACTTTCAAATAAGTAACTTTCATTTCACGCAAAAAAACTCCCAAAATTGGGAAATTACAAAATGGTGCTCGCGGACGATAGATGGCGCGGTCACATATGACGGCGATGATAGCATTGCGGCCGTGCGTGCGTGCGTGGAGCCAATATACGCTACTTTGACTAGTTACCGTAGATTAGTGCGTAGAGGCAATATACGCTACATTTATTATGGGTAACCGTAGATTAGTGCGTGGAGTCAATATACGCTACTTTGACTAGTTACCGGGAGGCGTATTACACAATGCCCGATCGGTAAAGCAGCGGCTGCGCCGCTGTGCATGTAAACGAGGGCACGGTGGAAATCTCCGTCAACAGAAACCACAAAAAAGTTTTAACCCGACACCCAAAGTTGCCAATATGTCTTACGCCATGAGCATCCTCCACGAGCCATTACTACCGCTGCTGTTGCTCCTACTGCAAATCCAGCTCGTAGTCGTGTACTCGCTTCTTCTCCCTCCTGCTGTTCCTTGCTTGCCGGACCAGGCCTCAGCGCTGCTCCAGCTGAGAAGATCCTTCTCCACCACCAATTACTCCACTGCCACCTTTGGGTCGTGGAGGGCCGGAACAGACTGTTGTCATTGGGAGGGCATCCGCTGCAGCGATGCCGACGGCCGTGTGACATCCCTTGACCTGGGCGGGCGTAGATTGAAGAGCGCTGCTCTCGACCCTGCGCTCTTCCAGCTAACCTCCCTCGAGTATCTCAACCTCGCCTACAACAATTTCAACGGGTCCCAGCTCCCACCCACAGGGTTTGAGCGGCTCACCAAGCTCACCTATGTCAACCTCTCCGACTCCGACTTTGCAGGCCAGATACCTACGGCCGGCATCAGTAGCCTAACAAATTTGGTATTGCTCGACCTATCTACTGGTTTTGAAGTTGTTGAAATGCTCGATGATGGTTCTATGACGTACCAAGATTCAAGTTCTGACTCTATACAGCTCATAGAGCCAAACTTTGAAACCTTAATCGAAAACCTTAGAAATTTAAGGGAACTACACCTCGGCCTTGTGGACTTGTCCAACAACGGGCCGCAGTGGTGCGATGCTCTGGCCAAGTCCTCTCCTAAGCTTCGGGTTCTTAGCTTACCATATTGTGGCCTCTCTGGTCCTATCTGTGGATCTCTTTCTGGCCAGCACTCACTCGCTGTTATTGACCTACAGTTTAATTCTTTATCTGGTCCGATCCCAGACTTCACTAACTTCTCCAGTTTGATTGTTCTCCAACTAAGACACAATAAGCTTGAAGGATCCGTCTCTCCGTTAATCTTCAAACACAAGAAATTAGTGACATTTGATCTTTACCATAATCGTCGAATCTCTGGTTTCTTGCCAGATTTCTCAGCTGATAGTAGTTTGGAGAATTTGTTTGTTGGTATAACCAATTTCTCCGGTAAAATACCAAGTTCCATCAGTAATCTCAAATCTTTGAAGAAGCTAGGCCTCGGTGCAACTGGGTTTTCAGGGAAGCTGCCCTCATCAATTGGTAACCTCAAATCTTTGAACTTATTGGAGATTTCCGGAAGAGCAATAGTAGGGTCCATACCATCATGGATTACAAACCTAACCTCTTTGACGACCAGTTTTCTGATTGTGGCTTATCAGGATCAATACCTTCTTTTTTAGGTGATTTAAGGAGTTTGAGAACATTAGCGTTGTGTAACTGCAATTTTTCAGGTAAAATACCTTCATACATCTCAAACTTTACACAACTACAGATGCTCTTGCTTTACTCAAACAATTTCATCGGTACAGTGGAACTGGACTCGTTATGGGGACTACAACACCTCCGTTACTTGGATATCTCTGATAATAATCTAGTTGTGGTTGATTCAGAAGATAATTCTTCATTAGTACACACTCCCAAAATGGAACTCTTAGGTTTATCAGGTTGCAATATGTCTAAATTCCCTAATTTTTTGAGGCACCAAGATAAAGTCACTTATCTCGACCTTTCAAATAACCATATCCATGGGGCCATACCACGGTGGGCATGGGAGTCTTGGAATAATGGCATTTACGTCTTGAATTTAGCGAACAATAAATTTACTACTGTTGGATATGGCCCTTTTCTTCCTTTTCAAGTGGATTCTCTTGATCTTAGCAACAACATGTTTGAAGGGCCCTTACCCATACCTCAAGGCTCTGTAAGATGGTTAGATTATTCAAACAATAGGTTCTCATCCATACCTTTCAATGTCACTGCCTATCTTAGTGATGTCACACTCTTCAATGCCCATGGAAACAACTTCTTTGGTGAAATTCCACAACTTTTTTGTGCAATGACTTTGCAATTCCTTGATCTCTCTAACAACAACTTTACTGGCTCAGTCCCTTCTTGTTTGATGGAGAATGTCAATGGACTGAGAGTGTTAAATCTAAAAACAAATCAACTTCGTGGGGAGTTCCCAGACAATATCAAGGAAGGCTGCTCATTTCAGGCTCTAGATTTCAGTGGCAACTCGATTGAAGGACAGCTACCTAGATCTCTGGTTGCTTGCAAAAACCTGGAGGTCCTTGATGTTGGAAATAACCAAATTAGCGACTTTTTTCCATGTTGGATGAGCACACTTCATAGTCTTCAAGTCCTTGTCCTGAAATCCAACAAGTTCTTTGGACAGGTCGCGCAATCTCTTCAAGAAGAGAATAGTACTTGTTCATTTCCAAGTGCAATAATTGTTGATATATCCTCAAACAACTTCTCTGGCCCATTGCCCCGAAACCAATGGTTTAAGAAGTTGAGGTCAATGGTATTTAGTGGTTCAAATACCTCATTAGTCGTGGGTCGTGAAGTGCCAATTGTAGGAACAGCATATGATTATACTGCTGCAGTCACATATAAAGGGCATGACACCACATTTGCTGAGATATTAAGAACCCTTGTATTCATTGATGTTTCAAATAATGCATTCCATGGTAGCATCCCTGAAGCTATTGAGGAACTTGTTTTGTTACATGGGCTCAACATGTCACACAACGCCCTCAAGGGGACGATTCCATCTAAGCTCGGTCGTCTGAACCAATTGGAGGCTTTGGACCTGTCCTCAAATGAGCTTTCAGGAGTGATTCCACAGGAGCTAGCATCCTTGGACTTCCTCACAGTATTGAACCTGTCCTACAACAATCTGGAGGGAAGAATACCAGAATCACCTCATTTCTTGACATTCTCCGAGAGCTCATTTCTGGGAAACGATGCTTTGTGCGGGCCTCCATTGTCGAAAGGATGCAGCAACATAACAACCCTGAATTATCCTTCCAAGAAGAGAACTCCAGACATTATGCTATTCCTCTTTTCTGGAATGGGATTCGGTGTTGGGTTTGCAATTGTAATTCTAGTGATATGGGGAATTCGCTTTAGGAAACGGTCTTGAGTTGAGAAAGGCAGAAATTAATCCCTCTTAATTATGTATTTGAAATAAAATTTTCTGTATGAGGATCACTTGCGATACATTGTAATCAGGGCTATGTTATTGTTGTGGCTAATACTACACCTGAATCTTGCATATGGACCAAATTAACTAGCAGGGTTATCGTGTTGAATTTATTTGGAATACAGCAGACATACATACCAAACTGAAACTAGCATGTTTACACCGAGAAGTGATCACTAGGATTTTTGCTGTCTCAAGCATCAGTCTACCAGGACCAAGCTAGCTCTTACGAAACAACCGCAGCGCCGTTGTGGCCAATCCGCCCAGCGCCTCAACGAACAGCAAGATCCCCACCGGTCACCGGCTCGGCCAGCTGCTCCCCGTCTTCACCTGTATCATCACGGGATAATTCATACTATATCACTCCAAATGTTAACACTTTATGAAATACTATATTTTCTGAAGTGCCAACGATAGAGTGATATAATATAAATTATCCCCCATCATCAATTATCAGGCATTTGGGCTTCTATCATCGATTTACCATTGTAGGCATTGAACATCACATGTGGGCTTTTCGAGGGATGTTTCTTGTTCGTAGCGCGTGGGCAGTTTTCTTTTTAGTGCTGTTGTGTGGACTTCCTTTTCTAGTAATGAAAATTAGGTAATTCCCTGTGTGCCTGTGGAATTTCTCAAAGTGTTATCCTTTGAAGTGGTATAGTATGAATTATCTCCATCATCAACTATCAGGGTATTTGGGCTTCTATCATCGATATACCATTGTAGGCACTGCATCGCACGTGGGTTTTTTCAAGGGATGTCTCTTGTTCATAGCACGTGGGCTGTTTTTTTTTTCTAGTGTTGTTGCATGGACTTCCTTTTATGGTCATGAAAATTAGGTGATTCCACATGTGTGTGGGTTTTTTTTTTTAGAATAATAGAAGGGCAACAAACCCTTCCGATCTCTATTATCACAAATCACAGAAATCCACTATAGGAAAGCAAAAGCAAAACAACAAAATAGAAACATAGCTCTATATTGCACCGTATCTTATAAAGTTAGTTAGCTAGAGAAAAGTTCACGCCAAAAACAAACGCATGATCGTGGGCTTGTTTGATTTTGCGTCGTCTTCTTTTATTTTGGATGTAAATTTTGCGTCTTGTTTTACAGGTCCGAGATGATGATTTCCGAAGTCCTAAGGCAAGGAAATTTCCAAGACCTTTCGTTGGGCGAGGTGATTAATTTAGCATTTCACACTAACAACGCTCGGGACGATGCAATGTAACCCTCGGAAAAATTGTTCTGAATGCCCGGAACAACTAGGCTCAACCCTCGGAAAAATTTGGTTGTACAGTTGGAACAACTCGACTCAACCATGGGAACATTTCGATTTAACCTTCAAAACAATTACATGCAACGTGTGGAACAACTCGATCGAACCATCGGAACAATTTCATCCAACATACGTGGCAATTCCGCTAAATACCCAAAGCAACTCGATTAAACCCTTGGAACATTTCCGACTAACCTTGGGAACAACTCTATTCAAAGCCAACAAACCGATTCAACCCTCGAAATATTTTTAACCTAGCCTTCAGAACAATTCTATTGAACGCCTAAAACAACACCAAGCATATGTATTGAACACGCACGCATGTGCGTACATGTATATGTTAGTGTGCTGGTGTATGTGTGCAAAAGCCCATCCAACCATCGGAACATTTTGACCTAAATTCTGAACAATTCCAGTTTCTATCATCAGAAGAAAACCGAAAGAAAGAAAAAACGTCAGATCAACGGCCCAACATACAAGGCCAACGGGCTGTCAAAAAGAAGGAAGGAAGGAGGATGAAGAAATATACAAGAAAAATCGGTTTCCCCAAACAAGGTCCACGGGCTCGAGTTTGGGAGCGCGCACTGTGCGGCACCACGGCCGTATATACGGTCCCGGGGTGAGTAGGCTCAGCTTTAGCTTTCGTGATCTCGTTCGATCTGGTTCTTGAATTTGCAGGAAATTCAGTATTTAGCACTATTTTTTTCAGAAATTTTACAGGAAAATAGTCAATTTCTATAGAACTAGGTTTTTTTTCCGTGGCCCTGCCAAGAGAAGAGATCCAATTTACCTCACCCTCGTGCAATTCCGCGATCCACTACCCGGGACTCATCTAGACTTCTATTGTCTTTATGAGTTGCCACTTGTTACTAAAAATCAAGGTGTTTCCGTGTTTTTCTTTTTAACAGTTGTACAAATATTAAAGTATGAATGAATGGTTAACGAATACTCATACAAGGGGTACCCCACAGCAAAGTATACATCTATTTCAAGATCGCTTCCCTCTCAGTCATTTAGACCTGATGGCGAGACGGGTAGCGGTGCCGAGTGCTGGAGAGGGTATTACCAAAGCCTCCACCCCTCACAGATAAGATTATCATTGAATATTGGCCGAAACACCAACTGGGCCGTCTAGGGCCTAGCTCCGGCCAATGGCCTCGTTGGGTCTCGAAGGACCCTCGACCCCAGTCAAAGCCCACCAGGGGTGATCCGACCTGGCCGCAGGTCGGGAGCCCCGCAGGCTCCGACCTGGCCGCAGGTCGGGCGCCTAGCAACCTCAAGCTGGTCACCTGCTCCGCTGACATGACGGCCATGACTGGGGCAGGTGATTCCTTCCCGAGGTGGCCAGGAGGCCGCCGAAGTCAAGCACCAGTCTCTTCGCCCTGTCACGAACAGTGGAGAGACGTGCTCGAATCGAGGCAACGTCGAGCAGCTGCGATGGCGTCGGCCGACAAAGCGCCAGAGGGCGTGTCGCCTTCCCGATTTAAACGCCACCCGTTGTGTCTACCAACCCAGCGTGGGATGAGCAGAAACCTGACAGTCATCATGACCGAAGACCGGAACTCCCGGGCGTAGCGTACCCCTACTTTTTCCTTTTCCAAATCTCCCGTGTAACATGCCCCCTCCGCCTATATAAAGGGAGGCAGGGCCCTCAGGGAGGGGCATTCCAGCCGACTCAATTCGATCCGATCCGATTCAACTCCATTCCACTCGGGGCGATCAAATCCAATCCGACCTAGAGCCTAGACATCTCCCACGAGCGCACAGCTCCTACTCCTCCCACTCGGACGAGCGGCTCAAGGCCAGCCCTTAGCCCTCGCTTGTAAACACAGTGCAGTCTTCCGCATCCAAAGCAATAAAGAACCACCACACGAACTGGAAGTAGGGACATTCAGCCTGAACCGGTATACATCTTGGGCTCTCTGAGTCTAACCATTCAAGGAGAGGGAACGCGCGGCCCCTTAACTTACAAATTTACTTGCCGGTATACAAAACACCGACAATGGTAGATGGTGATTATTTACCCCTTCGCTTGTTTCGAGATATGGACAACTTATATTGAAAGGAAAACATTGAAGCACCGCTCAAAATGGTTAAGATAAAATCATAGAGAAAATAATGGGTTCCGTTTGTATTTGATCCCAGATCACTGATTTTCTTACTGAACATTTTGTGAGAGCGTGCAGGACAGCAATCCATCGAGTTCCAACTTCCATGTACGTACTTGCCGAGTTGCCAAGATATTACAGCAGTGAAAAGAGTAAGTATTTAAATCGACTCTGGACAATGTCGAATTCAAAGAGATCAGGATGCATGGCAGGAAATTCACATGGTCGCTGTAGGATGCATGGCAGAAAATTCACATGGTCCAGCGATAGACAGGATCCAACTTTAACTCGGATAGACAGGTTCTTTGTTTCAAAAGTTTGGGACTCTTTGTTCCCAGATTGCCACCTTCAGGCCACATCCTCTCTAGGGTCGGACCACTACCCTCTTCTTATGCAGGGAGTTGTTGTGCAGCAAAGATTCAAGGGTTTCAGGTTTGAGGCATTCTGGACTAGAATGCCAGATTTCCTCTAGGTTGTTCAAGCTGCTTGGAGTCAACCTGTTTCATCTCAACATGCTCTCCTTCGGGTTCATATAAAGTTTGCAAGAACGGCAAAGGCCCTCAAGGCGTGGAGTAGGCTCAAGGTGGGGGATCTACGTTTGCAGTTCTCAGTGGGCGGAGAGCTGATCTTTCGTTTTGATAAAGCGGAAGAAGGAGGAAGTCTGACAGACCCGAAAAGGGGGTTACGATCTAGACTGCGGCTAAGGCTTCTCGGCATAGCGGCAGTTCAGAGGATGCGCCTCAGACAGCGCTCTTGCCTCTCTTTCATCAGGTAAGGAGACGCCAATACCAAAATTTTCCACATTTAGAGTTAATGCTCGCAGACGGAAGAACCACATTCAAAGCATTCTGACGGATATAGGTCTTTTACAAAATCATCCTGACAAGCAACAAGAGCTCTTTCGATTCTTTTCTGATCATCTAGGGAAAAAGGTTCTCAGGGGGCATTCCCTTAATTGGGACACCCTGGAGTTGCATCACGCCGATTTAGGTGAGTTAGATCAGCCATTCCAGGTAGACGAAGTCAAGGAAGTGGTTTCCTCTCTACCTCTGGAGAAGGCCCCAGGGCCAGATGGGTTCATCGGAAAATTTTACACAACCTGTTGGACGATTATCAGTCAAGACTTAATGGCAGCAATGCAGGACCTATATGACCTAAGAGGAAGACATTTTCAGCTCCTAAATTCGGCGCACATTGTGCTTCTCCCTAAAAGGAATGACGCCAACAGGATCTCAGATTACAGACCAATTAGTCTCATTCACAGCATGGCCAAGATTCTCACAAAGCTTTTGGCAAACAAGCTTGCAAAGGTGCTTCCTCAGATCGTCCATTGCAGCCAGTCCACGTTTATCAAACGTAGATCGATCCAGGATAATTTCCTTTATGTCAGTGGTCTAACCAGAGAGCTGCACAGGAAAAGGAAACCATCTCTGTTGCTAAAGTTGGACATATCCAGGGCTTTCGATTCCGTCAGTTGGGAATGCCTGATTGAGCTGATGCAAAAATTAGGTTTCAGTCAATGATGGAGAGATTGGATCTCGATGATCCTAAGGACATCCACTTCAAGGATCGTTCTCAATGGAGTGCCGGGATTTAATTTCTTTCACCGACGAGGGCTGCGCCAGGGGGACCCGCTCTCACCATTGCTTTTTATTCTGGCAATCGATCCTCTTCAGCGCATTATCGCTAAAGCATCGAGAGAAGGTATGCTATCTCCGCTACCTATAGCTTCGTCTCACAGAAGAGTTTCTCTGTATGCCGACGATGTTGTGGTCTTCACCAACCCGACATCTCAAGATCTGAATGCTATTTCAGCGGTTTTGTCGATCTTCGGAGATGCGACAGGTCTAAAAATGAATGCCCAAAAATCTGAGATCTTCCCTATAAGATGCGACGATAGGGATTTGGCAGACATTTTACAGGGCTTTTCGGCTCAACTCAGGAATTTCCCATGTAAATATCTGGGATTGCCTCTACAACCCTCGAAGCTCCAGAGGATTGACTTCCAGCATATTCTAGACAGGGCAGGACGAAGGCTAGCAGGATGGAAAGGAAAATTACTTTCTCGGGCGGCTCGACTAGTACTAGCAGATTCGGTTCTCACTTATCTCGCTACCTATCACCTGTAGGTGCTGCCTTTCTCCAAGTGAGCGGCAAAGAAGTTGGACAAGATCAAGAGAAATTTGGTTTGGAGGGGCGACGAGACCTGTACAGGTGGTCACTGCTTGGTCAACTGGAAAAAGGTTTGTAGACCGAAATCTCTAGGGGGGCTTGGGATTAAAGAATTTGACAGGTTTGGGCGCGCGTTGCGGATTTGTTCATTATGGTTCCAATGGAAAAACAGGACAAGATCTGGCAATCACAGGTCTAATCTGTGCGACCGCATAGATCATTCGCTCTTTCAGGCAAGTACTACCATCATTATAGGAGATGGCAAGACAGCCAGGTTCTAGGATTCAAACTGGCTCAACGGATGTTCGCCCAAAGACATAGTACCCAGCTGCCGCAGATTCATGCATAGGAGGATGGGATCGGTTCACGATGAGCTCTCAAATGACTCGTGGATGGCCCCGTTAGTGAGGATTTCAACTGCTACGCAACTTCACGAGTTTTTCTTGTTATGACAGGCAATCCAACAGGTCAACCTTATCCCTGATTCAGAGGACGATATAGTCTGGAAATGGACAACAGATGGTCAATACTCAGCGAAGTCTGCTTATCTTGTGCAATTCCACGGGATGATAGCTCACAACAGTTACGGGAGAATTTGGAAGGCCGCTACGGAAAACAAGTGCAGATTCTTTGCATGGCTTTTCGTCCAGGACAGGTGTCGGCGTATTCCACCTGACAGGCCCGGAGGATGCAGACCGGGTTTTGTTCGGAAGGAGGGCGTCTTCGCGGCTGGCTAAACCTAGAGGGAGAAAGCCCTAGGGACTCCTACGCGAAGGATTTCGGCGTCCATGAGCTACGGATGAACAAGAGATTTTTTACCCAGGTTCAGGCCCCCTTTGTTCTTGGGTAACAGCCTTACTTCCTGCTAGATTGATTATAGAGTGTTTGGAAATCGGCACACTACAAAGCTTGGGGGTTACAAATTCTTCCCTCAGCTCTACTGTGATACTCTTGCTTGTTCTCTTCAACCTTCGACCGACCCCCTTTTCCCACGCACCGCAGGGCCCTTATATAGGCCAAAGCTAGCTGAGTAGGTAAAGGGGGTCATCATCTTGATCCTTACACATTTAATCGCCTTCCGTCTTTGTCCGTTCCTCGGCCTCATTAAATGCCGACGATGGCTTCGCCGGTCCGCCGAGATGTGACCTTTTCTTGAGAGTTGGTGAGAGGCGTCGAGAGAATGGGCTTGTAGCGAAATCCTTGCGGTTAGCGTGTCGACACCGCTGTCTGTTGCCCGAAGCAGACGACAGGAAGGAGCCTTGAGGTGAAGCCACCTCGCACCACCTTTTTGCCTAGCGGCGCGGGGCGTCCTCGCCCACCACCGCCGGGGGCGCCACGGGATCGATCGCCGGGCGGCAGGCGTCTCGCCCACTGCTGCCGGGCGCCACGTGGATCGATCGCCGAGCGGCGAGCGTCTCGCCCACTGCTCGCCGGGCGCCACGTGGGTCGACATGTTGACCGCCGTGTTGATCGCTTTTTGCGGGCGGGAGGTACCCAATGAGTAATCTGTTGTGATAGCCGGGCCCGCCCTGGAGCGCGTACCAAAGCTTACTTTAGAACCTTCATTAAATGCTTAGCGTGCTCCCGGGTGGGGCCACCACTCAAGAGGGTACGACCGCCTTGGTCCCCTCCCGCGTATCTGCGGTTTTTTCTCGGGACCCGAGGCGACGCACGATCTTGTCTCTTCATGCGAATCGGTGCAGCTGCCATATATAGATACATCTGTACCAAGCGGTTCACGCCTTCTGCTTTCTTGCGCTCTTCCATTTTCGCTCCTTCGTCTTTTTCGCTCAAAGCCTTGCCTTCTTTGCCTCCATGGCGCACCCCATCCCTGCTTCGACCGCGGATGCTCATGCGGTAAAGAGGATGGCCGTCATAGCGCCGGAGGGCACCTTCCGCTTCCGGGCGGGGACCGCCACGCCACAGTGCCTTTCGGACGAGATCATCATACACACTTGGGCACTGATGGCGGGTCTGGTCCCGCCCTTTTCCGATTTTTTCCTTACCGTTCTCCATTTCTACGGGATCCACCATCTTCACCTCACCCCCAACTCCATCGTCTTTCTCTCCATCTTCGCATACCTCTGTGAGATGTTCATGGGGGTAATGCCGAATCTTCCTCTCTTCCGCTACTTCTTCCTCTGTCGCGCTTCCACCGACGATGAGGTAGTGGGAGTTACTACTTTAAATTCGAGATAGGATGGCCTCCCACTACATCGCCTTCAAATTTCAAATCAAGCTGGAGGGCATGGCGCAATGATCGTCAGACGTCAACGACAACAATGGGTCGACGCTTGGGAGTGCCGGGCGGCGAGGCCTCCGAGAACTGGAATTCGCGGTCGAGGACGGCGGAACTCCTTGCCATGGCGACCGCATCAGCAGATCATGGGCGCCGGATCGACCGGGCGATGGTGGCACAGGACTTCACATCCCGGAGAATCAGCTTGCGCGCCGCCACCGCCCAAAGATGGCGAGATTTCGGCGGCGACGGCGCAGCGCGACGCGGGCGGCGTAAGTCTTCATTCTTTCTTAGTCCTTTCTGCGACATGTTCTTTCTGTGGCTCCTACCAACCGACACCATTTTTTTTTTCTTGCCTTTCGCGGTAGCGAAACTTGAAGATATAGTCATCGGCAGATGGCTCTCCGTGCTGATGCCGCTATCCGTGGGCAGTTCATCTTTCGCGGCGCTGGCTCGGCCGCTCGCCGATCTGCAGTACACGGAACGCCTGGAACACGTCAGGCGGTTCCCGCTAATGGACTCCACAGGGGCCGCCGTGGTGCCACCCAGGCCTTGGTGGTGATCGAGGACACGGCTCCTACCGGCGATCAGACCCGCGGCAGCGATCGATTGCCGGATAAACACGGGCTCCGGACCTAAGAGGGTCCGCCCCGGATCGAACTTCTCCGCCGCCACCTGCTGCGGCGGCGTCTTCCAGGGTGACAATGCGATCCGTCCGGCTCGACTTCATCTCGATGTCACGCCTCCGGCGCCAAAGACCACCGCGCCATCTCCTCGGCGCCCGCCTCGCCGATCGCGGCGCCAACACCTCCGACCACGGGACCCTGTGCCACCACTCACCATGGTGGCTCGACGCTCCGACAGCCGGGCTCGCTGAGGGCGCCGCCAGGACGGCCCCGAGGCGGCCGAGGGCGCCCAGCGCCGAGACGGAGGAAGCCTCGCCTGCGCCTCCGGCCGCCGCCGGAGAACTGTGGAGGCCGACCGAGGCAGGCCTCCTGCTCAAACCTCCCACGCCGCCCTCCCCGCCACGCCACGTTGAAATCTTCTCCGGCTCGGCGATCTCAGGGACGATTTGGCAACACCTCGTCGGCCGCCAGCACGGAGCCGAGATCGCGAACATTGGCGTCGGCGAAGGTGAAGGCTTCTGCTGGCGAGGGCGACACGGCGGCGGCATCGGGCGCAGAGAGGACCGACGCGATCGCCATGCAGCGCGCAGCGAGGGCGTAAGAACGCGGAGAGGGCCGAGAAGGCGCCAAGACCTCGAGCCGAGTCCTTCTGCCGGGGCGCAACCTATCCGTCATCTTTGAAGGCGTTCAGCGCACCAGAGGTGCACGAACCCTTGAAATAACGCTGAGCGTGCCTGGAGGACTCACGCGCGCCGCCCCACGCGACCAACGGTGCCGCAGAGGCACTCGAGTTCGCCTGCCCTCGCCGCTCGTTCGCGAGAGAAGGACGTGGTCGCGATCATGGCCGCGACTTACACGCTGGCCTGCTGTGCCAGCCGCGACACCGCCTTTGATCCTATGGCGGTGGTGACGGCCGGCGTCGAAGGAGACGCGAGTGTGGCTCAGCAGCAGGCGCTGGCGCTTTGCCGAACACGTGGTAGGGATCTTTGCGGTGGAGCAGCCGGTCATGGATGTCTCCACTCCTCTGGCCGTCGAAGATGGCGCCGACGATGAACTTGACTTCGGCGAGGACGAGGAGTGAAGGCGGGCAGCTTTCTTCTGTTTCTTCTTTTTTTTTGTTGATTCTGTCGATGAACCTGCGTCCAGAAAAACCTTGGACAACTTTTGGATGAATGTTAGATGTTTAATCGTTATTCATGTGTTTGCTTATTTTTGCATGATCGAATTCATTACATTTGCCTGTTAGATGGCCGTCATTTGACTTAGACAAAATGCTTTTAAGAACGCCTAAATTAGGGTAGCGTTTCTAAGTTCTGCTAAATGATTTCATGCGTCCGTTGCGATCGCAGCATAGATTACGCGGACCACATAAAACGTAGGTGGAAAATGGCCTTAAGTCGAACAAGGAACGCAGGACACAACAAGGCCCCAGCGTCCAGTTTCTGCACGAGATTATCGCAAGTTTCGGCCTTCCGGAACTCAGACCCTGATGATCGCCCGAAAATGTACCACGGCGTAACGTGGCGAGACAACAAGTTTTCGGAAGTGCTCTTAGGCCAGCAACACTCAACGGAGATTTACGGCGGTGCTTGCAGAGCTAAACCAACGCGAAGTCTGAGCGTGAGAGGCCAGGCCTAATCGACACTCCGATGACTTGGCCTCGCCGGACGTTAACACTTTAGCACATCTTCTTTTATCATACGGAGCCGTTGGTTTCCAACACTTGCGACAATCACGCGTAGCTCGACCCATCTTAGGATATGATCGTAAGGAAATGGCCAAAAAATACGGTATAGAGCGCTTATCTTGTTTTATATGCCGCAGGATAAGGAACCTGGAGCGCTGGCGAGCAATTCGGTATTGGGCGACCCCCAAACCAGCAGGCGACCAGCCTTGAACAGCCGGGCGACCCGACCACTGGCGCCAAGCGAGCACTCGGATCATTGGGCGAGCAATTTTGGGCATCAAGCGGCAAGCCCCAAGCCACGGGCGACCCGACCTTGAGCAGCCGGCGACCACCACTGGCGCCAGGAAGCACTCCTCGGACCACATTGGCAAGCGGGTTGGGGCAGCTGGCGGCAGCCCCCAAGCCACCGGGCGACCAGCGAAGATGCAGGGGCTTTTCGTGAAAGTAAGCCAGCACTTTTATGCTCACCCTGCGTGTGCAGATGACTACCGGAAAGGTGAGTAAACATTTGGAAGGGCATACGCAAGGTAAGCCCAAAACACTCTAAGTCTCAGCATGAAGTGTCCCGGCTCGCTTTGTTTGGATTCTAAGTCCTTGTGAACTACAGAAATCGAGCCATGGCCCGGTACAAAGCAATGAGTTTTCGAGGGTGGCATCGGTCGACGGTGCTCATGATGACGACCAATGCTTCAGAGAGCCAACCCGAGGTGTCGAGCAGCGTCTGAGCAGCACTCCACTGCCCTTGATCGCCGGGCTAAGTGTACCTGAGACCGAGGATCGCCATGGATTTCACGAAGGAATTAGCAAACGCACAGAACCAGCGACATACATGCGCATAATTGCCACTCAAAGTACAACAAAGAGGAACAGTAAAGGCGAAGTAAAAAGCTTTCTAGGCAACACCTTCTTGATCGCCAGAAATGACCGCCGACCACCGGAAGAGGGACGTGCCTCGAGGTGACCGAGCAAGTCATTGGTACTTACAATTCCCTTAAGGATAGAACTTTCGCAGTAGCTCAATGTTGTAGGAGTTCGCTAGCTCCTCGCCGTCCTCGGTGGCTAACCGGACCGCCCCGGGCCGAGATACTGAGACCACCTTGAAGGGGCCCTCCCATCGGGAGGCGGCTTATGTAACCCTAATCGTCTGGTCTGCGCAAGACCAGTCACCCATCGCTAGTGTTCTCTCGAGAGACCGGGTGGCGTGGTATCGCTGAGGTTTTGCCGATAATCTGGCGGCGCGCAAGGCGGCCCGATCCGCACCTCCTCCAGAGGTTAACCTCTTCTCGCGGAGATCTTCTTGGTCTTCTTCATTGAAAGCGGCGGCGTCAGGGAGAGCCGAGCGGCGGCTTCGGAGAATAGCAACCGGCGCCATACACCAAAAAGAAGGGTGTCTCGCGGTCGCCGGCAGTGGCGTGGTGCGGGCGACCACAAAGACAAACGGAGTTCTTCCGCCCACCTTGCACCCCGCTTGGGAGCCGATCAAACGCCCTTGTCTTGAGTTCCTTGATGCAGCGCATTGGCGCGCTCCGCTGACCATTGCTCATGGGATGGGCCACCGGCGAAACATACCTTGGTGCCCATCTCTTCCGCTGAAATTCGAAAAGCCGCTTTGGTGAACTGGGTGCCGTTGTCGGTGATGATCGATTGGCGACTCCAAAGCGTGAAAATCCCACGCATGAACTTATCGGCGGCGGCGCCGTGATGGCCAAGATCGCCTCGGCCGACCCACTTGGTGAACTTGTCGATGGCGGCGAAGAGGTGGGTGAAGCCCCGTGGCCCGCGGAACGGACCCGGGATATCCGGCCCTAGATCGCGAACGGCGAGAGAGTGGGATGGTTTGCGAGCTTGAAATTTGGTCGGTGGGTTTGCTGGCGAAGAACTCGACAAGCCAGACGCCCTCACCACCGCAAGCATCCCGGAGGCGGTAGGCCAATAAAATCATGGCGAACGCCTTGCCGACTAGAGTTCTACGGACATATGGCTCCCGCGACGCCTCCATGGATATCGAGAGCGGTGCTCCCCTCTTCCCGAGTGATGCACTTCAAGAGAACTCGTTTACGCTCTGGCGATATAGGTCCCCACCTACCGTGAGTATAGCACTTGGCCTTCGTGCAATCTTCTCGGTGAGGCATCATCGTCGGGATCACTCGGGTCATGCGGAAGGCGGGATAGGGTCCATCCATCGATCTTCTGCCGAGGGTGGCGACCACTCGGTGCTCGCCTGGGTACTCGGCACGGGCAGCGCTTTTCCCTGGTGCGCCTCGAAGACCGCCATCTTCCTCCCGGACACAATGAGGCGGCGAACCTGTTGCTTTCCTCCCTGAATTGGAGGTCGTGGCGATGGCACCGCTTTCCCCACATGAGCCGGAGGTCATGACAACCTTTGTTGTCGTCCCCACCCGGACCGGGGGCCGCGACGGCGACACCATCATCCCCACCTGAATCGTGGGCTGCGATGGATGGTCGCGATAGTCTTTCTTCGAAGACCCCGACCGGAACAGGAGCCCTTGAGGATGCAAGCCGGGGCACCGTCGTCATAAAGGTGGTTGTCACGCCGAGGGACATGAATATACCCCAGACCTTCAAAATGACGCTCCATTCTTCGGACCTCCGCCAGGTACGCCGCCATGATGGGGTCGGAACATTGGAACTCCTTCCGTGCTTGATTAATGACCAGCAGGGAGTCTCCCTTAACTTGGAGACGCCTGATGCCCAACGCCGAAGCGATGCGCAGCCCTGCCAGTAGACCTTCATACTCAGCAGCGTTGTTGGTGGCCTTGAATTCGAGGGCGACCACGTACTGGAGGGTGTCACCGGTCGGGGAGACCAGGACAACCCCAGCCCCCGCGCCTTCCAGCCTGAAGGATCCATCAAAGAATAACGTCCAGGGGGAAGGCACGGGTGCCTCTTCACCAGAGTGGCGGAGTCCACTCGGCGAACTCCGCCAACTTTGACTCTTGATAGCGGTAAGGGGCACAAATTTGATGTTGAATTCCCCGGCTCCACCGACCATTTAGCAATGCGGCCTTGACCTCACGATTGTGGAGGATTTCCGCAAGGGGTAGGCCGTGACGATGGTAATTTCGCCACGAAAATAGTGCCGCACTTTACGGGCGCAACCAGACCGCACAAGATCATCTTGAGCTTGAGGATACCGAAGTTTACGCTTCATGTAATACCTTCTTGATGTAGTAAACCGGCTCGGACGCCTTCCTCTCCGCAACCAACATCAAGCGCTTACCACCTCGGGGTGGCGGCGATATCTGAAGCAAAGGCTCACCCGCCATGGGGAAACCAAAGACCGGGGAGAGGAGAGGTACTTGCCAGTCTTCAAATGCCTTCAGGCTTCCTCCGTCCATTCAAAATGGTTAGTCTTCTTTAACAACTTGAACAGAGGCAGTTTCGTTCTCCCCAAGCGGCAATGAATCGCCTCAGGGAGGCCAAAGCGACCAACCAGCAATCGAACTTGCTTGAGTTCTTGCCGGCGGCTTCATGTGCTCGATGGCCGCTATCTTGTCGATTGGCCTCGATGCCCCTACCGACACCAGAAACCCAAAGAACTTGCCGGAGGGCACACCGAACACGCATTTCTCTGGATTGAGCTTCAAGCAATTCTTCCGGAGGTTAGCAAAGGTCTCCTCCAGGTCTTGGATCAGTTCTTCACTCTTTTTAATCTTCACCACCAAGTCATCAACGTATACCTCAAGATTGCGCCCTATCTGAGGGCGAAAAGTAATGTGCATGGCACGCTGATAAGTAGAACCGGCGTTTTTTAAACCAAAAGCCATCCTTACATAACAATATACGCCCGTTGGGGTTACAAAAGCAGTCTTCTCTTCATCTTCAAGCGCCATGCTAATCTGGTGGTACCCAGAGTACGCGTCCGAGAAGCACAAGAAGATTCGCATCCGTGAGTGGAGTCAACAATGAGATCGACCATAGGGATATGGATCCTTCGGGCGAGCCTTGTTGAGGCTCGGTGAAGTCGACACACATCGCCACCTCCGTTGGACTTCTTGACGAAACGCACGGGTTGGCAAGCCACTCAGATGAGAGACTTCCACGATCCCCTCAGCGGCAAAGCTTTTCCTACCTCCTCCCGAATGGCTTCTTGGCGCTCGGGCGCCTGCCTCCGGACCTTCTGCCGGACCGGACGCGCCTCGGGGAGCATTGCCAATCGGTGCTCGATCACCTCCCTAGGGACCCCAGTCATGTCGGACGGTTGCCAGGCAAACACGTCTGCGTTTGACTGGAGGAAGGTGACAAGCGCGTCTTCCTATTTGGCGCTGAGGTTGGCGCCAATGTTGACGGTCTTACGGGGCTTGCCCCCACTCAGGGCGACCACCTTTACCTCACCGACGGAGCCGGGTGAAGCACGGGTCCGGGCCTGAGGGGCTCCCGAGGAAGTGGCGTCGGCGCGGCCGACGCAAGTGGCACCGGCCAGATCCCAAGCCTGCTTGTGGCAGCGCAGGGCCTCCGACCTATCCACGCTGATGACGATGGGGCCGCTGGGCCCCGGCATCTTCACCACCATGTAAGCATAGTGGGTAACCGCCATGAACTTGACCAACGCCGGTTGGCGGAAAGCGTTATACGGAGGTCGAAATCGGCGACCTCGAAATCCACCATTTCGTCGCGGTAGTTATCCTTCTCCCGAAAGTGACGGGAGGCAATTTGACCTAAGGGGAACAAGCCGCATCCGGGCTACCGAAAGAACGGCAGGTCGGGCGCAGATCCCGCCATGGATCTCAGCGCCATGAATGCCGACGCGACGGAGGTTGATGGAGCCGTCGTCCATCAAGACACCGCCCCACCAGACATTCCGGACCGTGGTGCTACCACGATCGGAGATGCCCTAAGTCGGGGTGCCCTCGGGGTGGTCGGCCCGATCAAGGTGATTGTTTGCTCGACCATTTCATGTCCGACCGTCCACTCGAGCTCGACGCCGGGCGATACCTCCTTTTTCACCGCTTATGGCGGCGTTGGAAAGGGAATGGTGGATGAACCACCATGGATGTATGCGCCATAGTGTGATCCGCTTCACGAAAAGCGGGGCGGGATCTTCATCTTGATCATCATCGTATGCGCGCCTTGAGCCGCTTCTCCACCATCTTGCTTACGACCGACAATTGTCCGGTCATGGGTATTGGTTTTATGTATCGGCAAGAGGGCTCGCCTCCTTTTGATCGCGGCGGTCGTTCCCACGATCATGGGCGGCATCGCGCCGATCACGGCGGTCGTCGCGCCGATCACGGCGATCGTTACGCCGGTCACGATGGTCGTCGCGCCGCTCGCGGCGATCCTCACGCCGGTCGCGGCGGTTGCGCTTCTGAGGCGCGGGGTCTTTTTCATCGTCGCGCTCGGCGGCGGACTCGCCTGCCTCCCGCCTCGCGCTTCAGCGCCTTCTTGCTGCGGCGGCCGAACCGCCGAGGTCCCGCCTCGTCCTTGCCTTAGCCACCCTTGGGGCGGCGGCCCTTCGCCTCCGCGGCCCGCGCACACTTATGTGCGAGGGAAAAAAGCTCGGAGGTGGAGCTGATGGTATGGGTGGCCATCTTCTCCTTCATCTTCTTGATCGCAGACGCCCCTCTGGCGATGACGATCGATTGCTCGGAGATGTGGGGATGGTGTTGCGGCGGATGTAACCGCCGGATGAAATCGCTGCGACTCCCCTTCTCTTGCTCCGGCGTGGAGGTCATCCTCCACACCGGGCGCGCAAGGAGCCACGAAAATTAGCGACAAAGATGTCGATACCTTTCCCCGAGTGCACCACCCTCGGAGATTTAGCGACCAGAGCGGCGTAACCCGTCAAGGCCGTCGGGAGGTAGTTGGCCATGACTTTTTCGGATCCGCCAGCTGCCCGCACCATTGTCGTGTAGATTTGGAGGAACTCCTCCGGGTTGGTGGTGCCGTCATATTTTTCTATGGGCGCCGGGCGAAACCTGTCCGGCCAGGCCACGCGGCGCAGCCGCCGCGAGAAGGCCTGGCACCCGACGCCATAGAGGGAGCCGAGCTGCTCATCGAAGCCGGTCCGGAGACCACGCATGGGAGGCGCGAGGTCTGGCTGCCAGAGAACCGGAGAGTGGACCTCCTCCGGCCCCGAGGGTGAGAGCCATGAGGGGACTCTCATTGTCACCGCCACCGCTACTGTATGACGCTTGGTCCGGGTGGCGCAAAAAGCACCACGGAGGTCATCACCGCGCTACCGGCGGCTCTCATCAAGGTGAGAGCGGAGGTCCCCACGGTTCCTCGATGAACCGGGACCAGGATTGCGCGTGCCCCTTCTCGGACCCTGGCCCCCCTGGCCGGGGCCTTTGTCGCCGAGGCGACTGGAGGCCTGAGAGTGCCCTGCAGGCGCCTTAAACGTTGAGGTACGATTGGTACCTGACTGGCCGGGGAGCCCTACCCGAAGCTGGGCCGCATCCACGAGGCCAGCAATGCTTCGCAGCCATGGAGTGACGGGGGAATCTCCTGCGAACTCCACCGGAGGATGGTCCAGAAGAGCACGAGCGGCGTGTAAGTTCTGGGCAGGGGTGGCCGTCTCCATGGCGACTGCGGCGACGGGTTGCTCCATCGCCTCGAGGAGCGGCGCCGCGCCATCGGAGCGGGCAAGGCGGTTCCTCGGCCGTGGCGGCAGGCGCCTTGGTCGCCGCCGCCTCAATGTCTGGCGCCGAGGGTCCGCCATCTTTGATGCACAAGCTTGCTTCTAAATCGCGGCCCAAGTCCGCCGGAGTTAGCGGAAAAAGCCAACCACTAGCCCCCTACTGGCGCGCCTCACTGCGTATTCCACAGACAGTCCGGAGGATGCACTGGTTTTGTTCGAAGGAGGGCGTCTTGCGGTGGCTAAACCTAGAGGAGAAAGCCCTAGGACTCCTACGCCAAGGATTTCAAGTCCATGAGCTACTGGATGAACAAGAGATTTTTACCCGTGTTCAGCCCCCTTTGTTCTTGGGTAATGACCTTACTTCTGCTAGATTGATTATAGAGTGTTTGGAAATCGGCACACTACAAAACTTGGGGTTACAAATTCTTCCTCGGCTCTCTTGTGATACTCTTGCTTGTTCTCTTCAACCTTGACCGACCCCTTTTCCCACGCACCGCAGGCCCTTATATAGGCCAAAGCACCGGAGTAGGTAAAGGGGTCATCATCTTGATCCTTACACATTTAATCGCCTTCCGTCTGTCCTGCCTCGGCCTCATTAAATGCCGACGATGGCTTCGCCCGTCCGCCCGGATGTGACCTTTTCTTGACAAAGTTGGTGAGGCGTCGAGAGAATGGGCTTGTAGCGAAATCCTTGCAGCTTGATGGTCGACACCGCTGTCTGTTGCCCGAAGCAGTCGACAGGAAGGAGCCTTCGAGGTGAAGCCACCTCGCACCACCTTTTTGCCTAGCGGCACGGCAGGCAGGGCGTCCGTTTTGCGGCATGTTGACCGCCGTGTTGACTGCTTTTTTGCGGCGGGGAGGGTACCCAAATAGCAGATACTGTGACAACAAAGTTGCTAACGGCTGACAGTTGGCATCAAGAGGTCAGCCACACACGCCGTCTTTGCCGCTTTATGGTCGAACTGAATCGGCGGTGCATCTATTCCTGCTTTGCCCTTTCACCAGGCAGATCTGGGAAAAGGTGATTCCTCACCGCAGTGGTTCACAAAACCGCATCATGAAAACCAGCCGGTTTTGCAGTCTGCTACAAAACCGCTCAAAAAACCGTCTAAAAACCATCAAAAATCGAAAGAGTTGAAAAATAAGAACATTTTGAAAAAAATTTGAAAAATTCGAAAACCACTGCTCGGTTTTCTCGGAAAATCAAACCCGACCAATTGAATATTCTTCGAAAACGGTTTTTGACGAAAACCGCTGTTTTTCGCCAAAAAACCGCTCACATAAATTTTTTCAAAATTTTTTAAATTTTTTAAATTTTTTTACGGTTTACGGTTTACCGAACGGTTTTGGATTTCGAACCGGAGCGGTAAGGTCGAAAACCGTTTTGACCAGTTTTCGACGGTTTTGTTAACCATGGTTGCAGGCCTTTTGTGCTCTCATTCATTACGGCCTTTCGGTCTCTCTTTGGTGGAACCTTGTTTCGTGCAAGCCCTGTAACCAACCGCGTAAACAGGTTGATGGTCTGCTTATATATACTTTATGGAACATCTGGAAGGAGAGGAATGCGAGGATTTTTAATAACCTTTCGCAGTCGACTAGCCGGGTGGTCGCCCGCATCTTCCAAGTTGTGGAATCTCGCAGGTTGGCGCTTCAGCCGGACCGCCCGGTCTCTTAAAGCTTGGACGATGTGGCCTTCAGCTTTCTCATAATATAAATCGGAGTTGGGTGGTCAGGTCTTTCTAAGTCCTAGAATGTGTCAGTAGTTTTTTTCGCTTTTTTCCTTTTGGTGTTTAGGTGATCCCATCTCCTGTTGTTTTCTCCTCTATCTACCTGTGTATTTCAGGCCGTCCTTTTATACTGCTCTCTTCTTCTTTAATACAAGTCAGAGCTTCTGCCGTTTAATTTCAAAAAAAAAGAGAGTAAGTATTCAATAATAATAATAATAAATCGTTTCGTTCCGCACAAAAGTTCAACATTACAAAAGCAAATTAGAAGCGTGCCAAAGAATCACTTCAAGCTTAACTTCCAGGTCTCCAAGACTCAGAAGTCAGAACAAAAGTTACAAAAGAAAATGAAATCACCACACGACAACACAATTAAAACAGAAGCACAAAAGAACATGAATTCACCCAGCTCTGAATTACACACATCACTCGATCAAATCAAAAGCACGCCTGCGCCCACCAATGCCGCTCGTGCAGACGCATCGTCCTTACGCATGCATTCAGAACGCGCGTACATGCGTGCGTCCCAAAACGTACGTAGCGCTTAGTAGTGGTGCGTGGGCACGCAGATCGCCGGCTTGAACGCGAGCGGGCCGGCGGCGTAAACGACGTTGTCGTAGCCCTCGCCAGGCCACCGCTTGCCCTCATCGCGGAGCGGCGCGCCCTCGATGCCGCCGTTGATGTTGGTGAGATTGTTGCACTTGCAGTCCGGCGACGCGAGCAGGCGCACGAAGCACGCCTTGGCGGGGTCGCCCATGTAGTAGTCGGCCGCGCTGGCGACGCCGAACTCAGCGAGGAAGTAGCCGTTGTCGTCGGCGACGGGGTTTCGCCACGCCATGACGCGGTTCTTGCGGTCGCGGCAGGTGACCGTCACTTTCGCCTTGGGCAGCGGCGCCGCGCCGTCCAGGCTCCACGAGTTCCGGTGCGCGCAGCTCTGGCAGTACACCATGCCCTCCACCCTTACCAGCAGCTTGTCACTGTGGGGCGGCTGCGTGGCAGGCGGCGGGGCGGTGTGGCTGTAGTCGTCGGCGGTGGCACCGGCGGCCAGGAGGGACACGAGGATGGCGAGGGGGACGAAGGCTGCCATTGCTTGAAGATTGGTGCTCGGAGGAGGTGGAGTTTTATGATTTGAGCTTTCGCTGTGTGGAAATGGCGAGAGGCTTGGGGTTTATATACGCGCCAACATGAGGGTTAGAACACTAAAAAAATGGTTTAGACGTGCGGCCATGTAGGTGGCGGAGTGGTGGTCGGCATTAGCCATTTAGGCTACGTGAAGGCCAGTTTGTCTTAAGAGATCGTCGGTCTTGGTGATCTCTTGGAACAAATGGAGATTACGTTACATCACAAGATCATTCATAATGATTGGTGTGTGTGGCATTCGAGAGCAAAGATTGCCTGATGATCATATATAATTTCTTGGGATTTGATAAACATCAACCGGATGTTTTTTTGGTTGAAATCACCCAAATCTAGAACCATCACTACAGGAATCGTGAACATTTTAATTTATTTAACTTCGGCTTTTAATAAAACCGACGAAATTTAAATAATTTTCGCCGGCCAAAATCAGTAAGCGAAAGTTATTGTGTAATTTTCGCTTGATCGTGGTAGAGCACACGAAAATTAATTAAGTTTCGTCGGCTAAATGAAACCGACGAAAATAAACACGGGTTAGGGTTACTGTGGCGGCTCTTATTTTCGTCGGTTGGTTGGTTGCCGACGAATATTAATTAATTTTCGTCGGCTAATAGGAACCCACGAAAATAAAACGAATGTTAGGGTTCTTGTGGCGCTCTTATTTTAAATCGGTTAATTGCTTGCGACGAAATTACTTATTTTCGTCGGTAAAGAGAAACCCACGAAAATTAAATGCCTTATGTTCCGCTCGGCTCGGCATTTCCACGCATTTTCATCTGCCGCGCTTTTCTCCCGCGCGCCGCCGCCGCCGCCTCCATGCGCCGCCGCCTCCACGCATTGCCTCACGCCGCCCGCTGCCGCCGCCGCCCTCGCCGCCCGCGCTTCGCCGCCGTCGCCCTCGCCCCGCGCCGCCCCGCCGTCCCGCCTGCCTCCGCCCGCCTCCCGCCGCCGCCCGCCTCCCCGCCGCCGCGCCGCTCCCAGCCAGCGCCGCCGCCGCCGCTCCCGCCAGCGCCGCCATCGCCCTCGCCCTTCCGCCGCCGCCGCCCCATTGCCACTTCGCCGCCGTCTCCCCTTTCCGCTGCCGCTTGCCGCCCATGCCGCCGTCCGCAGCGCCTCGCGCCGCCGTCGTCCCTGCGGCCAGCCAGACGTCGCCGTCGCCCATGCCGCCTCCGCCTGCCGTCGCCCAAGCCGCCAGACGTCAGCCGTCGCCGCCGCCGCCGCACAGCCCGCCGCCGCGTCGTCCCGTTTTTCCTTCCGAGAAAAGTGAGCGACATCGACATTTAGATGCAATTGCTTGTTTATCGTTCAACGTGCAATGCAATCGTAAAATGCTCATGTATTTCTCTCGAGACAAGAACATTAGCCACGCACGAAATTATTGTTTTCAAGTGGTGGGTGCAGTTGGTTAATATATGTAGTTATCCTTTAGGCTCGACAACCATAAGATCATGGAAATAAATCCAAAAAAAATTCATAAAAAAGTTGTTCATGTAGTCAGCAAAAGCATGACTTGAACCAACCATGCATAACATTGTTGCAACAATTCGACAAAAAATGCTGTGGTATAGGTTATGTTATTAAATTGTAATGCAAGTTTTTCCTCGACTAGTGCATGCAAACACATATTAGTGATGAACTGTTTGCAACATTGTCCCTTTTTATTGGAAAAAGGTCGTCTGGATGTGGTTCCTAGCTAGTAGATAATGTATTCTTGATATATTGAGTTGTATTTTATGCATTTAATATACACTCCTTTTAAGGAAAAAAATAGGTCAAGAGCATTTTGTGAGTCTAAAACCATACTTTAGGTGTATCTTGTAACAAGGTCACTTTATACTGGGTCATCCAATGATTGATATATTCTTGCGGCCTATATTTCATCACTTTGCTATGCTTAGTTTCACAATATGCGGATCTTGAACTTTTGTGGAATGTTTCTTCCAGCTTGATATTGCTGTACCATTTGGTATTTTGGTTATACCTTCTATTAGGTATTTATATGCAAGCGGTATGCCACCCTTTTTGAAAATTCGACACATGGAGGTGGGAATGTGGCTAGGAGCTGCCTGTTTATTAGGCCTAGAGCTATTTGTGGTTATCTGGTTTGCGATTAACTACTAGAACTATGAAGAACCGTGAAGCGAAAGGCCAAAAGACCTGTTTTCTTACCAATCATAGTTTAGGCTAGAATTTTTTTAGGCTTGTTGTGGTACTTTGGTTTGATATTTGCCTGTTATGTGTTTTAAAATCATTAGTTTTTATTCTTGGGATGTGCCGACGTGATGGATGAAAGTTTGATAATGTGGCATTGGATTTTAGTTCACGTGTTTTAGGTGTATCTCTTAAGGTCGGCCGTTGCGCTGGTTTAGATCATCCAATGATTGCTAATCTTGGAACCCACATTCCATCTTTTTGCTTATGATAACTTCACAATTTGCTGGATATGGAACTGTTCTTGAACGTTGCTTTCAATTTTTGTGTTTTTGTGTGTGCAGTTTAGTGCCGGCCCATGTGTCATGTGGTCAGTAAGTAACAGTGGGGTTTCATCCTCCTCCAGTGTTCATTGTTGATTTTGAGTGTCCATAGTCTGTTATTCACATGTAGCCTGGTTTATCGGTTGAGATCCGACAAAATATTCATGTAGAGAAATAAACTTCCAACCTTCCAGCACTTGTTACCTACGTTTATCCTGTAGGCCTGGTAATGCAATCAAGCCCTCACATAGCAGAACTAACATGACAGGCTAGCAAAAGGGCACCACTTTAAGCACTATGCACTTCTGATTTTAAGATAGGCTATGTGTAAACCTGGTGGTTTGGATTAGAGTTGAGCCAGTTTTGTTTACTACCCTCTGTATTTGAGTTCATTTTGTGCTAAATGGTAAATCTAAAATTATTTTGTTGTATTTTCGTGGATACTGTAAAATTGGGTGTGGAAATTCCCATTCTAGAGATTTGGTAACAACAATTACAATGTTGAAACCGAAAATATGAGACTGAGTAGGTAAGTTGTGTAACATGAACTCAATAAATCTTTTCCCACAAGAAAAAATTAATATATGACAACTGAAACTGTTCATTCTAAATCTACAATTTAAATCAAGAGCATTCAATAATTAGTCTAAGACTTTCCTTTCCAAATTACTGTTAGTGTCACGAAACCTATGTGTTACCCTGTTCGGACGCAAGACGCCACACATGTGCCACACATGTGAGATGTCTTTGGTCCGAATTGTCCTTTTTGACAGCCTCGGAGTGACCGATAGGCGTGGTATTTATGACGAGCCACGGGGTCGAGCGAGATTTCACGGCATAACCACGATGTTCTCCGCCGCACCATATCCCAAGCGTGCGATGGAGAACAATAAGTTATGTCTTCCGAATTTCTTTCGGACCCTGACTTCAAATCATAAATTGTCTTTCTGTCGGCCACTCTTGGGTGGGTTTAGGACATATCCTTACCTATAGATGTAGGGCCATGATATATATAGGAGCGAAAAAACTCATGATTACACTTGCTTTAATCTATAGCCTCAAGTATGGGTGACGATCGGCGATGGATGTATGATGGTTGGGATAAGAGTGGGGCTCACTCGGATGAGTGGGTGGCCAAGACTACGGCTTTTGTGAACCGTATGTTCTCTTTGTCTAGTACCGATAAGGTGAGGTGCCCATGTGGCAAGTGCCAAAATTTGTCCAAACACGACAAGACAAAGGTGGCGCTAGACCTTTGTCGCGCGGTTTCATGCCAAGCTATGAGTTGTGGGTGCACCACGGCGAGTCATTCTCTCAAGTCAAGTAGAAGAGGTAGATGATGATAGGGCGGGTGATGATAGGATGGACGAGATGCTTGAAGCTATACTGCCGGAGTTGAACTACATTCCGAGGATCGCCTACACCAGAGGTTGAAAGGTTCTTGAGGCCCTCAAAGCTTGGAAGAGCCATTGCACGAACCAACGTAGTGACCCTCCTAGCTTTTGTGACACGGCTCATGGCCATTAAGTCAAAGTTTGCGTTCTCGAATAATTGTTACAACGAGCTCTCCAACTTGATCGGTGATGTGCTTAGAAGCCTCATAACATGCCCAAAGACATGTACCATGCCAAGAGATTGGTTTCTACTCTCGGTATGAAATATGAGAAGATTGATGTGTGCAAAGACAATTGCATGCTTTTCTGGAAAGAGCATAAGAATGAGAAGAAGTGCTTGAAGTGTGGCAAACCGAGGTACGTCGAGGTCGTAAATGAAGACGGTGCAAATGTGATGACTGATGTTGCACATAAGCAACTTCGTTACATGCCGATTACACCGCGGGTCAAACGGTTGTTTCTCTCAAAGAGAACCGCTAGGCACATGAGGTGGCACAAGGAAGGTGTACGTGAGAACGACGGAGTGATGGTGCACCCGTCGATGGTGAGGCATGGAGGGCTCGGGCGGCTTTGACGCAGACTTCGCCATGATGCGAGAAATGTTCGCATTGGGTTGGCGGCCGATGGCTTCACACCTTCGGCCAATCCGCTGCCTCCTACTCTTGTTGGCCCGTCTTTCTGTTCGTATAACCTTCCACCGCTCTTTGCATGAAATATGAGTTTATGTTCTTATGCCTTATCATACGGCCCGCAACATCACGGGACACGCCTCAACATGATGTCAAACCCTTAATCGAAGAGTTGAAACAGTTGTGGGCGGAGTTGAAGCGTATGACTCTTACAAGAAGAAGAAATTCAACCTTCGAGTTGCGTATTTATGGTCCGTTCATGATTTCCCGGCCTATGGTATTTTTGCTGGATGGAGCTGCCATGGAAATTTGACCTGTCCGATTTGTGGTTCGAACACGAATTGTTTCCGCCTAGCTTTTGGTGGAAAGATCAGCTACTTCGATTGCCATAGATGTTTCTTGCCCCAGAGACACATCTTTAGACGGCAGAAGAACGCTTTTAGGAAGAACACCATTGTCACAAAGGGACCGCCGAAGCGTCTAAGCGGGCTAGAAATTGCTGATAAGCTGAGTAAACTGGTCCCAAAAGCAGATGCAGACGGGTTCGAAGGTTTTGGAGTGGAGCACAACTGGACTCACATATCTGGAATATGGGAGCTCCCCTATGCCAAGGCGTTGATTCTGATGCACAACATTGACGTCATGCACCAGGAACGTAATGTTTCTGAAAGCATCATAAGCACGTGCATGGATATGACGGACAAAACAAAAGACAACCTCAAGGCCCGAAGAGACTTAGCGATTTGTAACCGTCCAACCCTTGAGCTCACCGAAAGTGGTAGTAAGCCACGCGCTCCATTTTGTCTTAAACCTAAAGATAAGAAAGAAGTCTTTGAGGTGGATGAAAAAAGCTGAAATTCCCGATGGTTCTGCTGCGGGCTTGAGAAGGGCGTGTGAATGTGAAGACAGGGAAGCTAAATGGGTTGAAGAGCCATGATTACCACATAATAATGGAAAGACTCACACTGTAATGTTTCAGCGGATACCTTAATGATGATGTGTGGAAGGTGCTAGGTGAGCTAAGTTATTTCTATAGACAACTCGTGCTAAAGAAATCACGAAGGAGATGATGGAGATGTTGGAGAAAGAGATACTGGGTGCTTGTATGTAAGATGGAAAAATATTCCCTCCGGGGTTCTTCAATCCAATGCAACATCTCCTTGTTCATCTTCCATATGAAGCTAAGGTAGGTGGCCCCTGCAATATAGGTGGATGTATCACATTGAAAGGGCCCTCAAGAAGCTTAGAGCTATGGTTGGCAACAAGGCAAGAGTTGAAGGGTGCATCGCGGAAGCATTTTCAATTAAGGAGATAGCATACTTCTCGAGTGTATATTTTGCGAGCGAACACAATGTCTATGCTCCTACGATGCGGTACAATGTCGATGAAAAACCACCTTGTAGTGACCTCAAACTGTTTCAATGGAGGGGCACAACTGCTTGGTGGTCGCCGGCCTACTATTATACTCGGGGAAGAACGGAAGGTGCTTTGCTCTACATGTACACCAATATGGATGAGATGGAGCAAGATTTCACGTAAGTGTTATGCGTGTAATTATCTCTTTGTTCATCTTTGCTATAGATCTAATTCATTTACGTTCTCGTGATGAGTTCGATAAGCAAAAGCGGACTTCTAGGCAAAGAACCTCACGAGTAAGCAACTAAATCTGATGCGACGGGATGGAATAAATGGAGGGCCAAATTTCATCACTTGGTTCGTAGATCATGTACAATCTTCTCGTGATATGTTATTCTATTATGTTACGTTTCAATAGTATATATCCTTATAATGTCATGTCCTCATAATGCGGTGCGTGAAAGACGCATAGCGTCCATCGAGACTTGCGTCGGCTATCTTCTGGAAGGGTGGCTATTAAAAGCTATGGCGTTCACGATGTCAATGGGTTCCGCTTCAACCAATAACTGTGAAGGTGTCTTCCTCTTGCATCCATGACTATCTTTGGAGTTGTGACTAGGGCAATCGATGAACAAGGGCGGAAACTAATTATTATGGAATCATTCAAAACATCCTCCGGTTTAGTTTTGCAGGGACAAGAAACTGAAAGTAGTCTTCTTTGATTGTGAATGGTTCGATAACAATAAAGGGACTCGACAAAACCAAGATGGCATGGTGGAAGTGAAACACAACGATAGGCTTAAGGGCTACGACAATTTTATCCTTGCACACCAAGTTGAGCGGGTCTATTATATGCCATATCCATGCACAAAGTCGGATGCTTGGTGGGTAGTATACAAAGCTTAATCCCCGTGAGCGGTTATATACTCTGGTGATCTTTGGTTATCGTGATAGTCACCGGAGGCCGAGGAGGTTGATGAGGTTTACCAAGATGAAGAATTGCCAAGCTCTTTTGTTATCGAGCCCGGTTTAGGACTCGATTCCTTAGTTGGAGACCGTGATTTATGTAATTGTTCCCGAGAAGCAAAAACGGCGGTGATGAAGAAAAAAAATTTACGTGGCGATCTTTATGTAAAGGAGACTACTTGATCGTGATGCTGATGAATTTTGACAAGTAAACATTAATTTATAGTTCTTATTTTGTTCATCTATTATTTTGTCAATTTATTATTATGTTCATGTATTAATACCTTGTACTTGTTTCTTCAACAGGATGTCGCGCAAGGTCAAGCAAACGGCGAAGGGCTTCCTCAGTGTTGCGAGCAAGATTCTACATGGTCGGCGCAGCGAGGAGTCTCTTTTTCAGGCGATGAGTTCAGAAGCCAAAGACGCCAGACTTGTTGAGACACGTGCGGCCGGAATTGCAGGGACGACCGATCGCTCTTCAAAGAACCGAGGTACCTAGCATTTCATAACTACTAATCTCTTATATGTACCTAGCATTTCATATGTACTTATCTCTTATATAATTTCGCAGGATGACACAAATACGGAGGAAGAAGTGGCGGTGCAGATCTGAATCTGGGCCGGCGAGGACGAGGAGCACCAGGTGGATGAGGAGGACCAGGAGGATGAGGAGGCCCAGGTGGACGAGGAGCACCAGGTGGATGAGGAGCACCAGGAGGATGAGGAGGACCAGGAGGATTCGTCTGAAGGTTCTAGCGTATTGCGGAGGCGGACTAGGAGGAGCCATCTTGTCGCCCTCCTCCCAAGTGCCCACGCCGAGGAGGACAAGATTGTGATCGCACCGGCTTGGCGATAGGTGAGAACATTTATTTATGTTTGTTTTATGTTGTTTACTTTAGAACTAGATCTATAGAGTTTGTGTTTCTTGCAGCTCATGGGATGACACGGGTTTCGACGGCAGAGGACACCATAGGCGGAGTTAACGCCATCTTGGGTAACCTCTGCGTTTGCACTACCCGGATTAGTCATTAACAAGGTTTGGTGAGAGCATTCCTGCCACAAGTTGGAAGCATTACAAGCTATCTCTGATGTGAACCATGTAAATGCTCGAGGAGCGATGCCGAATGACTTCGGGTAAGCTTGTGTTTTCACGTAGTGGTAGACTAGATATTCTGAAAATTTTTAAATTGATGCTTGCTATGTATAATGTATTTGCCTTAGAAAATTTTTAAAATTTTTAAATTGAGATCAGCCCTTTCTGGCAATCGTGACACTGGAATGGCCCACCATGTGGTGTCCTTGTCACTGGTTTGTTGTTAGGGTAAAGGTTGTTTGGTGTGATGTCAAGGAACTAGGAGAATCTTATTTTTACAGTAGATGATTAGAATAGCTGCAGATTTCTCAGAATTTGATCTACTTTTTGTTACTTCAAGATTTAGAGATTGGCTATTAAGTAAGCGACATCTAGCAATGGCAGACTTGAACTAAAGCAATGATTGATGAGTTATATTCACATAAATTAGTATCTGACCGAGTCATTACAGCGGATGGGGAAAAAAAGGAATAGACCTTTCTTCATTCACAATGTTTACTCTTTGCATAACCGCTCATCATTATGATACCCTTTGCATAACCGCTCTTGTTATGATACCCTTTGCATGCACTTTCTCCACATGAACATTGGAGATTGGCGTGACATTCACCTCCCTCTCAAATTGCTCCATATTTATATGTCTTGATTGTAGGATCACTAGCGGTCTCACATTAACAGGAAGAGGAAAAATCCTACAAACTCAGATTCATAATCTAAGTTAATAGAATATTGGTACTAGTGAAATTTACGATTTACGTTACCATTCTTTCTTTCTGCTTTCTTCTTTACAATTTACAATTTACGCTTACGCTTTACGTAAATTTACGATTTACGTTACCATATTCTTGATTGGATGATTTTGAGTCATGAAATTGTTGAGTTCTATAATTTTGTAATAACAATTCTTAAATTTAACATTGCAGAAACGTTACCGTTTGGCTGATCCTGCCGAATTGGGCCACGCGACTATTGTGTTCCATGCCAATGCAACGAAGGTAGTCAGGGATGCATTCTCCAATGCCCGGATTCAAGCAACAAATATGTACTTGAAGGGCATAGGGCGTCGAACGGTCAAGTTTGATCGACTTCGAAACTTACTTGACCGAAGAACAATGATAATGTGTAACGATATTAGGGTTCATGGTCATTAGGTTGTGATGTTAATATTGTTTTGATGTATTAACACATGTGTGCGTGTCATGCTTAGTGGATGGAAGACCGTCCAAATGCTTACCGCGCTCTTTGTCGCCGATGGGCTTCTCTGAATGGATCGCGAAGTCAAGGAAGCACTGAGCTCGCAGAGGTGAAGGAGGCCATACGTATGGTGGTGATGGACACATCCGTATGGCTAAACGCATGGTAAGACAGTCGTACCAAATATTTGCAAGAACATATTCACAAGTATATGTATGCCACTAACCCCTAGCTACTGGAGGCTCAAATTGGTGTTCAAATAGAGTGACATCGAAGTTTATGTGCGAGGTCATAAGGGGCGAGACCCATCACACCCCGCGGTTGTGCACTCGGGTGGCCTCGGATCGACCGGTGAGTTATCCACAATTTTCATTGAGTTCTCATCAACTTCGAGCTCTAAGTTGTATGGCTCGCTTCAGCCTGCAGGAGAGCTATGGGCAGGAAATGGTCAGGCGTCACGGTGAAGGCTACGATTGGCGGAAGGAACCTATTGATGGCGTGGCCGTGCATGCTACCGGAGGCGGAAAGAGCCATGGACGGTAAAATGTCATAGTTTCTCAAACTTTGTTAATGCGAGCAATAAATTGAAGTTCTAAAGCCTTTGTGTTCCTGTATTTTGAAGGTACTCCATGTTCACCGGAGTGATTGACTCGAGGGAGGTGCGAGCTCAGAGGGGGTCTTCTTCGCAGAGCTCGGGGGTTAGTAGCCGTCGCCCCTCAGAGCAGGAGGTAGAGGTTGCTAGGCTGCGTGAGGAGCTAAGGTGCATGGATGAACATCAAAGGTCGCAGGAGGCATACTATGCTCGATTACATGGCACAAGAAGAAAGGCTATTCAAGTAAATCTGAGCCCTCAACAGTTAGCATTCCGAGCATGCAACAATATATGAAACTGACACATTGCATTTACAGGCAATGTTCCAGCAGCAGGGCCAGACCATTGTCTTTCCACCATGGCAGCCGCCACCACCACCACCACAATGGGGGATGAATCCTCTGGCACCTTCTCCTGCAGCTCAGGTTAGCTAAACTTGGTCTTTCCATTATTTCTACACTGTTATTTACTAAAACTTATAATAGAAGGGTTATGTCACCACTTCACCAGATTTTGGGAATTCTGAGTTCAATTTCAGAGTCAGAACCATAATGAATTGGGTACATCTGCTTACGTTATTACTTAATAAACATTTTTACGACCACGTCTAAGTTAAAAACATATATTCCAAACTAAGTTCTTACGTAAAGTAAGCCATTAAGGATGCGAGAAAGTTCAAGTTAATATCAATCTATTACATCTAGGCATCCAACATTCTCTGAGCGTAATTGTTAAGCGGTGTAATTTTTACCAACATGTGATTACTTGAATAATACCATCCCACCGAGATTGGATAAAAATCAAAGTCCAACAAATGTATATGTATGGCACAACCATAAAATGGAATGGCTAACAATTCACACTAACAAAATTTAACTGTTTTACGAACGAATGTAGCTTTGGTGCATGCTTGTCTTCCTCTTGCTTGACCTTGATTTACGCCATCTTCTCTGCTTTAGTAAGATAGCTCCCCGATTATGATGATGCCACAAACATATCGATGTAAAACCATTTAGGGTCTTCCAAAATTATTGATTTCTAAACTCGGATGTAACTAGCTTAATGCACCAAGCATGTTAAGGTTGTATCTGCTTTCTAAGTTAAGACAAGTTTCTAGCAGTGGTGTCCTAGTAAGAGTATAAGTAAATCAAATTGATGTGATGGTCAAACAGAACATGTACACTATTCTCACAAAAAAAGGAGATCGAATCTGACACACTAAAACCGATCCATATGCAAAGAATCGCAAATGCAAATATATCAAGAATTGGAAGTTGAAGCGGATTTTAAAAGAATTCCTAGCAAGATGAATTTACCCTACCAATATATGCAAGCTAATAAATACATAAGCTTATGTGGACATAGATGTAAAATGTATGTTATATGGACAACAAAGATAACATGAATAGAGTGCATACACTTATTGTAGTTGCTCTAAAAAAGACACAGAACACAAAAAGATTGACTTATGGTAGTGTTTGCATGCTTTAGCCTAGCTGATTAATTGATGGTGGTGGGTGTACCTTATGTCATTGTAATGCCAAATAATTAGCTTTTTAGTTCGATCATCTCCAATAATGCAAAACAACTATGAAATATTTCTTAGATATTGGTCACCATCTGAGACTTCGCTAAATTTGGTCTCTTCAGATCGTGGGGATCGGGGACAAATCACGCACTGTTTACCAAACTCCGCCGCCACGCCCAAGAGCACCGGAGCAAAGACCTAGAGAGCATGTTCAAAACCTATTTGGCTCATGAGAAGCGGCCACAACTCAAATGACCAATCTTGAGATGTTTGGTAATAATCAGTAATCTTGTGATGCCACAACTCAACTAACTATTATATGTGGATGAATGATGCGACAACTCAACTAATCTTGAGATGAATGATATATGTGGATGAATGAATGGATGTATGTATTTGAATGATATTTGAATGATATGTGGATGAATGATATGTGGATATTTGAATGATATGTGGATGAATGAGTGATATATGTGGATGAATGATTGAATTGAATGAATGATATATGTTATGAATGATATTTGTCTAAATTTGTATGAAAAATGGGATTCTTGGGCTTTTTTTTTGTCGTCGAGTTAATTTTAAATGGGCAGAAAAACCGATTTAAAATTAACACAAATTATTTTCAATGGGCCAAGAAACCGATTTAAACTTAACCCAAATTATTTTAGTGGGCCAAGAAACCGATTTAAACTTAACCAAATTAACTTTAGTGGGCGTAAACTAACCCGACGAAAGTTAACGTTATTAACTTTCGTGGGTACAGAAGAAAATCGACGAAAGTTAATTATTTTCGTCGTACCGTCGTTCTTAAGCGAAAATTAAACTTTCAAGACTAACTCTCGTCGGCGGCGTCCTGGCCGAGCGAAAATAACTAACTTTCAAAATTAAGCTAACTTTCGACTCCTTATCTCTGACGGTCGCGACGAAGCGAAAATAAGGCTATTGCCGGCGAAAATAGTTATTTTAAATAAGGCACAGATCTTATTTTCGTGGGTTACAACCACTAAAATTTTCAGGTTTCCTGTAGTGCATTGGATCATTTGATCCAACGGCCCGGTGAATTTGGATCCGATCCTATTATTTGATCCAACGGCCCGGTGAATTTGGATCCGATCCTATGATTTGATCCAACGGCCCAGTGAATTTAGATGTTCGGGAGTATCGATTACATCCGATCGTATAATTTGATCCAACGGCCCGGTGAATTTGGATCCGAAATCCAACGGTTCTAGATTTGGATGATTTCAACCAAAAAAACATCCGGATGATACCTATACACTCCCTAATTTCTTTGGCCGCGTAGTTTATTAGCTCCTGTCGATGATTAGAATTAGCATCGTAGTACACGTTTGCCGGCATCCAAGCTGAGGTGAGGATTAAGTTAATGCTATACATTTGACTATTAAATTGTATGGTTAATAAACTAAAACAACTTGCCGATTATCGATGATTGCGCTGCCCGCCCGTGCGTGACCTCGCAAGATGATAAAAATGCTACTGCAGATTTTTCCATGCACGTACAGGCACTTTTGCCGGGATGACAGGCACCTTCTGTTCGATAAATTCTGGCGATCTATAGGTCACTCTAGGAGCTTAAAGGCCTCGAATTGACAGTCCGATTAGCAGATAAGGCTATAATCAACTAGGAGTCTAGGATTACTCAAAACAAAATTTCAAATTACGGGGTCATGCAAAATAAAAGCTCTGAGAGTACGGTAACCGAGAGCACTGGTAGTGTTAAGAGCTCGATTGATCTCATCATCAACAGACCCATTGTACGAAGAGCTCAATTAAGACAGTGTGTTCTAATGACAGATTCATCTCCTTCGTTCCTCTTCTTCTTGTTTTTTTTTTTGAGTGGAAAATGACAGGCTCATCTTAAACAGCGAGGCTACTGTTTCTCCATTTTTACCTTTTTTTTCTTTGAGGAGGCACTTGTATCATTGCATGAATGTTTTGCCAAAAAAACACTTGGAAATTCACATGCTTCCTCAAAGAAGAAAGAATCTTCACATGCCCAACATACGGGCTGGCCAAACACCTCAAACGTAGTGGGCCTTCAGCGATCCCAATCAAAAGCCCAAAATCGGGCCCACATCCAGTGAGCGACTGAGCGCAAACCAATATAACAGAAACCTAACTATAGATTAAACCCGGCCCATGTTCGCGAGATATCTCCTCGACGTCCGCCCTAATCCACAATACTTGCACTCTGTTCTGTTCGCCGCTGCCCTCTCGAACATTCCCAAACCCTAGAGTCCTAGACCTGAGCCCATGTCGGGGTCGTACGGATCCGACGACTACCGCGGCGGCGGGGGCGGCTACGGTGGCCGAGGTCGCGTCTGGATCCTGTGACTCGTCTGCCTGTCTGCTTTTGGATCTGCTTTCTGACTGGTTCGTGCTTGTGTTTGTGTAGGTGGCGGTCGTGGGCGAGGAGGCGGCGGGGGAGGATATGGTGGTGGTGGTGGTGGTGGTGGCGGCGGAGGAGGAGGATATGGCGGCGGCGGTGGGAGAGGTGGTGGAGGAGGAGGAGGCTACGGCGGCGGCGGCGGAGAGGTGGGGGTGGACGAGGCGGTGGCGGTGGCGGGCGCGGAGGAGGACGCGAAGGAGACTGGGTTTGCCCTGACGCGAGGTGCGTTTCGTTTACTGGTTAATTCATTCGACAATATTGCTTAAATTGACTGATCTAATCGTTGTCTTCTGGACTGTCGTGAGAATTTGGGTGCGTAGGCATGAGATGAGTTACACTGCTGTAGCATGTTTGTTTGCCTTGTTTAGGAGAGAAATATCCTGTGCAATCACCTATATGTTTGCAGCGTGGTCTAGCATCTAATATCCAACGTTGGGCCCTTCCATCTCTTCTATCCCTGCCTCTGATTTGCTGAACACCTCCTGTCGGGTTGGATATAGATTGGGTGTTCTAGATGCTTGATTGCATGGTTTAGGTGGTTAAATTGTTGGGCTATTCAATTTAGGGGTTGCTTGCGACATGGTGCAAAGTCGCCCCCCATCTTCTTAGTGTGATGTGTACCCAAGTAGGTTGCTGTACAGTTCCATATGTTTGATTTGTCGGGATGGGTGGAACTTTCATGATATTTTATGATTCGGTTCTTAGGATGTAGTTCTGGGAATTGTGATTGGAGTCGGAAAAAAACACTTCTTCATTCTGATGGCTTGGTTTTAATTTCTGCTAGGTTCCCTATAATTTTAACTCACTGTACAATGATTTTAAAGTGTAAAATTTATGTTCAAATATATGTTTGTATTATATATTATTATAGTACATTTGCCTCCTATGCACTCTTTTTTTTACACTAGAGCATAAAATTCACGCACGGTTTTATAACTTTGTTTATTGTTATTGGAAGCATTGAAAACCATTGATGAACTATAGTTTCTTGTAGCTTTTTTTTACACCGGAGCATACACCAGAACTATTGTTATTGGAAGCATTCGAAAACACTGATGAAGTAGTTTTCATGCTGAAAGTGATTATCTTTTGCGGAAAGCTAGACTCATGTCACTTAGTTTTGTTGGTTCCTGTTTGATAATCTTCCTAACAATTTATAAACTCTTGATCCAGCTGTGGCAATGTGAACTTTGCAAGGAGGACTGAGTGCAACAAGTGTGGGGCACCTTGCCCAAGTGGGAGGCGGAGGTGGTGGGTATAATAGTTCTGGTGGAGGAGGTGGAGGCTACAATCGTAGTGGTGGGGATTATAGTTCTGGTGGTGGTGATGGCTACAACAGAGGTGGTGGTGATTACAACTCCGGTGGCCGTGGTGGTGGTGGAGGAGGAAGAGGAAGAGGAGGATATGGCCGAGGTGGTGGCGGTGATCGTGGTTTTGATGACTACCGCGGTGGCAGGGGTGGTGGTTACGGAGGAAGAGACCAAGAGAACCAAAGGGGAGATGAAGGTAGTTATGATTCCGGTGGCTACAGACAAGGTCCTCCTTCCTATGGTGGGCCTGCTGGTGACTTCACAGCACCTCCAAGCTCCTATGGAGGCAACAATGCATACAATTCAGATGCTGCAGTGCCACCTCCTAGTAGCTATGGTGGTGGTCCAGGATCATACCCACCAAGCTATGGTGCCCCACCTCCGATGCCCCCATATAGTGGTGGTGCCCCAGGGAGCCAAGGAGGCCTGCCACCTACATACGATGGTGGGTATGGTGGTCGTTCAATGCCTGGGGGTGGAGGCCCAGGTGGTGCACCAACATCATATTATGGTGGTGGTGGCGGCGGCGGTGGAGGTGGCTATGCTGGCAGTGCTGCCCCTGAGTCTACTACAAAGGTTAAGCAGTGTGATGCAAACTGTGATGAGACTTGTGACAATCCAAGGATTTACATCTCAAACTTGCCTCCTGATGTGACTGTTGAAGAACTGCATGAGTTATTTGGAGGAATTGGCCAGGTACAACTTATCTTCTATTGGATTCCTTAATATTTAGTGATCAAGAACTGTACATTTCATGAATGTATCAATTGCTGACTTGGTTTCTGTTTTTGATAGTGATACTTCTAACAATATGCATTAGTTCTTTTTCCTATTTTATTAGCTTCTCTTATCTCCTTTTTCCAGTGTTACTGTTGACTAATCAATATTCACAGGAAGTGTGTTAACAATGATTTTCTAAGGTCACTGCTGCTAAATTTTAAGGCATGGGTTTGCTCATATACCAAATGTTACATTTTGTGGAGAGATCACAGTTAGAGTGAGTATACCACATAGAGTTGTTGCTGATGAAGAAATACATTGTTTACATTTTTTTAGTAACTTTCTTTTAAAGCTTTACTCCCATGTTGAGTTGATCATGTAACCTATTATATGCCAAATAACTTCTGGCATGTCACCCTTTTTTGTCAGTGATGGAAAATCTTTTGAGAATAGGATACAGTTGTTTTAACGCCGAATTACTGGGTTTCCAGAGTTAAATCATATTTCTCAGAATGTTGTATTGCTCCTATGTTTGTTTTCAAGTTGTGATTTGTGTTCAAGTTGTGAACCAATTTCTTTCTTTGTTTCTTTTTCTGTGATCATTTGCTTTAGATGATTGTGTGTTTTGAATGCTTCCAACTACGCTCTTTTGAAGGTTGGAAGGATCAAGCAGAAACGTGGCTACAAAGATCAGTGGCCCTGGAACATAAAAATCTATACTGATGAGTCTGGAAACAACAAAGGAGATGCTTGCCTTGCTTACGAAGATCCTTCTGCTGCTCATGCAGCTGGTGGTTTCTATAACAGTAAGTTTGGTGCTGAATTTGTTGTGGTTCATGATATTCTTTTATTTAATTCTACGCGTTGTGCAATCCATAATGCATATATTCTATTCATTTTCCAGATTTTGACATGAGAGGCTATAAAATTAGTGTTGTGATGGCCGAGAAATCGGCACCAAGAGCTCCTACATATGGTCATGGGTAAGTACTTTTCAGTTGTTTAACTGCTAAATGCAAATTCTGTACTGCCATTCCCAGTCGAGACATCTGATTATTCTGGCCAAGCAGTACATTGTATTGCAATTTGATAGACTAGAGATTTTTAATTGACATGCACTACCATATTATTCAGCAATATGTGATTAGGAGTCACTTAAAAAAATTCTATGATTAGGAGGATATGCCATTAGGGTGAAAACATTTAAAGCGGTTGGGAAAACACTAAAACCATTTTTGTTTTCATATTTTTCTCGGAAACGATATCGGAATCGATAACTACTGAAACGAAAATGGCATCAGTAATTCAAAATATCGGAAACGAAAATTGATACAAAATATATATCGGTAACAATCGAATCCAAAAAGAGACCCAGAACGTCGTAAGGACATGTACCACCAATTGACTTCAAAAATTCACACAAATAGTACATCCACATAGAAATTAGTAATTAATAAATATTCACAAATTTATGATGAACACACATCAAATTTTAGACTTGAATGACTACATTAGAGTTTTGTTTTTATGATATTTAAAAATATCTATGATTGGTTAAATCATGAAAATGGGTGGAGATTGTAGCCTCGTGATAAGCTTAGATAGAGTCCAAAATCACCTAAATCGGAGTTCGGAGTAAAAGTTATGGGCGTTTTAGTGACCGGAAGGAGTGTGATTTGTGGTGGAATAATTCCGGTAATAATCGACGGAATTTACCGATTTTTCCGGATATCAAGAAGCGGTCGAACAAATCAAAACCGCTACGTTATCGTTTACAAAAATTACCGATTCCGATTCGATTCCGAAAATTACCGATCTCGACACGTCCGGTTGAAAAATTTCAAAAACGGTTTTCAGAATTTCGGGAATTACCGATACCGTTTTCACCCCTATATGCCATGCACCATCGGATTATTTTATTTTGGCTTAGCTTTTACTTGAACTTTTAGTTGGAGTGTACTGAGGCCCTGTTTGTTTTAGCTTAGGCTTTTTGGCTTTTGGCTTAAAGCCAACTTTTTGGCTTAATGAGCTTTTAAGCCATTTGCTTTTAAGCTAAGGCATGTTGTTTGGCACCTTAGCTTTTTTATGGGTTGGATAGTGTAGCTTATTGTTGAAAAATCTAAAATACCCTTTTAGATTGTGAGGAAGAGGGAGAGGGAGACGCCCTTGAAAACAAAAGAAGTTTCATTTATACTAGATAGGAACTCAGCTACGCCGTTCAAGTACAAAATTTGGTTCGTTGGTCCTTCTCGAAAAAATAAAGTTTGGAGGACCCGTGACGCGAATATCTGAAACTATATGGTTTTTTGTAAAATTACGGTAGAAGGGCACTGGATGTAATTTTTTGTTTTTGCAAAACTACCCACCGTAGGACCCAACCGCTAATATACAGATTACGGAGCTTTTTTTTTCGCAAACGAAAAAATAAAGGTGGAGGACCGTCTGAAATATCTGAAACTATAGGGCTCTTTTGCAAAATTACCGATAGAAGGGCCTGGATGTAATTTTTTGTTTTTGCAAAACTACCCACCGGAGGACCTGTTCGTGAATATATATAGACAACGGTTTTTTTTGCAAAATAACCGGCTGGAGGACCTAAACGTAATTACGAAATTTACGGAGGGCTTTTTCGCAAAAAAACGGCGACACGTGGCCACCCTGGTTGGCCTCCAATTCTCTCGGCTTTCATAGATAAGTTATATGGATGGTATTGGTGGGTAAATATGTTACAACTTCAATGGCAAATATAAATTTCAATCAGCAAAAGCCAAAAAAAACCACCTCACATTGGCTTTTAGCTTTTAGTTCATGGGAGGCTTTTGGCTTTTTTTAAGCCCGGCTTAAAAGCTATTTGTTTGTTTTAGCTTTTGGTTTTTTGGCTTTTAAGCCAGAAAAAAGCCGAAACAAACAGGGCCTGAATGTAGTAAAACCAAGTTAACCTAACCAAATTGTAATATTATATACAAGTTACACTTATGATTAATCTGGAACATAAAGCCCTGGCTTGGGATTTCCTCATATGATTTATAAGGGTAAGCATGACTGTGGATGCTGAAACAATTGTCTTCTGTTACTTGAACTGTGTGTTCTTGATGCATAGAAGCCAATTTGTTGCACAAAGCAATTTGTCAAATTCATTGTAGTAAACAATTCACTGATGGGTGGGAAATAGGGTAAATGTGTGGGATCAGGAGGATGACAAGTAAATTAGGTACAGAGCAGTGCGTATTTGTGCTACTGCTTCTGCATTAAAATCTTGAAAATTCTCAATTCAAAATAGTGTTTGTTAACCATAATCTTTATTTCATATACACATTTGATCATATGCAAGGAGAAAACTGTACTAATATGTCACAATTAAAAGATTTGGAGTTTTGTTTTAAGCAGTGGTGCTTTTAAGTTTTAACAGTGTATTATCTTAGTTTATCACTTTACTACATATAACTAAAACCATGATTCATGTGGATGATGCATATATATATAATTTCTTCACTGCATTACATGGTGTACAGAGGTGGACGTGGTGGTGGCTTCGGTGGGGATAGACGCAGGGATAACTTCAGAGATGGAGGAGGCCATGGGCCTAACAGACACCAGGGTGGCGGTTCCCGTTCACGACCATACTGAAAACGACTAATATAATTACTAAGATTGTCATCTGTCAGAAACCATTTCTATTCCTGTTCTCCGGACTTGTACTCATACAGGAGCGTAAGGTAGGTTGCCGGATTTCCCTGGATTTCTGTTCCATTGTCATACTCCAATGTTGGTCGAATGTTTGTTTGCCTTATCCAAAAGTGATTGATCTATGTTATGTGAATTTTTCCCTAGAGGCAGCTGGATAAGCTCCAAATGCTGGTAGGTTTGAGATGTTATTTCAGGTGAGTGCCGATCTGTTACGACTGTAATGTTTTGCTTTCTTGGTGATTTAATCGCATTCCACTTTATTTCTGCGATTGTTTTTTTTTTTATCTAATGCTTACATTCCACATGGTACCTCAGCCGGTGGATCACTCCTGTAAGCTTGGATTTTGCTGTGGAGAACAGGTAGGGCGTTTTTGTTCTATGATAGGTTCACTAGACCTAGGATTAATTAGCTAACGATGTGGTTCTGTGGATATTAGATGTAATCTATGAATCTACCTAGACCGCTGCACTTCCATTTTTATTCATGTGGTCGTGGAATTAAATTCAGCATGTATTAGTTTCTTGTATTACCAGAGTTAAGATGCCTCTTCGCGCTAACTATGCTTTGAATGCTTAATTCTACCCCGAATGAGAAATATCTCGGTGTATGGTAGTAGTTTAGGCGCTGTTTAGAACGACGGAGTTCGTGCTTTCCAAACGGGGCTTCAGATCTTGCTGCAAAGCTTCTACGCTTTACTCTTGGAATTGCATCTGCAAAGTGTGTGGAGCGACTAATTGAACACCGTCGGCATGACATTGCCGCCTGCTCTTCTGTCAGCGCAAGCGACAATTCTGAATCCACGGAGGCAGCCTCAGCTCAATTGGCCTGTTGGCACTGGGAAGTCGGCAGTGGATGAATATTGTCTGTCTTTGGAGACAGGCACCAATTTTTTCTGTTGATCATCGTCCTCCCGTTCCGTTCATCTCTCCACATGAAGCCTGTTCTGTTGTTGCCCTTTTTCTCTCATTCCACTCCTCTCTACATGAAATGACCTGGTCTGTCTTTCGCGTCATACGCGCGATATTTTATTTTTTTCCTTTATATGACCTCTTCCGTAACAAATGTATCTAATATATGTTGTATTACATTTCTTGAATAAAGTTTCACCTTTACGGTAATGTTCTCTGAAAAAAAAACTTAGCTGCATCAGTAACTATTCCATAATCATGCACGTTATTATTTAATCAAACGATATTCGTTGTTGATTTGATGGTATACGGCTCGCGCCGAGTAAAAGGGAAGTAAAGGAGATTTATACGTGGCCAGGAGTGATGTGTGCGATGATTAATGACCGCCCTCTTCGGCACGTCTAGCTGTGCGTAACGTATGTGCCATGAGCTCTTCGAAAAAGTAAAATGCTACTCGCAGATTTTCGACTCATAAATTGCTTTTGAGTGTTGATACGTGTGACCAACACCACCGTCCAATGCTTGGTGTCGTCGCTATACGCACATTGTCATTCCGTGAACGTGCATCTTCGAGCATGCGACGAACAGTGAAGTTTTGTATAATGCGGGCAAAAGTCGATTTTTTTTTTGTTACCCGGACAGGCTTGGCATTTCCGGCAGCTTTAACTGAATCGAAGGATGTAGAGACTAGAGATGTCAGAATTCGAAGGGCGCAGAGGCTAGTGGCCGTGGTGACAAGAACACGCTGGCATAGAACCTGTTTCTTTTGTAACATGCATCGCTCCTATGGAGTGTGACTCATGCTCAATTGCTCATTGATGAAATTTATCACGAATCAAAAAACTGACCTAAACTGGGAAAAATTCTTCCCAAGATACATAGTATGCATTTTCATCTCCTCTTGCTCTTCAGTTTACTCTTTCCTTCAAATTTCCTAGTCCCTCCTCTTGCCTTCCATCTCTGCTTGAGTTTCTTCTCCACCTTGTCACCCCTCTCTTTCCTCTCGTCCAAGTCAGACGCATTGCCATCCGAAGAAACTGTGTCATCAAAGTCTCCAAATCCGGTCAGGTTCTCGTACTCGTCTTCATCGATCACCCCCCGCTTCAGCTTTTTCAAGAGCCGGTATTCATGTGCGAGCTCATCCATGTCCTCCTTGGTTTGGACTGCTTGCCGCTGCTTACCTGTCTTCTTCCGCTTTGGTTTTTCGGGCTCCTCCGGAGCTTTCTTCTTCACTGGGTTTGGCTTTTGACCTAGCTAGCTCTTCTGCTTTTCTTTTCAATGCCTTACTGGCGTTGTTTCTCTCGAGCTTTATCCCTGCAGCGAACCAAGACAGGAATCATATCAACCACACTGTTGATACTTGCTTCCAAGTAAAATACTGACAAAAATCTCGCAAGTAAAAGTTGCTGGCTCCGAGATAGCTTCAATATTTAGTCTTGAGATCGCAGAATATGGGCACACAATATTTGAGGTTTCATTTTGACAGGAATAGCTCGACAAAAGTATTACATCACAAAATTCTTGTTGAATGTCCAAATATGGATTTTCCATTGTACTGAAAGATCAAACACTAATGCAACTGTTCACCGTACCGATAGTGAATAAGCTATTACTAGAAAATGAACCATGAATTGAGCATTTTAATTGGCTTATGGTGGTGCTCTGTTGAGTTGCTTTGTATTAAAATTGAATGTACCAGCATTAAAATCAAGAGACGAGCAGTGAGCAGCATCTTGTGAAATTGTGCAGTGATCAGCATCTTGTGAATATATCATGGGAAACAGCAGCAGTGAGCTTGTAAATGTTTCCAGATTATGCATGTTTCATGTTTTCAGTCTGAAATGCCTTCTGTCAAGATTTTTTTCGTGGATTGCCCCGTACCCCATACGCCATAGGCCGACTAACCTGTGCGCGTCGGACTGGAAAATGCCTTGCTTTCTCAGTTTGAGCTGCTTCAACTTTAATTGCTTCAAGGGTGATGCTGTTTGACCCGGCCCATTTGGCCATCTCTATCACACACTGACAGTGAACTGTAGGCCACAAAATGTCAAAAAGGTGTCTCTGGTCGGTAGGGGCGGAGCCAGGATTTAAACATGGAGGGGGCTAATTGGACACCAAAAATATTATAGCGATATATATAGTCTTCATTGTTTTTCTTGTAAGAGAAGTCACATCTCATTTGTATTAATTTAAATTTGGCTCACGACTCACCGAGAAGATCATACAAATCAATAAGTTCCTCGAAGTGATCTTTGCTTCTAGTTCCTTCTCAATATAGACTATCGTGCAATGTCGAGAAAATCATCTCCCATTTTATTTCGAAGCGGTTTTGACAAGTTTCATGGTCGCAAAAGCTCACTCGAGCAGTTGCAGCACATTGTGAAGAGTGATGACTAATGATCAGCAACTTGTCAACCATTGGATAAATAGAAACTTTCCTGTTTTAGCTAGTCCATGTGTCGATCAGTAAGATGGTAAACATTGTAGATGTAGGTCTGGATGGTTGCATGCATCCAGTTGAAAATGTGGTAGTTGACATTCCAATTGAGCTCTTTCTTGACTAGAAAAATCTGTGAGATAGAACTTGTCCACCAAAGTGCATATCTTTAACATGTCAAATGTATCTCGTATGGATCCAAGGATGCATAAAGCGTTAGAAGCTCTGTCGCTTGAGAACTAAAACGATCATTCAACTCAACCAATTGTTGATCTATAGCAACATTGAATATATCTATATTGTAATGATGTAACATTGTAGTGTTATCATGCTTATTGCGAGATTTGGTCACATCAACAAACTTACAAAGTGCATTTAAATTAAATATTTAGGGAGGGTACCTTATAGTGTAATAATAGATTTTTGTTTCGTTGGGGGGGGGGGCAGGCCCTACCAGCCCCCTCTGCCACTGCTGGTCGGCCATCGACCATCAACTGTAAAGAAGAGAGGCGTTAGCCCGTTACCATCGACCATTGACTATAAGGTGTCTTTGATCGGCCATCGACCATCGCTTTCATCTTTGTTTGCTATTGAAACGCAGCAGCCACAACCTCGATCTGCACCTCAAATCTCAGGCACTTCTCCGTCACCGCCACACGCACGCTAGGTCTCCGTCGCCACCTCCTGGGGAAGCCACGCACACCCTTCTGCCCCTAGGGTTCGAGACGAGGGTTTAGCTCTTTTTTGATGCATTTGGGTGGCCCCGCAAACGAACACCACGAAGGCGTATTTCATACGTAACTCACACTTGAAAGCATATTTTCTGGGAAAAATTGATGATTCGGCCTTATTTAGTTATGCCATTGATAATTTGCTCCGTAATATCTCATTAACATACAAACTCGAGACCATATATCAGTAAGATATACGAGACAAATCATCAATTGCACCAGTTGAAATGGAGCAAATGATCAAATCTCCCCGTATTTTCATTCGTATTATACCCAATCTGAAAGAAGCGCATATGCATGGGCCTATTACAAACACGGTTCAAAAAATCAAAGAAAATATCTCGATTTTCATGATTTTCGATCGTAGCACCGCTTGGCTTTTAAAACCGCTCGATAAACTAGTCCAATTAAAAAAAATCAAAAAAAAAATTTTATTCGACATAAACTGGCTTGATTTCAACAAAAATCCCTAAAAAAAACGGACCACCAAAAAAAGTTCAACTAGTCCGTCGATTTCGGTCAATTTTCCATTTTTTTCAAAAAATTTGATTTTGAAATGTCGAGACCCGGATTTGCAAATCCGAAACCTTCTATGTATACTACACTAGTCCAGAATCACGCTAGTGCATACAGCTGGAAACACAGATGAAATATCATTCCATACAATGAATTAACTAAGAAGAAACAAATTATTATTAATTAAAGCAAATGACCTTATGGTCAAGATTCATACATCCATGCCTTATGGGTTTAAGAAACAAATAAAACTGTTACATCGGAAATAAGATAACTTGCGCCATTCGACATGCCACAGACAATCATTTGGGGAAACGCCCTAGTCCACATAGTCTTTATATAGTATTCCTTTGATACTCATTACTTCCTGGTCCTTCCTCAGCAACTGATCAATAAAGGCATAAAGTCATGAGTACAAAAAGTACTCAGTAAGCTGTAGAGAAATGATGCAATATATTCATGCACGACTTAACAAAGGATAGTTATATGATTCATTTGCAGAAAGCAATAACTTGAATTGAAATACAATAAATAGATTGAAAGCATATTGATGAAAAAGATAATAAATAATTGGTAAATCAATGGTAGATAACATTAACGGAATGGCAAGGCATCACCTTACTCCATCCAAAACAAGTATCAAACCACTAAATTCAACGGTATAACTTTAGATACAAAACAACAATGAACTCTCTGTTCACATCCCAACAATTTCCATATTCCTATATTTTATAAAACACTCTATATCTCGTGTGAAATTTTCGGTTTGTCCATGACCGCGGACACGACTATTCGAATAGTTTTACATTTTGCAGAGATTGTACAGCTTTACCCATAAGACATGAACATCTCTTGGTACCATCGATATAAACACACTTTCGTTGGTGTGTCACAAAGATATCATGACAAAGCCTTTACAATGCATTGTCTAAACTCGGTACTGCCCTCTAAAGTTTTGCCCCTCAGGACCCCCTCTTGAGCCATGTGAATCTACCCGTCCATCCCGAAACCCACACCAACAATTGGAAGTACTCAAGACTAGACATTGCAGATTAATCAGCTAGATCTGTCCTATACCAGACTTGTGGTTGCAGGGTTAGGCCCAGTTCAATGGCGTACAAGATTAAGTCCTTAAGTTGTCTCAAGCAAGACAACCACATCCCAATGTGCTAGAAAACACCCCCTTTACTGCATGATCACTTGCCTAAGGAAAAATATTTTGTTCAACCAAGACCAATGGCAAACCCTGCCATAGTACAACAAGTTTTACAACAGTGGCTAATTGTCACGATTCAATATCTCATTAAGTCAAGATTAATATTAATTCACATGTGATATGAATCCCATAGTACAACTAAGCAGGTCTAAGCATAGCTACGATAACATATTGTTGGTATTATGATTATATCCAACTAATAATGACCTAGCTAGGGCTAACAATGGGTACATGGCATTCCAAAGATGAAGGTGGCATAATTTCAATCAGGTGAAAAGATATTCCCACAAATTACGCATTGATACACAAATAACGTGTAATTGTATAAACCAAATTACTTTTGCAAACATGGGTTCAATATGATCAAAGGTTATGACTTGCCTTGTTGATCTAGTGTTGAGTCTTGGTCTTCAAATTCTCCGTTTACTCCTTCAGAATTCGCATCTACCAAAAAGGAAAGCAATAAAACCAAATAAATACCAAACAGAGACTAAAAAAGCTCAAAATTGAAAATAAATTGCTTTGGAAGATAGAGCTCGATTTTAGAAAAAATTAGAAACTTGAATCGCTTCAATCGGATCGTATGAGCGAGAAAGAGCCTTTGGAAGATTAAATTCAGAGAAAATGGATGAAAAGGATAAAATTCAAATTTCTTAATTTATTTTTCTATTGGAAAATCGATTTATTGCGCAACGCTGATGTTAGTAATCAATTTCCCGAAATAAAAATAAATCCAAAAATTCTTATTTCGTTGACATACGAGACCCACGGTCTATGTACCGAGTACACGAGCACAGCGTAGTCCACGGTGGATCGGACTCACGGAACAGGGAAAAGGGTGATGTCATCATCGACGTCATTGATGACGAGGCGACACGCGGCGGCTGACGGGACACTGACGCGGCGCACATGCAAGCGCTAACACCGACGGCCACGCGTCACACATCTAGCGGCTTGGTGCGGATCGGACGACAGAGAAGAGGCAAGGGCGCGGCGAGGAGGCGTGGCGCGATCGGGTGCGCCCGTGGGTGATCGGACGGCCAGCCTTTGGCAACACGAGTGGGGAGATGTGGCATGATCTGGAGCGTGCACCATAGATCGGATGACCACGGTTCATCAACGGAGAGCAATGGCGAGGTGGCAGCGCAACTTACCGGACGCGAGGAAGACAACCCGGCACACGACAAACAAGCGACAGATCGAGTGCGAGACAAGATGGATCCAGAAGGGGGCGACGCGGCAAGTCCAGATGTGCAAAGAGTAGCGGTGGAGACCGACCTGAGACGGAGAACAAGGCGACGGAAAGGTTCGGGCGGCGGCAGGACTCCGGTGAGCTCGCGAGAGAAGATGGCGGTGTCTCACGCAGCAAGACTGGGGCAAAAGGGGCGGCGCAGCAGGAAAGATCGCACGGGGGTCATTAGGACTTTAAATAGCCCTAGGAAGGCATGCGCGACATGGATGCCAAGGCGGCGATGGTGCACGGAATTCGGACGGGTTAAGGTTAGGCGGCGACGCGATGTGGTGGTTGGGCCAATCGGTAGCCGTGAGCGATTGGATCAAACCGCGAAAAAAGCAGCCAACGGAGAAGAATAGGATTAGGCCGAGGAAAAGAATTTGGCCCAAGATGAATTTTGGAAAATAAAAGCATTTCTAATTTAATAAATTTCCAGAAATTCAAATAAATCCAAATAAATTTCAATAAATAGCAAATAAATTCAAAAAATCCCCAAAAACACAGAAAAATTTCTTGAAGCACAAGGAACCCAACAAAAACTGAAAATCTTTAGTTTGATGAATAGATTAATCAAATTAAATCTTTTCATTATTAAAAAATTCAAATTAAGCTTTGATTAATTCAAGAAAAAATGCAAATAGTTCATTTTTAAATTCAAACATTACAAAACATGAAATTTTGGGATGTTACATGAAACTCTATGATTCTTGACAATTTTGACTGTTTTTTGGCTTGATATTTCTGATTTTTGAATTTCGAGGGATTTTCTCCAAATTGATTTTTTCAACCCTGATTACAGGTGTATTTCGCTTCAACTGTTTTCTATGCAGTACAATACATCGTCATCAAAAATAAGTTCAAAAAAGAAAAGAAAAAGAAAAAGGACGGCGTTTGAAGAACTGCAGATAGCTCCTTCAGTCCTTGTCAGTCTTCATTTTGGTCGACGGATTCAACAGCAACAGCACTGCCTTGCTCATTCACTTTCTCTTCTACATCACCACCACCCTGCAAATATCACACAAAAGAAAGAATCCCAAGGTGAAACAACATTATCTACATACCAAAATTGAATGATTTTGTAGTTCAACCTCCTCATCATCATCTGGGATCACCACTGTCTTCACTTGTGCGACAATGACAGTAATGTCATCCATCTTACCACCTGCGGTAACAAAATTTTAGGCATCATGGGCCTACTGGTTTTGCCGCATAGAATAGAGCATGGCAACATGTAATGAGCTCATGCTTGCCTATTAGTTTGGCTCCAAGCAGTTTCTTCCACCAGGGGACATCAAAACCCTGCATGTAAATAATCAAAATGAAATGTGTTCGGTCATCTTTTTTAGTTGTAACAAGCTGTAAATAGTGACAAGAAGAACAGAGAAGTTTGTCATTAGAGGTATTTGTTCGCACCCTACTCCGGGCCTCGATTGAGTAGGGTGAATCAAAGGTAACATCCACGGAATGTTTTCTTGCAAGCTCTGCCAATGCTTTTGCTGTGGAAAATAACAAAGTTCTCAGAAGGGTTGGAACTTGGAAGGACTGGAACATGTGTTTTACTTTTATGTCCCCAGTTGCAGAAGCGAGATATTTACCAGCTTCATCTACACCTGGAGACTCAGAAATGACAGAAATAATCTCGTGATCAAAGATATTGTCAAAAAGTCCATCTGAGCCACTCACAATCATATCACCCTCCATAAGATTTACAGTGCAAACCTGATAGATAAACCAAAGGAGTCAAAACCAGAAAGCAACTATCTCAAAAAAAATGCTTAAATCTTGTTTGGCTATATTGACTACTGTAGTGAAGCTCACTATATCTCCAGTAAATGGAAAGTGTCTGTATGTCCATATATGTACCGGTAAAACGACCTTTTCACACACTTGACTATTATGTTGACCTACGACATGAAGATCCAACAACAAAAAAACACTAGACCTACCTACCTGATTGACTTTCATATATAAGAAGTAGCCACCTATGGAGGTTAAACTTTTAGAGTGAGATGTCGTGTCGTATTGCTGGTGCTTCAACAGTAATAAAAGAGAACACATTATTAGAATTTATAAGAAGGTATGTACCAGTGCATCCTGATATGTCTGACCAACTGCCTCAGAGCTTATCTGATATGGGCAGTCAAAATAATGTTCTTGAGGACATGTAGAGAACATCACTTGGCCTAATATGTTATCGAAGAAGAGAAAAGAACAACAGGTTGAAACTGGTATGAAGTAAGTATGTTAAGAAACTTCAGAGAAATATAAATTCAATCATGTTCACCTTTCCTGATAACTTTCAAACCACAATCTCCCACACTTGCAATTTTCAGAGTACCAGCCTTGTCAAGCATTGCGATGATTCTGTTAACATTGCAAAGAATTTTATACTTTTTGAAATGCTTGCCAGAACAAAGAGTGACCCATAAGGCTGTAATGTTTAGAGTTTTTCTAGTTGGAGTTGAGTGGTGAGTTTTTAGTGGGGGTTGAGTTGTGAGGTTTTTTCCCCAGTTTTCTCCCTAAAAATCGGGGACCAATTTTCTCTTTTCCTGCTTAATTAATTATGCAACAATTACTCTTTCTAAAAAAACCCGTAAGGTTGTAACATAATCACCGGAAAAACAATACTTACACTGTTGCAGATCCAACTGAAGAAGTTGCAGCATGTGCCTTCATTAGAAGAATCTGAGGATCATGATTGCCCTGGGAAGGATAGCAACTTCTATTCGATATGTAAATTTGTCACGAGTAAATGACACGGTATTTAAACATACTTTTATTTAGCAGTACTGATTTAGAAATACCTCCTCATCCTTGAGAAAAGTAGAGCTGTTCGCCATGAGCTCTCGAGAAAACAGAGCTGGATTGACATCCTTTTCTGCCCATCTGTCAGTAGATAAGAGATTGGCTAGCAGGATAAAAGCCATGTGTGAATGCAAATTGCTGGAAAAATGTTTTATATGCCATTGTAATTGTTCCGGAGACCTTATGTGCCATTGCAAAATCACATCTTCCTTACATGCCATTGCATTTTCAAAACCTGCCCTTATTTTCCACTGTTGACTAGCCAAGCCATGAAATGGTTGTGTGAATACAGTTTTGCCCCTGCCTCTCTCTTCTTCCTCCATGCCGACGCCATGCGCCACCACCTCTATCACCGTCGCGCCCCTGTACGCTACCACCTTCGAACAGCAATAAAGCAGTAGCAACAGTGCCCTCTTGCCTCTCCTTTGCCTCCCTTCTGCATCGCCACACCACCACCGAGCCACCATTTTCCCTCCCAAGTCCGGCGAAGCACCGGATTTGCTCCGCAACCACCTCTGCGAGATTCCTAAATTCGAGCCCATCCTTGTCTTCCTCCCAATAATGTCTCTTCCCTCACCTTCTCTACTACTTTGTGATCCTGAGGGACATCTTCTTCGCCGTATCGCCACCGGGAGATCGCCGTTGCCTCGCAACGCCGTCGACCCCAACACCTCCGCTAGCGAATCGCCGGTTCTGCCATCTCCCAGCCAAGATGTCCGCGTCACAGAGTCCGCCTCATCGCCTCGAACCTCTTTGCCACCTCTTTTTGTCGTCTCCTTCGCCGCGGATCACTGGCACCATCGCCCTCCGCCGCGCCGCACCATCTTGCCGTCGCCAGCCTCAACCACGCTGCTCAGGCGAAGCCGCCGCCACTGGAGTCCTCCTCATGCCCACGCCGTGCTCCTGCGCCCGCCGCCCAGGCCGGAGACCGCCGGATTTCGCTGCCGGCGAGCTTGTCCATGTCGCAACTGCCGCCCTTGCCCTGCTCGTTCCGGCTGCCCTAGTCCTCCCGGTTGCCCCAAACTACCCCATAGTCCTCCCGGTTGCCCCAAACTACCCCATAGTCCTCCCCGTTGCCCCAAACTACTCCATATGGGTTTGCCTTCCTCGGAAACACGTCACGCGCCCGCCGTCGTCGCCGATTTCTCACTTGCTCTGTCAATGTTTGTTGGGAAGAAGCACAGTACCGAGCCGGTACTGCCCCGCGCGGGCCGGCGGGCGGAAGGAGGGGTTGGATCTTGCCAATCCAATGAGGAGAAGAAGAACGGGAAGAAGGTGAGGATAGAATGGGTATTATGGACAAATCTAATTAGCTAAATCTAATGGAGTTCACGGCAATAACATAAAGAGGTAATGTTAATGTTTCAAACATGCGTTAGCAAGTAAAGAAGATGTCACTTTGTAATGGCACACGAGAGGAATTTGGAACAATTTAAATGGTATATAAAAAGTTTTCCTACATATTTCTTGACAAACGCTGAAAGCTGAAAGCTGGACGCAATCCAATATAGAAGAGAGGAGAAAAAACACTGATCACAGTTCATTGCAGCACTTCTTGAAAAAAAAAGGTTTCATTGCAGCAAAGATGGCGTACCCTGAAACACCATCTGCAATGGCAAATACTCCACCAGCATCACCATTCACAAAGAAAGCATCTTCTCCGCCGGTCTCAGCCTTGAAAATGTGCAAAAAGATTCAACGTTAAACACTGGCTACTTCAGATGGGGAAAAGAAAAAACTCCCAGCAAATATATGATCTGTAAACAACAAATAGACAATTGTGTATCATAAATGGCTAACCTTTCTTGGGTGCGGGATTAGATGGGTTCCAATAGATAACACAGCTTCCAGCCTACAATCACAAGATCACATGATCAAATGCTGACAGATACACCACAAATACTGCTCGAGATTAAACCCTCATCCTAGGGTCCAAGGATTGGACACAATCAAGCATCTGCGAGCTATGGTTTCTTGAAACAAAGGTCGAAGAAAGGGGCATACTTGGCGGCGCGAGGAGGGGAGAAGCGCGAGCGGCGGAGTGGAGGATGGGGAGAAGGGGAAGAGCAGTGGAGGCGAGGCGGCGAGAGGCGGGAAGCAGTGGAGGCCGCCATTGCTGCTGCTATATCCCGTCGCTTCCGTCGCCCGCGGCAAACGCGAAGCGCTAGTGGAGGCAGGCAGGCCACATCAACATGGCTGCTGCCTGTTGGTGGGTAGGGTAATGGTCGCATCTTTCAGGCTTCCACTGGGAATCACTGAACCCAGTACTCTAACCTAAACCCCTATATTTTTTCTCGAAATCACTTATTTAGAAATGATATAAAAATTAAAAATATCCTATATCAAATTTGTCTTCAACCCATACTCCCTATTACTTGTCCCTATTATTTATCTAAACATTATTATTACTTTACACCTATGAATTATTTACTAAAAATAGAAATAACGAATAAAAAATATTAAAGAAAATAGTAGGGGGAGGAGAAAGCCTCTAGATGTAAAGGTGAGAAAGGGTCTCCTTACAATAAGAATTTCTTATAAGGGTTGGGTTGGAGCTCATATTTTTCTAATTCTCTTTATAATTTAGGATAAGGAATGATTTAGAGGGTGGGTTAGACTTGCTCTATGTAAACTCCTCTTTCTTCGGTTTGGTCCCTGACATTCTCAGCATTGCTGCATCAAAGGGCCCTTAGCATATCCTGAATCATCAGATGCAAAGATTACATATAAAGTAATTCTGTGAGCGCAGTTTTGGTATTTTAAAATTTTAGACCTTCTAATTGATATCTATATATATCTATAAAGAAGGGATGATATTCGATGTACGTCCTTTGTTTTAGAGGTTTAAAAAATCCTAAGATAATCCTTAAACAAAAAGAACAAAATCCCTATAAATTCTCCTATTAATCGTGAGAAGACGAGAACATCTGTACTGCTATTTTGGGAGGACCATTGCAGATAAATCATATATAGATATTGCAATTGTTATAATTGTATAACAAATAGTGTTATACTTTTCAAAGGTATCAGAGATATATAACGAATGTGATATGTTGTAATATCTACGTACACAGTTGTCTAGGAAATTCTGCTAGTTTTCAACACTTGTTTAGTTGTTTAGGCCATTCTAATTTTCAACGCTAGGAAAGAAAAAGGCTATACAATTGTGTGCTTACACGAAATAGTTTCACATTGATTCTACCAAAGAGTTGAGGAAAGATTAATACATCTTGGGATACAAATGTTTTGTTGGATAGTACAAAATTGTCTTCATTTATTTTTATACCATATTCTAGTCTATTCGGTCACAAAAGCATGTTTTGCAATATATGCAATCAAACTTTCGAAATTTTGATTATCAAAATTTCGGGCGTCGTCATCGATCTCTCAGAATCATATTTTGCCCTCGTCTGGATTGCCACCACATGGAGTGGCTAACGATAGATCAGAAGGGCAATTTCAGAACGAGATTAAATCCGAGAATGCTGGTGCTGCCACGGTGTCCCACGCCTCGGGCCCAGATGCAGCCGGGGAAGGAGATGAGTGTATTGAAGATTTTTTCGGCCAACTGTGGAGCATTCCTGTATGCAACTCGCCAGTTTCTAGGGTTCATACGGCGCGGGGTGTGCGCGTATGGATCCTGAAGAGCTTGCTTGAATCTGGCAATTTCTCGGTTTTTGATTGTTTTCCTGCATCCTCCTTTGATTATCTCTCTCCAAATCCACGATCGTTGAGTTTTGCTAAGGATTTTTGCGGTCGGGGGAAAGGTAATCCAACTTTTGCTGAAGTTTTGAAGATGTCTGATCGGAGTTGGAATCACTGGGGGAGGAGCAGCGGTGGTAGGGGTTTTGGCCGTGGTTGGCGTCCTCCGCCACCATTTAGAGGGTCAAGGAATCAGAGGGGCCGTTTCCAGCAGGGATTTAATCAACCTTGGCTTCCTCCAGTTCAAGCTCCTCAACGATTTCCTCAAGCTCTTCGTCAGCCAATGCAAGATGCAGCGGAAAATCCCACTGATCAGCGAGTTGGAATGAAAGGTACATCCCTTGATGCGCCAGCTGGTTCTGTTTCTCACTATGCTCAATCGATCTGCTATAATTGTGGAGAACCTGGTCATTTGGTGGGTAGTTGTAAGAATCCCAAACTTTGTTTCATCTGTGAAGAACCTAATCACCATGTGGATCAATGCCCTATGCGTTTGCAACCTCATTCCTCTGCAAAAGTATATTGGTAGTGCTGCTCAGGGGTTAGGTTTCTTTTACTGGAAGTTCCTGAAGAAAGTCGTGTTTCTAACTTCAGATTTAACAATTGTGGAGTTCTGACTATAGACCAAGGAGAGATTAGTGTAACTGAGCTTGAGAAAAACTTGTCCGACATCTTTGATTCTAAATGGCCTTGGCAAGTTCGTCAGTTAGAGTCTTTCAGATTTCTAGTTCGTTTTCCTCCGCACAAAAAAGTGTCTGATCTGGCTCTGCTGCCTAGTTTTAATCTCACTAAGCCTGGTGTTTCTGTTTACATTGAGGCCTGGAAGGAGAGATTGATGTTTTTGATGAACTACAAGAAACTTGGGTCCAAATTAGAGGTATTCCTCCTAAATGGTGCACTTGGAAGGTCTTCGACCAAATTTCTTCGTGTTTTGGCTTGCTGCTCAATGTAGATTGGACTGGCCTTTTTAAAAGTTTTTATGAGGTGGCCAGAATCCAAATTGCCTGCAGAGATCCCACAAAAATTCCTACTCAGAGGTTAATGGGGGCAGAAAAGATTCTGTTCCTGATTAATTTGAAGGTGGAGGAGAGTGATAAGGTAGCTCCTGTAGAAGGTGATAGTAAAGATGATGACAATGATGATAATGAAGATGATTTGGATGATGTTGATGATGAATCCAAGAAACAAGATGAAAAGCAGGATGGCATGATTACTGACCTCAGTAATGAATCGGCTAGAAGTAATCAGTTTGGTGCTTCGGGTAGGTCAGGTGATACTAAGGGGCTGTTTGGTTTGTGACCCTCACTAGCCATACCAAATATTGGTCATGCCATCTCAATTTGGCTGGTATTTGGTTCATCTCCAATTTTTGGCTCGCCATCAGCAAACTTTGGCTCGCCATCCTTTTTCCACGCACCGAGCGGGCATGGCGCAGGCGGGCGATTTCTTCGCCATTCGTTGGCGAGACACCGCGCGCGTCTGACCTAAATCCTCCAGCGCTATCGGTGACCGGCGGCTAATCCTCCCGCGACTCCATGAGTCCCCGCCGCCACCTGAGTCTCTTGCACAGTCTCTTCCACCGATCTGGTCTCCTTCTTGCTCTTGCCTCTCTTCTATTTTGGATTCTGGAGGATTTGCGATTCATCCTGTGTGGGTTGGTTGATTTGATTTATGGGGTCTTTTCTTGGCTTGGTTGGTGGGGTTCTTTCAGGTGGCGAGTGCTGTTTAGTTGGGGGATCTCTTTCTGCTGTCGATCTTGTTGGGATGGAAGCAAAAGGCGATGATGAGAGGAAGTATTTAGTCATGCACCACTCTGAATGAGAGATTTTATTTCTTTGTGCTGACAAACAGACTTACTACCCATTATGCATCTGAGCCTCCTCATGGGAAGGATCTTGTCCTCTTTTGTTCACTCTTCTGCCTGCTTTGTGCAGCGGTTCTCTTCTCCGGTGAGGAATTCGTCTAGATGATTTCTTTTTTTCTCTTTTTTGTGTGTTCAGAGAAACGAAACTATTCTTAGCTTAGCTTGCGTATTGGTGAACGTTTGTGTGGATGAAGTTTTGGCGAGGTTGTGGAAAGAAGAGGACCAGATGATGTGGGTTTGCCTTTGGGCGATCCAGCCATGATGCGGACTGAAATTTCTTTGAGGTCAAATCTACTTGCCGCTGATGGTTCTTGTTTCCAATCCTCCCTATCATGAAAGGTTTTGTGAGGAAGTAAGATTCAGGAAGTTTCTGGTGCTGTTCTTGGTTATTAGTTTTTCTAATGAGGAAGTAAGATTCAGGAAGTTGAGAATGCTGATGATTTGGCTGTTATGGGTGCTAATTGAGGATGGAAATCATTTTTTTGTGTTTCAGGCTTATTATTTGGCATCATCTAGTCTAGCAAGACATGCATGCCAGTGCATTCTATCAGGTGGTTAGTTGATCCCATAGTGTTGTATTGCTGTCATCAATCTAGTTTGTTCTTTACTGGAAACCAAATTAGCATGTTAAAAGTTATAAGCAATGCTTGTGATAGGGGTCTGCTTGTGGATCATGAAATGGAGCGTAGGTGTCATATTGGTTATGAAGTTTATTCAAACAAAATAGTTCACTGCATCACATCGTGTCATGTGTTGACATTATGCTTGCTGCTCTTTATTGACTTTTTTGTGTTACTACAAATGTTCAGTATTAACTGTTTATCATCCTAGCAATGAAGCTTCTTGTTTCAGTTTATGACGCTATGCATTTCTTCAGGCAAGAAGATGCTCAAGAATTTTTAAGTGTTGCTCTGCTGGGGTGCACCATGCATCACAAATTGTTTCAGAGCAATCTGGCTTTTCAGTTTCTTCAATGCACACGGTGTCAAGTTCAGCACCTGTAAATATTATATTCTATTTAGAGAATAACCATGCAGTATCTGATCATTTTAGCGCCTAAATATGGTGATATTTATGCTATATACTATTAACGTGTTATTCTTTGCCTTTGGTGCAACGCAGCAAATCCTCTTTGATTAGTGTTCCAACCCCCTAGTGAGATCCCTAATGACATGCTCATTTAAATATTTGGCATCAAACCAAACATTGCCAATATGCCATGCCAACAATTAGTTACTTTCTAGGGCTGTCGGCTGTGAACCAAACACATTTTTTGTTGCCATGCCAATTATTGGATACAATCCAAACAATCTCATTTTGCCAAATATTTGGTGATACCATGAGTTGGCTATGACCAAATATTTGGCATGGCTTTTCATGGCTACAAACCAAACAGCCCCTAAATCTGGGGATATGAGAGAAGGATCTGCTGTTTTCCAAAGATGTGATGCTGCTCTTGTCAAGGAAACGAATATCCTAAGTTCTGGTATGAGTGAGAAGAAATCTTGGGTGCAAATGCTTAAAGACAACATTAGTTCAACGTATAAAGAGGACAATGTGGATGATGTGAAATGTTTTGAACTCCTAAAGGATCTGGAATTGGTTGGCTCTGATGAAGAATGGGATGACATTAGAGATGTTAGAGTAGAGGAATCAGATCTGCTGAACATGACTGAAGAGGGGCTTAAGAAACAATTGGGTGAGACTAAGTTTCAGTTCATGCAGACGGTTGAGAGCGACTCAGTTCTTTGTCAGGAGGAAAATCATAATCAAGATGAGATGGTAGAGGTGATTCCTGCAAATGCTCACAACAAGTTTCCTGTACAGAATCCTGAAGGTTGTTTGATGAGGAAAAGACAGAAGAACTGCGGTCCTGTCCCTTGCACGCGAAGAAGCAAAAGAATAGATGATCAAGGAAAATCCATATTGCAAAAAGCGCAAGAACTGCTACAAGTCAAAAATCTGGAAGATTGTCCTAAGGTGAAAGGTACGTCAATTAGGAGTTCTTTTGGCTTACTTTCTGTTCATGATTTAAATGGCTTGGCTGAAAAGGTTGATATAGTAATGGGTGATAATGACATTGAGAAAGCTAAAAATATCTTGTTATGCAAACAAGTGGATGCTGATAGGATACTTAACTTTGATAATACTGTCTCTGTTGGAGACTGTAGCTTTAGGGATAAAGACAATATTGCAGTTGAAAATTCGGTAAAAAATAATAATGATATGGGATCTGTACCTCTGAAGGAGGTGGAGGTGGAAATTGAGCTTGGGGATTGGACTAGGGTTGGTAAAATAGATGGGGCAAGCACCCTAGGAAGATGAGAGGATCATGAAAGGGCTCTTTTGGAATATTAGAGGTTTTGGGCAGCCTAGTAAATCCAAATGCTTAGCAGACTTGATTCATAATAATAGGGTGGACTTTGTTGGTATTCAAGAGACAAAGAAAGAAGATTTTAGTACTTCTTTTCTAAGCTTTGTCAGTGGTTCTAAGAATTTTAATTGGAATTGGTTGCCGGCCAAAGCCTCTGCTGGAGGTATCTTGGTTGGTGTAAATGTGGATCTAATGGATATTTTACATGTTGTCGTTAAAGAGTTTTCTGTTCAATGCCTGATTTAGCTTAATCAATCTGGTTTTGTCTGGAAGCTTGTGGTGGTATATGGATCTCCTTATAATGAAAAAAAGCAAGATTTTATCTCTGAGCTCCATGAGATTTTTGTTGTTGACAATCAGACTCCTATTTTGTTAGGTGGTGACTTTAATCTGGTCCGATCTCAAGCGGATAAAAGTAATGGGAGAGTGAATAATAAATGGTGTAATAAGTTCAATGAATGGATTGACCTGTGAGGTCTAATGGAATTACAGTTATCGGGAAGGCACTATACTTGGTCCAATAATCAGGATAATCAAATAATGTCAGTAATTGATAGAATCCTTTGTAGCACTTCTTTTGAAGAACGTTTTCCATTAGCTATTGCTTCTTCCTTACCAAGGATTGGCAGTGATCATACCCCGATTCTGTGGGATTCTGGGGATAGTTTTCATCGTGCCAATAGAAGTTATAAGTTTGAAAAGTGGTGGTTGCTTCATGAGGATTTCGTAAAGACTGTGCATAAAGCTTGGAAGGTTCCTACCAAAAGTAAATCTGCCATTGACATTTGGCAAGATAAAATCAGGAACGTCAGAAGGGTTACAAGGGGCTGGTGCTGTAACGTTGAGGCTGAAATAAAAAGGAAGAAAAAGATTCTTATAGATGAGGTGGTTGCTTTGGATATTTTATCTGAAACTAGACTCCTTTCTTCTTCTGAGAATTTTAGATTGGTTTCCGCTAAAAGTGAATTAGAAAATATTTGGGCTATGGAGGAAATTAAAGCTAAACAAAGAGCTAGAGATAGAGATGTGAAAGATGGTGATAGGAATACTAAATATTTTCATGCTGTCGCTAATCAGAGACGTAGGAAGAATTTTATTTCCACGTTGGATGGTCCGGAAGGTCCGACTAATGATACTGATGAAATGATCAGTATTGCTTGTGAGTACTACAAGTCCTTGTTTGGCTTTGAAAAGAAACCCAATATTAACATTTCCGATCTCTTTGTTGATCCGGATGAGAGAATTTCGGTAGATGAAAATTTAGTGTTAGAAGCTGCCTTTACTGAAGATGAAGTTAGGAAAGCTGTTTTTGACTCGTACCTTGATGGGGCTCCCGGTCCGGATGGTTTTCCTTGCTTATTTTATCAGAAATTTTGGGACTTGATTAAAGATGACTTACTCAATCTCTTTAGAGACCTAGAAAAAGGTGTGCTGGACTTGTTTCGTCTTAATTTTGCCATGATTTCTTTAATTCCGAAAGAGAATAATGCGAGGAGTATGAAGCAATTTAGACCCATCAGTTTATTGAATTGCAGTTATAAGATCATTACCAAAGTTCTAACAAATAGGCTTAGCCCGATTTGTAACAGGTTTATTTCGAAAAGCCAAACTGCTTTCTTGAAGAACAGATATATCTTGGAAAGTGTTGTTACTGCGCATGAGATCATTCATCATTTGCATCACACTAAAGTGAAAGGGATTGTTCTTAAGTTGGACTTCGAAAAGGCTTATGATAAAGTTAATTGGAGTTTTTTTATGGATATTTTGAATAAATGGGGTTTTGGGAAGAAGTGGCAAAATTGGATTAATGCCTTGTTAGAAAAAGGTTCTGTGGGGATAAAACTTAATGATACGGAGAGTGATTTCTTTCAGACAGGTAAAGGTTTGAGGCAGGGGGACCCGTTATCTCCGATTCTTTTTAATCTGGTTGCGGATGTCTTTGCTAGAATTTTGCAGAAGGCTGTTTCTCATGGTTTGGTTCAGGGGTTGTGTAGTGATTTCTGCCCTGGGGGTATTATTAGCTTGCAGTATGCAGATGATACTCTCCTTTTTCTCAAGAATGATGTGAGTTATATTGTTCATCTTAAATGGTTCCTTGTTTGTTTTGAACAGATGTCTGGTTTGCGAATTAATTTTCATAAAAGTGAATTAATCCCTTTGGGTTGTGATGAAATTGAGACTAGTCGGTATGCTAATATTCTTTGTTGCAAAATTGGATCGTTTCCCATTAAGTATCTTGGTATTCCTCTCCACTATGACAAAATTAATAAGGAGGATCTTCGCCCTTTGGTTGATAAAATTTTGAAGCGAATTGCTAGTTGGAGGGGGAAATTGCTTTCTTACGGGGGAAGGTTGACTCTTATTAAATCATGTCTCTCGAGCATCCCTGTGTATTTATTGTCCTTCTTCAAATTTCCTAAATGGGCTCTGGATATTCTTAATTCTCACATGGCCAATTGTCTCTGGAATGACTATGAGGGTCATAACAAGCTTCACTTAGCTAATTGGCATCTTGTTTGTATGGAGAAAGAGTATGGCGGTCTTGGTATTCCAAATTTGAGAGATTTAAATCTTTGTCTTCTTGCTTCTTGGATTAAGAGGTTGTATGCTAATGAGAGCAAGCAGTGGACTGAACTCGTTAAGTATAAATACAGAACTGATAACCCGAATATTTTCGCATGTCATCCTGATAATGCTTCTGTTTTTTGGAAAGGGGTCCTTTGGGCGTCGCAAGCCACTAAGTTTGGGTATAGGTGGTTTGTGGGTAATAGTAAGAAAGTTAGATTTTGTGAAGACAATTGGTTCGATCCTTCTTGTTTAGCTATCCAATTTGGGGATCTTTATGGTTTGGTTAATGAGAAAGGTGTTTCTATTGCCGAGATTTGGGATGGTTCAATTGTTCGTTGTACTTTTAGAAGGTCTTTTCCTGAAAATTTGATGATTAGATGGTTCGAGCTCGTGGAGGTGGCTAAAAGTATTACCCTGACGGGTGAGGAAGACTCTTTAGTATGGCAATATTCTAATAAAGGTGTTTTCTCGGTTAAGTCTCTTTATGCCATTATTAACTTTAGAAGGATTGTTCCGGTTTTTATTCCTGCTATTTGGAAGATTATTGTTCCTCCTAGGGTCCAGGTCTTTCTTTGGCTTCTCTCTCATAATAAGCTTATGACGAAAGATAATTTGTTGAAACGTGGCATTGATAAAGGCAGTGTTTGCTATTGTTGCAATGATTCGGAATCGGTTAGGCATATTTTCTTTGAGTGTGTTGCGGCTAAAAACGTTTGGAGGTCGATTTCGGATTTTTTTGGTGTTAATCTGGGCGCTGATTTTGAGTCTGTTGCCCATTTTTGGTTGAGCAATTCTAAGAATGGTGTCTTGAATTCGAGTTGTGCTGCTGCACTTTGGAGCATCTGGAAAATTAGAAATAATATGGTTTTCCGTTTTCAGGCCTGGTCAGATGTAAAAGTTATTTGGAGAAAGATGCTAAGCTTCTCAGGAATTGGAAATCTTTATTCAATGCAAAAATGTTGGCCAAGATGGAAGCATTCTGGAATCACCTAGAGAAGACCATTCTGGCGCCACTTGCTGTGGAGGGCTTGAAGAACTAGCGCGGGAGTGAAGTCGTTATTTGGTGCCTGGAGGGAGGTGTTGCGGAATGGGTTAGATCTTGCAGCTTTTGTCTCGTGTCCTGATGCTGTTTGTTGGCTGTTTGGCTGGGATTGGCTCCGGAATTTTGGTTGTGGGGTACTTTTTGGTAATGAGTTTTTTGTTTAGTTTCCCTGCGTTGATGTAATCTTTTGCGAGTGGGCTGGATTGTTACAGTTTATCCCGTCGAACTTTTGTGGCTGTTATCTGGACGTTTTTCAGTTTCAGAAATGGAACTGGGACATCAAGTTTGATGTCCTGTTGATCTAAAAAAAATTATCAATTTGTTTTTTAAATATTTAGATCGGATACATGAAAGTAATATATGTAGATTTATTTTGAAAAGTATTTTTATAATATTATAATTATATTTGTTTTATAAATATGCTATATAAAAATTAGTGATCAAAGTTGTGTTTGGTGACCTTATCCAATATGACATGTTTTGTGACCGAATGAAATAATATGTTAGTATAGTTAATACCACTAATGTTAAGTATTTTTCAAACTTCAAGTCGACAAACCATTATCTGATGGTACAAACTACCAAAGCAAAGGTACTATATATAACAAGCTCAAGGATAGCAGGGCCAAACTGCAAAGTTAGACAAGGACAAACCCAGGAATAGGTGAATTCCCAAGGGGTTCGAAGACTAAAACAGAGTGTAAAACTGATAAGTGCTTTAAGATTCGCGCGAGCTCGATCAGCTCCCACCTAACCACGCCCAAATCATAAATACAAGCAAGTGCCCCGTTGTATCGCCGGAGCCCAGCTTGCCTTGAAGGCGAATTCGTGAAGCGCCGCCGCGATCCCGATCACCACCGCGTCCGCGTCCGCCTCCTCCAACGCCGCCGCCGTGGTGAGCTCGCCAGAGAGCCATGTCGCGCTCCATGAGCATGAGGTCGCGCCGCGACCTGCCTCCTCCCCAGCAGGTGAGGGATCCCTCTTCCCGCACCCCTCTGCTTGTGCCCGTGCGTGCGCTTGTGTGTGTATACGCGTGAGCATTAGCGCGAGAGCGTGCCACTTGCGAGCGTGCGTGCGACGAGCGAATTGGATCTCGGCGTAGCGAGGCCTACGCCGCGGGAGGAGTCGCCTCCCATGGCGAATTTGTTGGAACTAGGGTTGAAGTACCGATTCGTGTTCAGCGCCTCGATTACACGGCGTTGTGGGCTTGCGTGTGAGAGGATAAAATTTCAATGTGGATGTTGAAATTGGATCGGTATAACTTGAGCCTATATTTATATACTAGCCAGAGAAAGTAATCCTTATTTTGTTAAGAGAAAAATAACATTTTGAAAAGTCATTGATGTGGTGTTTTAATGGTAAACATATTTATGAGTACTCGCCCTATCACCCTGTTGTTTGATGCCTTAAGGCAGAGAGGAAGTGCTTCGATGCTACGTCTTGTTGCGTTAGAAATTAGCATCTGGGCAAGTTCCTCACGCTCCTTTGTCAACATTGAATAGTATTTTACACATTGGACCTCTAGATTATTTTCTTAGCAGTTTTTGTAATCACTAGTTGTGTGTTTTCAGACAATTGAAAAGCTTGAGAATATGGTGGATGGAGGAAATTACTATGAAGCCCAACAAATGTACAAGTCAACAAGTGCAAGGTACTCTGTGTATAATTTAACTGAAGCCATAGGGTGTGTTTGGTTGTTTTAATGAACGGTGCCTTGCACCACTGAATGCAAGATTTGGCACGTTTGGTTGTTCGGACGAAAGCCTGAGCCTGGCAGGTCTCATGCAAGATTCTGTCTTGGGCTTGGCCCGACGAAAATGTGGCAAGCGAGCTTCGCGCGCGTGCATCCAACTATGGATTTATGATCAAAATGTTGTGATTGATGGTCATGATTCTCAGGGACTTGGACATATTTCAATCCAACTCATACCTCCATCTAGAGGGTATACTCGATCACCACCCCATGCAAGAGGTGAGAAAACCTAGGCCATATGTAGGCAACCAAACACTATCTTGTATGCACCGTCCTCATCTACCCCTCATCGTAGGCAACCAAACACCTCCTGACTGCAACCAGGTCCAGCTAAAACAACCAACCAAACATACCCTTCTTTCATCCACAAAGCCTTGGCTATGCCAACCTGGATGGGGGATACGCGCTAGGCTATGATGGTGCAGTAAACCAAACACACCCATAGTGGTTGGCTCCCCTTTAAGCTTTCAGCCTTTTACTATTTTAACCATGTTGCTTGTGCCTGTCTATTTCAAACTTTCTTAACATAGGAAAAAAATTCAATCGTTACTCCTTCACATTACTTGAATTGGATCCACTAAATGATACAAGTTGGTAATGTAACATCTTCGTTTTATAATTACTACAGATAATTTGGATAATGTAACATTTTTAAATAAACTCATGCCAGGAGATCAGGACATACTTAAAGCAAATTTGAAGTAAAACAAGGGCCGGAAGACCGGAATGTTATCATTGGCATGTTACATTGCATGAATACTAGAGTTATGTTCCATATGACCACAATGGCAAGTGTCATTCACACGCAGATTGTCCACATATGTCTTAGGCTAAAAGCTCATTGCATACAGAGTTATCAGGTCGACTGTAACATGAGGGTATATACTGTAGAAAACCTAACTAAAATCAATTGAGGGGAAAAGATATAATATCAAGGACCAAAAGACACAAGCCAACTGTTTTAACTTGTTTCGGCTGATTTCATGCAGGTACATTGCTTCTCAGAGGTATTCAGAAGCCTTGGACATACTTCAGTCAGGAGCTTTAATTCAATTGAAGCACGGGCAGGTTATTTTCTTGCCTTAGATGCACCTGCACAAGTTAACAGAAATTGTCTACAGCTAATTTTATAGATCACTAAATACAAAGATATTTATTAATTCGATGTCAACATATACTTTCTTCTTTTGTCTGTGAAACTACCCAACTGCATATATTTTCTTCAAAATCCAGAAGCTGCACAACCAACCAAAAACAACCCAAAAGCTCAGACTTGGTTATTTTAAAGTGTTCAATTGCTTCCTCCGCTGCATGCCTCTCTGGTTTGGAGCAACCGGCTCTCTTTGTATGTATGTGTGTGTGCGTTTTGTGTGTGTGTGTGTGTGTGTTGGGAGGGAGGGAGTGATTTTCAGAGCTTACTGTGGCTAATCACACGTATCAACTTAAAAGTCCTAAATTGGCATTTAACCAAATTAACGGTTCAGATTTACTTTATTGCCTTGATCAAAGATCTTAATGTGATTATATTATTACCAATTTCAGGTTACCTGCGGTGCTGAACTCACTGTGCTGTTCGTGGACACCCTTGTCAAGGGACGAATTCCTTATACTGAAGAAACCTTTGGTCAGTTTTTTTTTTAACTTAATCTGAAAGTTGAGCTCCCGTGCATTGCAACAGGATTCCCAACACAGGGAACAACCTTTATTAAGGATTAGAATAATGTAGCAAGAAGCTACATGATCGATTGATTATACCTATCACAAAGCCATGTTCAAGATTTGCAGATTCCCATGCAAGATGTGCATCGAGAATGTAGAGGTACATTTCATTAGCTATAGGGAACAAACAAATTCGTTAGTTAAAGCTAAAGGTTTGTATTGGACAAATGAAAAACAAAGATGAAAGAAGATTAAATATCCTATACATCAAGGTCAACAACTTTACACAAGCTAATGCTGGATGATATCAAAAACTTTACACAGGCTAATGCCGGATGATATCCGTTTGTTTCGTGATAGTTCATCACCAATCTTTGGAAGGTCACCATGGTACCCCTAACATCTTTACATATATACATATGCAATAATAATAAAAAAAGCATTATTAATCAATCGTGTAGGTATAATATTAATTATGAAAACAACAATTGTTCTTTAATAGAGCACATGCAAATTTATCTGACTTAGTTAGCCAGTTTTCCCCAATGATAATACTTGAGTTGGGGAGGCATGTACATTGTACATTGGAAACCCATGTATAGGTCTCATGCCTAATCAAGGTGGCACTGGAAATGGCTGCCACCTCGAATTATTCGTCTTTGTGATGGGTATAACAATTAATCATGTTTCTTCTTGCTATGTTATTCTAATTCTTACTAAAGCTTGTTCCCTGTGTTGGGTATTCCATAGCAATCCACTGGCACTCAACTAGTTTCACTAGATTACCAGATTTTCTTTTAAATTGCTTGTCCATCCTGTAAGTAATGATGCATAGCACCATTTGATTTTTAGAACATATTTGCAATATATGCATGCTCTTAGTGGGTCCATTATGTGTAAAGGTTTAAATAACTTGCTTAAAATATTGGTGGAAATGTTGATCTCTAGTCCTGATAGTGGTTTCAGATTTATTTCCAGTGCTTTTCTTCATTAGTTTGCCTGCAGAAATTTTTTTTCTTTCTCGGTTCTAAATCAGCTGAACTAAGCTTTCTTCCTTTTACAAATAACAGCTTGCTGTAAGTTTTGTTGTTAGGTATCTCGTTTTGTGATTGTAACTATATTGTATAACCTTAGATCGGATCAGAAAGATGTATGAGGCTTTCCCCAGGATATCTATGCCCCATTTCCTTGGAGATGATTATGACGATGATGGGCAGAAATTATCTGAAGCTATTTCCGCTGCAAAAGTGCGTGCTGAGAGTTGTTCATCATTCCTGAAAGCAGCTATCAGGTAAGGTATACTGATTTTAATAAATCCGGCCATTCAAGCATTGAGCTTTTTCTTCCAAACTGGTAGTGTTTTCAGTGGATTTTATGACCAATACATCAAACTGTTTAACAGCTTGACCTGGAGTGTAAACCTCAGTGCTTGACCATTGATGACAAAGCAGAAAACACCAATGAGCTTATCATGATATGAAAATACATGGTTCTGAACATCTGATTCCTGTTCATTTGCTCTCATGATAAAATCCTGATGGAGATTGGATTGGTGTAGCAAAAAGGATAATTAATTATTTTTGCTCTAAATAACTGCGCTCAGCCACATGTTTTGATGCCTATTTTACTTCGAGCTTCATAGTCATTAACCTTGAAGAAAAAATAAAGCTAAGGGTTGGTCATGAAATTGTTATTTTAAGGTGAATCAAGTTGTGTAAATATATTTAGTGTTGCAATACAAGGATAATTGCTATAAGATCTTTGAATCTTTGTTGTGTTTACTCTGTTACTGGACAAGGCGATTTTTCTTCTCCTTTTTCTGGCTGCTATCTTTATATGGCACTAACATTGTATCCTACCTATATTAAGGTGGTCTGCCGAGTTCGTGGCATCAAGAAATGGATCTCCTGAGCTGCATGTTATGTTGGCTGAATACATATATTCTGAATCTCCAGAAACGGTACACTTTTCATAACTCTCTGGCTGAATGTGCTGATCTTCTATGTTAGAGCTGCAATTTTTATGGGTCATTGCGGCTGTTGTAGTAATGCTTCAAAGTTTCATGTGGAGTTTCCCTTGACTGCAGGACATGACTAAAGTATCAAGTCATTTTGTGCGTGGAAATGATCCTAAAAAGTTTGCTTCTATGCTTGTAAACTTTATGGGCAAGGTAATGCTTTTGTTCTTAAAAAAAGATGTTACAAATGATGATAGGTTATTCTTGTATTCTCTGAGTAATGGCAGAAAGTTACCCAACTAAAATATTTCCAATGGCTTTTGTGTGCATAGCATTTTTATTATTTCATGCCGCTTAATACAACTAGTCATTTCACTATGATTAGTAGATTCGTGTTCTCTATCATAATTTTCTTTTGTACAATGGATTTCTTACTTGGTGTTTAAAATGGAGGCAATCATTCTCGAAAAGATAAAAACAGAACGCAGACACGTGCTTGTTAAAGTGTTCTCCCAATCTGTTTTTGGGTTGGACCCCAGTTGAATATTCCTGTCCAACTTTCATCTTAGTGTTAAATGGGATCCTGATATGTTTTTATGAATGCAATATATAATCATATTAATCTTTTCTTTCTTATCATGCAGTGCTACCCTGGTGAAGATGATACTGCAATTGCACGTGGTGTCCTAATGTAAGATATCCTTTCTTTCTTTCTTTCGAGAGGACTCGTATGAGGGGATAATTTGACAAAACCAGTAAAGAAGGTGCATTTTGCAATGCAGAAACCGGATTTCGGGGGAACTTGTCTAGATTCTGTTTTGTTTACAATGATAGATACAGGTTAGTTAGCACTTAGCAGTGTGCTAGGAATGCATGCAATAAGATATACTGCCTCAATACAAATATCCTTCTATGTGATTTACAAATCCTGTTTGGGTCATTCAAATGCATACAGGATAACACTGTACAGTAAACTGTTTCATTGATGGGATAAAATTATATTGGGATTTTGGGGATGGAGATGATCGGTTTTCTGATATAATGTTCCTTCTTTAAGGTACCTATCACAAGGGAACCTCAGAGATGCAAATTTACTTATGGATGACATGAAGGAGCAACTAAAATCTGCTGACTTAGAATTTCCAAAAACTGATTTAATTCAGTTCATCAAGTATCTTTTACCAACGTAAGTCTTTCCTATCTTTCAGTTTGCATAATCTTGTCATGAAATCACTCTCCAATCTCAGGCATTATTTTATACAAGAACTGAGGAGCTATTTTGTCATTGTTTTCTCTTGTTATGGCAATTATTAACCACATTTTGTTGTTTACAGGCTTGAAAGAGATGCTTACCCTCTTTTTAGGACACTTCGACAAAAGTACAAGACAAGTACCAATCGTGACCCTGTATTTGAAGAGGTATCTTAGATTGATAAGAAAACCTGTTTAAGCACTACATGGCATGCTTTGCTGTTTGTATCTTTTCGTGTGTGTCACTGAGTTCTTGCCAGCGTATATGTGAAGATGATGATGTTAGATCATTTAGGAGTCTCTAGGTCATGCACAACTTAACGTAGCTCTACGAACATTTGGCCTTGTCTACGTGAGCTATCCATCAGGAAATATAGGTAGGAACTGTCGTTAAAGGACCACGGACCACCTGTTCTTACAATATGTTTATTTAATTCTATAATATTGCCCTCCTGCTATACAAAAGAAGAGAAAAAGGTGGAAAAACCTAAGTCTCTTTGTTGCTTAATGTTGGAGCTAACTTGCTATCATATTAAAAATAAAAACCGCAAACTGAAAGAGAACTCATGATTGCACAGCTATTTTTGCAGTTATTGGATGAAATAGCTGCAAAATTCTATGGCATACAACGCCAGAACCCTCTTGAAGGACTTTTTGGTGAAATGTTCAAGGTAAATGCTTACTTTTGTTACGCATTCATGCTGCTTGCTATATCGAATTGTTTTAGCAATCACTACAGTCATGCACCTTGTGTTCTGAAATTGGTGGTGCCAAATTGACTTTCCCTGAAGTGCATATCAAGTAAAACATACCAAGTATTGTTTAGAAACTTAAACTTACAGATGATCTAAGCATTTATAAATCTGAAGTGCAAAGAATTCCCCATGTAGTTCCATGTTTTCCCCAGCATATGAACTTAGTAGTCACTGAACTCCATTGAATATAGAAAAAAAAAATGCAACAATGAGTAATTTTACTGTTTTGGTATCCTCGGTTTCCCTCTCCCTCCCTCCTCTCTCTCTCTCTCTCTCTCGTACCAAATCTATTCCTTAGTACCTGCACTTCTCAATTTCACGTATTCCAAGTCACTTAATCACATTGGTGTGAGCAAATTCACAATATAAAGTTTGGGAAAATTGAGTCTATACCATCAAAAGATGTCCCATTTAGGGGAAACAAAACTAGAAGTTTCTGGTTCAGTTATGTACCATCAATTGGTCGCAGCGTTTACAAAAATACCACTCCAGTTACCATCCAGTAGCTCCTCGTGGAGTTTGGGTGTAGAGAGGTGATATGACAGCTTGAAAATGTCAAAAATACACTCAGTCCAGAGGAAAGGTTAAGAAACCCAACCGTTAACCTAGTCTCTGCTCGCCCCTGTCTTCTGTTCGACGCCCGACCAAATCGCCGCCCTCCCAAGTCCCACCTCTCTCAAAACAGGTGCCCCACCACCTAGTCGCCGCCTGACCAAGCCAAGGAATCACCGTCCATTTCTCTTCTCTCAAAATAGTTCATCAATATATGGCATAGACCCACCTTTCCCATATAAAGTTTAGTCAACAGTAACATGTCAAGATAAGTTCACATGCCAAGACTAATCATCACTGAACTTATTGTCTACATTCTGCAGATATAATAGATGCGAAAAGGACTTGACCATAATGCCTTCAGCGCAGTCGCTGACCGGAATAATACAATTGCTGCCATGGCACATTTTGTACGCCGATACGTCACTGCTGGGAGATCAGCGGTTGATCACCCAGAAAGATCCTCAGAACAAGTGGCCAGGCCTGTTGGCGCTTCCTCGGTCATGATTACCTGAGGTCGTACATTTGTCATCAAACTGCATAAAGATTTATGCAACACTGATCTTGTATAATCATTTTATTGGTTTTGATGGTTTCTGAACTGTAACTGATTTTCTTCAGATTACCTGTAAGATGATACAGCGTTTTGCCTTCTCCTATGCTAGATTTGCCTCGGTAAAAGCGAAATCTAAAAGTACCAGGTTCCAGTTTTGCGGCTTGAAATCGCATGGTTGAAAACGGAAAACCAATCCTGACAAGGCACATTCCGTAGGGAAACCCATTTAATTTTAACGGTGTTGGACTGTACGAATACAACGTGCCTGCAGTTAGCCTTTCAATCAAGCGATTTGCACAAAAGCCACAAGAAGATGAGATATTATACTTGGTTGCCTGATAGAGCTGGAATTGTAGTAAAAAATAAGTCAGCCTTCCCACGACAGTATCTAGCAGGAAAACAAAAAAAATCCTAAATAAATGTAGCACCCCAAAATGAGTTTTCGGGAAAATCATGGTCACAAACAAAGCAAGTATAAAACTTGGCTTAGCCAAGATAGTTCCCACAATAACTTTATGGAAAGAAAAGCCACTAATAATTTGGAGCAAACAGGGCAATAATTTCAATTTCGATCCTGCTGTAGAGAAATGCATCAATCCATTACATCACAGCTATTACTCATCTGGGAGCTGGAATAGCGAGTCCCATGGTCTGTACTCGAATGATAATAAATGACGGTGAACAGAAGAGGGGATGCAACAAAAAAACATAACAAATTGCCTTACAACGTTGCCCACGTACCACAGACCATTTTACAAGCTAACATGAAAGACGCATAGGGCTCGTTGTAATCCACGAGCAGTCGGAGTGTTGAACTGACATGAGCAGCATAGGGCTCGTTATCGTAAACAAGAACGAGACGCCAACTGAGGGCTCGTTGCTGTCATCTTGAGTGCCAAACACGACCTTGGCATTTGTGGAAAATCTCCTTTGTTCCACAAGCTCAATGATCTGTCCTGCTTCACAAGCCCTGCATACACGAAAGTACAATAAAACTTGTGGAGAATGGATACATAAGCATAATATGGCGTTCTAACTCCTAACCACGTGTCGCATCATTTCACAGATAATCGAGACCTCTGAGATTGCCACTGCATATTATCTACTGGATAACATTGTGGCTCAGGTGAACACAGTACAGTCAGGTAAACATTGTGGCACAGGTGAACATAGTACAGTCAGGTAAACATTGTGGCACAGGTGAACACAGTACAGTCAGGTAACTTGTAAAATCTTTGCAAGGTAAGTAGAATGGATACTGATCTTGTCGTGATGATATCTTGCAATGCGCATCATGGCTTATTATACAGTAGTCTTAACATGGTAAATACTAAATTTGTAGTTGGAGAAAAGTTAAGAATGGATGTCTAGTTATAAACAATGTGGCCTAAACAACTATACCTGTCGAAGTGCATAGCCCAGAACATATAAATCTGTCCATTTGGCACGTATCATCGTTATCGATTCTCTTGTGCATCGGTTCGTTACGGCAATGCGACAAGCATCATCCTGGTCCAGTGCTGGAAGCCTGGAACACACTACGTCCAACCAACAGTGACTATCTCCAGTGAGGAATTGGGAACTTTAAAAAAAAAAGGCAGTAAATGCGGTAGAAATCCCAACATTTTCTTACATTATTTCCAAAAAGGGCAGTAGTCATACTAATCAGCCACCACTATCACCAACTATGCCTAAAACCCTGTCCTTTAACTGTTGAATTTTCTGAAAGGGATCATTCATTGCAGCACAACAGTGAGTTACAACAGGACCATCAGAACATGTAGCACATAAATATGATCTCTCTAATGTGAAGAAACTTACAGGATAAGAACTTGAAGCCCATTTCTCGGCAGAAGTTGCAGCTTCTTTAAGATGTGATTTTTTCGAAATTTCATGGGAAATAGTGTAGGTAGACCTCTCGGTTGCCTCGGCTACCCATATGTGCCTCATCTGGTCTTTCTGTCGCTTGACCAGATTACTAAAACCAACCTGAGCAATAGAGAACAGTAAGTTAAAGCTGCACTTGCATTAGAAAGGTATAAAGTTGAACAATGAACTAGAGAGCCTGCAATAAAAAAATTTGCTGGTAATACAGTGTTCAATTGTCTACACAGTGATTTTCATGAGATATTGTTTAATGCAGACGTTTCACAATCATGGCTAGAGATACATATACATCAATAAAAATTCAGACTTGAAAGAACAATCAACTTGAAATATAGACAGCACTGTCTGAGATCACATACTATATTTTGAGAAAGGGCGTAATTAAAAAAAGCAGAGTCGTCGCCAGTGGTTGGTGAAGAAAAGCTAACTGCTAGAAGACAATCGTCCTGCTCTTTGGACTTTTGTGCCGAGATAAATTTAGATCCATCTGTCAAAAAGAGCCACTGCCTTTTCTGGTTGCTACATAAATAAATATCGCCAACGTGCAAAACAACACCTGCAATGTCAAATTCACTGAAACAAACAAAAATTACTCATATGGAGGTTCATTAATACAAGGACAGCAGATTCAGCAGGTCAAATTGGGAGTAGGGAACTAGACTGACCTTGCAAGTGGTACCTCACCAAATTTTGACAACTCAATTGCCTTACGAGGGGAGAAAAATGGTCTGCAACAAGAAGCAAGGGTAAGTTTGATCAACACAGTGTTGTAATCATAGTTTGCAGTCCAGTTTCTTACTCAAAATCTGCAGTTTGTGCTGATGCTAAGGGCTTCCACATTGTAGATGATCCTCTAGCATGCAAGTGAAGAATTTCAGTGCAATAGGTTGAAGGCACCAATCCTGTGACGGAATAAATTTGTCCCTCCGCCAGATCGGCTTTCTGTCAGTAGCAATAATGAAATGTAAGATTTAATGCTAATTGCTCATGACTCATAAGTACAATACTGAAGGAATATTCCAAAGCAAATTTAGCATAAGTGATGGTCCAGAAAATCATAAAGCAGCATAACCGTAAACAAAAGAAAAGGCTTTTTTTTTGTCAATGACATAACACCAAATATTCGTTCTTCTCTTCTCAACAGGTCATAAAAATGTTTTACAAAACTTATATGCTGCTGGATGGTTGTACCGTACTTGCTTCTCAGTAGGGTTCCAAATTGTTATTAGCCCCTCCTTGTTGCTGGATTTTGTAGCAGAGCTTTTACTGACAAGGCCCACCACCCTCACTTTAAGAAATGGTGTAACATCTCTTGAACTAAGGCCAGCAACTTCGAGAGCTTTTTCAACCTCCTTGGCAACTTCATTTTGCCTAACAACCTGCAATATAATGGCTTTTTTTGGCAACTTTTAAAGTATTAGATGATAGATGCTAGAGCTACTTATGCAGACCTTTTGCTTCGCTTGATAAGATAAGAAAGACATCATCTGCTCTGAAGTCATGCCTGCCATCATAACTTCAGGTTCAGCCGCACGCTCTAGCATTTTGCAAATCTTCGAGCCCTCCTCATTGTCATCAGTATTGTCACAGTTTTCTTGTTCAGACAGAATGTCTTCTGCAATCTTAGATACTCTACACAAGATGGTAATAGTTATTGCAATGGCATTAAAAAAAGGGCAATATCTAACAAAAAAAGAACAATAAACTGCTACAAATTTTTAATTCCGTAACTTCAGGGCTCTAGTCTAAATGCATTCAACTGATTCTATGCAACATTGAGTCTATATATCCAGTAAGACAAATTCTTTTAACAAGAAAGAATGTTGCCCAAGAGATTAGCAGTAACTGTATGGTATCGACAGGCTAACCATAGCCATCAACAGTTCACATAACCTGAATATTTACATGATGCCACTTTGCTGGGAAATAACATGTTTGCATGTGTATTTCTGCACATGGTTTCTCCAATAGTCCGGTCGCATTGATTATAAGAGAAAAAAAGAATATTTATGCAAATACAGAACATGTGGTGCACATGAATATTTATGCAAATACAGAACATGTGGTACACACTTAAGTGAGTCTAACTGACAATGAACCACATTTTTTAGAACAACTGCAATCTTAGTTCATAACAAGACAATGGTAGACGAAAGGTCAATTCTGACCAATCAGGATTTGGGAAGAGGAAAAATAGGCAATTGACAAGAACCTCTACATGAAACAAAAATATTTCAACATGTTGAGAATGTTCTGGACCAAAAATTTTAGTCAAACCAGAAATATGCTTCGACATGCTGGACATGTAACAGTGCTTGTATAGGTAATTGGCTAGGGGTGAAAACGGGCCGGATAATATCCGACCAGATCCGGATTCGGTCGGGACCAGATTCGGGAAGAAAAAAATATCGGTTGGATACGGGATCGGATCCGGATAATTTAATTTGGATACGGATCAGATCCGGAGCGATCGATATTTGGATAATATGGACGGGAACCGGATAATCAGATAATAAGTGCATTCCGATATCCGGATAGTAATTTTATATGTATCCCCAGTCACACTCGCACATCCCCAGGCCCTAGTTCCCTACCCGTCACCCCCACTCCCAGATCTGAGATCTCAATCTCATCTTCCCGGCAGCTTGGTGGTGGGCAAGCGCCTCCCTCTGCCGACTGGGCGAGTGCAATGCCAAATAGTTTGATTCGCTTCATCGAGCAAACACTTCTAACTTCTTCATCCTTCAGCTTCAGCATTCAGGTATTTTTTTTTGTTTTTGTCCAGTTTGACTTCCATCCCTCCCTGCACAATTTGATCCTCTGTTGTGATCTGTGCTCTCTTTGATCATGTGCCAGTGGTTTCTTCTTCTCAGATCTTAGTTGAGGTTCAAGAAGTGGTAGGATATAGAGAGGAAGAGGAGGAGACGTTTCGGTACGTTTCTTCATTTGTCCATCCATGGTTTCTTGTTTTCTTGATCTGGGTGGGTTATTGTAATGCCCTTGTTCTTGGACTAGTGGAGAGACTCCTGTATGAGTGTGTGTACTCTTGGATGGGTCGTTGTGATGTATGTGTTCTTGGGTGTGTCAACTGGCTGGATATGCTAGATTGGGCAAAGAAGCATGAGGGTGTTAGGCACTATTAGCGATGATTTCATAAGACAAAATCCTTTGCGGTATTCTTTTAGTTTGATCGCTACGTTTACTGTTTTTAATTCCGATCGAGATATACTTTAGCTCAATTGGGATGTGGTTTTAAATTAGATGGCCTTGGAGGCATGAAACATGAAATGCATATTCATGTGTTATAGTAGATAAGAAGAAATCCAAGTGCAGCAGTGAAAACGTTAGTAGTTCTTAACCACTTTTATCCAAGTTGAAAAAGACATGAACAATAGTATATTTGTAATCTTTCCAAACATGCATTCCTTGCATATGCTAAACATCTTTGCTTTTAGTAGGCCAACATTCTGCACCATACAACATCACAAGTTTAATAGCCGTCCTATAGAACTTGCCTTTTAGCTTCTATGGTACCCTCTTGTCACAGAGAATGCCAGACACTTGACGCCATTTCATCCATCCCGCTTTAATTCTATGGCTAACATCTTCATCAATATCCCCATCTCTCTGTAGCATCGATCCCAAGTATCGAAAGGTATCCTTCTTGGGCACTACCTGACCTTCCAAACTCACATGTCCCTCCTCATGTCTAGTAGTACCGAAGTCACATCTCATATACTCGGTTTTAGTCCTGCTAAATCTAAAACCTTTCGACTTTAGAGTCTACCGCCACAACTCTAGTTTCCTATTTACTCCCGTCCGGCTTTCATCCACTAGTACTACATAAATCGACAAAAAGCATACACCACAGGATATCTCCTTGAATATCCCTTGTGACCTCATCCATCACCAAGGCGAAGAGGTAGGGCTCGTGACCCTTGATGTAGTCCTATTTTAATCGGGAAATCATCTGTGTCACCATCAGTTGTTCAAACACTAGTCACAACATTGTTGTACATGTCCTTGATGAGGCGACATACTTTGTTGAGACTTTGTGCTTTTCCAAAGCCCACCACATAACATTATTTGGTATCTTATTGTTAGCGTGATGTATAGGGTAATGGGCCGGTGGTTCTTTGCAACCCTCTGACAGTCTTGGCCACGCTTTCCCTCTGGTTTTGGTTGGTTGGTTATGTTTGGCAAGGATCTCCTAGATTAGATCTTTCCTATTCTTAGTGATATCCTTGCCTATATGTACTTGAGCCTTGGGCTCTCCCATAATCAATCTACTATTTTCCCAACCATACTCTTTCATGGTATCACGAGGCCGGAACTTCCCTCTCGCCCTTCACGCTGCTCTGCAGCGCTCTGGCCATGTACAAGCAGATGGTCGGGACCCTGCCGCCTCAAGTCGTCGACCTGCTGGGCGAGGCTCGCGCCATGACGCAAGCCGCCTTGTAATACTTTTAGCCCTCATCCAGAAGCCGCGGCAGAAGCCATCATTCGCATCCGGCGCACGCTATGCACGTAAGGCGTCCGCGCCGCCTTCAGCCAAAGCGGCCGACGCGGCGGCTTGCTGCCAATCCGCCTGAAACCCGCCGGCGACGACCACGAGGATGACATGGACATCTCCCGCGCCATGATCCTCCACGAGGCCGCCGCCGTTCTCAATCTCCACGCCAGTCGTCTCGTCTGAACGCCCGCCGAGTCTAGTCCTCGCGTCCTCGACACCTCGGCAACTACTCACGTTGGCGCGAACAATTCCTCCTCGCCGTCACGAAGTATTCGCTGCAGGACCACGTCCGCAGCTCCGCCACCTCGGCACTTCCTGATTGGGCTCGGATGAACGCCGTCGTCAAATCATGGTCATGCAAACCGCACGGCCATCGCCGACCTTTGCCGACGCGTGATCGACCACGCGCCACCGCCTCTGGCTGGATCGCCATCGAGGATCACTTCTTGGCAATCGGGGAGACCCGTGTTTCCACCTTGCGCCAAGTTTCGCGTTTGCCCAAGGTGACCTCTCGTCACCGAATATTGCAAGCGCTTCAAGAAGATGGCCGACGACCTCGTGACCTCGGCGAACACGTGGTCGACCGCGACTGGTCCTCAACGTGATTCGCGGGCTCAACAATGATCAGACAGGACATCGGGGTCCACCTCCGCCATGGCCGCCTTCCTTCCTTCGCCGTCGCAATGAACTCCTCCTTGAGGAGATCAACATAGTGCTGACTCCTTTGCTCCTCCGATTGCCCTCGTGCCATCGCTCTCCCTACGCCTCGCCCATCGAGCCGCACACCAGCGAAGCCTCTCGTCGGCCGGCCTCCAAGAAAGAAGAAGAAGAAGCGAAGGACTCTGCGCCTCCTCGGTATCTTCTGCGCTGGCGGCAGACTCCTCCTCCGGCTCCTCCTCTCGCCCGGCCACTTCTTTGCGCTGGCGGCATGTGGCCGTCGTTCTTCAACCCGTGGATGGGTCCATCCAAATGTGGCCGGTCCGTCGCCTCTCTGGCCCTGGGCCTCACGAGGGCACGCGTACCCAAAGAAGGCGGCCCTTGCGCAGCCAGACTCTACTCCGCCAAAGGTACAGACTCGCCCAACAACAGCCCTCACTGCTAGGCCATGATACCATGGCAAGACGAATGGCCAAGATACCGACCCGTGGTGGGGTCTCGCTCTGGGACCAGATTCTCGGCCTCCACGTTCAGCACCAAGTCACCCTCGCTCCATGCGGCGAACAACGATTGGTACCTTGATCTGAGTGCCTCTTCCCACATGACCTCCCATGATGGTACCCTCTCTCTCCTCAACCCTCAAGATCCTCTCCCACCTCCATTGTTGTCGGTAATGGTTCGCTCACACTGTCACCGCCACCGGCTCGGCGCGACTTAGCTCTCTCGTTCTAAATAATGTTCTTGTTTAGCCTCGACTTATCAAGAATCTTATTTACGTTCGCCAATTCACTATTGATAACAATTGTTCGTGGAGTTTGACCCGTATGGTTGTTCTTGTGAAGGATCTTCTCTCACGGGCGTGATCATCAGTGCAATAGCTCGGTCCGCCCTACCCTTCCGCAAACGCTTGGTGGCTCACTCCTTGTTGCCGACTCCACGACATCCTCCCTGTGGGCACCGTCGCCTCAGGCCCCTGTGCATGAGGCCCTCTCCAAACTTACTTGGCTATTCACGGTTGTAATAAAAGTTTGGAGTCTTTGTGCCATCTTGATGTCGACTAGGACGACATGTTCGTCTTCCTTTTAGTCCTTGATATCTCGGCGTCAAACAACTTTGATCTTATTCATTGTGACTTATGGACATCTCCCATTGTTAGTGTCTCTGGTTACAAATATTACTTAGTTGTTCTTGATGATTTGCTCACATCACTGTGGACGTTTCGCTTACACTTAAATCGACACGTTTTCCACCTATCTAACTTTTTACGCCTATGTGTCTACCGATTCGGCGCCGCAGCGTCAAGGCCGTCGAGTGACAACGGCGGAGTTCGACAACTCCAATAAGCCGCACCTTCTTCCTCACACATGGCGTTGGGCCAGCATGTCGTGTCCCTACCGTCCTCGCAGAAGCAGTCGGTGGCGGATTATTCGTTACCACTAACGATGTCATTCGCTCCCATACATTTCGGCGAGCATGCCACCTTCCGTATTGAAATTTGGCGTTGCACTGCGACTCTCCTCCTCAACATCTTGCCAACCAAGACACTTTGGATTTTTCGACCCAGCTTTGCTCTCTTGGCGAAGGCACAGTAAATGCGATAATCTGCGTGTCTTTGGTACGTAAGTGTTACCCCAATCTTTCGCCATTTGCTCCCCACAAACTTGCCCCCAGCGCTCTGCCTCTGCATCTTCCTTGGTTATTCCGCTCACCACAAGGGATCTGGATGTCTTGATCCTACCACAAATAGAATCATAATCTCCGTCATGTTCTCTTTGACGAGACCGCTTTTCCTTTGCCGAGCATACCTCCTCCCATCTGCTGCGGACTTCACCTTCCTAGATGAATTCCCTAACGGCGCCCCTTCCCATAGGGTCGCCAACATGTGTCTCTCGCAGTCCTCCGGCGCCACCACCATATCTCTATCGCCCCCGACGCTTGTAGCGTCTGGGCGCTTCTGCCAAGATGCCACATTTCCGCGCTCCCGTCGCGGGTGGTGCACCGTCGTCGCGCTGTCCTCGCGCCCACCTTGCAGCCACGATCCTGTCGTCCCGCCCACGCAGCAGCACGGCAGCAACTCTCCGCGCTCCCGTGCGGGTCTGCCTCCACGCCACCGGCACCGCTTCTCCACTTTGGCTTCGGCCTTGACAGCTCTGCCTCGCTTCGCGTCTACTCGGCGCCTAAAGCGGTGCGGTCCCTCCGGCAACACGATCGCCCTGGCGGCGCCGACCCGTGCCGGTCGTGCGTTGCCGTTCCCCCGACAGTGAACCAGCACAGCATGGCGACTCGGGCCAAGGACGGTTTTCGCGTACCGTCCTTGTACCATCTTCAGCGCCACTATCCCCGATTCGAAGACCTTCGTGGCGCCTTGCCGATCCCAATTGGCGGTCGCTATGGAGGAAGAACATCTTGCCCTTCTCCGTAACCGACTTTGGAGTTGGTTCTCGCCTTGCGACATGCCAACATTGTCACGGGCAAGTGGATCTTCAAACACAAGTTCCACGCCGACGGATCTCGGAGCGCTACAAGGCGCGTTGGGTCGCCAGCGGCCACCCGGCGTCCGGGCATCGACTTTGCCGAGACCTTCAGTCCGTCGTCAAAGCCCGCCACGCAGTTCGCCTGATGCTTTCTCTCGCTCTCTCTCGCGATGGCGATTCACCGACTTCGATGTCAAAACGCCTTCCTCCATGGCACCTTAGCCAGAGGCGGTGTTCTTGCTTCGACCCTCCGGATTCGAGGATCTGCCAGGCCGACTTTGTCTCGTAAATCGAACAAGTCGCTCTACGGTCTCAAGCGAGCTCCCGTGCTTAATGCTGGTAACCGCCACGATCCGGTCTCTCTTGGTTTTGTGGAAGCCAAGTCGGACACTTCATTTGTTTGTCTGCCGTAGTGGCAATCGACACGGCCTACACCTCGCCTCTACGTTGATGACATCGTCCTCACCGCCTCGACACACCTCTGCGGCAGGTCATCTCGACCCTCGGCAGAGTTTGCCATGAAGGATTTGGGCGAACTCCATCACTTCCTCGGGATGCAGGTTCGTAGTATGATCTTGACGGTATGATACTCTCTCGGCCAAATATATGATTGACATCTTGGATCGTCTTTGGGATGGCCGAGTGCAAACCATACTGCTTGCAGTGGATACCAAAATTTCAAGGTCTCTGCTGACTCAGGAGCTCGATTCTTGACGACCCGTCGACTCTAGGAGTCTTCTTGGGCGCCTGCAGATATCGACCTTCACACGGCGACATTGCCTCTGCGCCGTCTTGTGAGTTTGTCTTTACATGCACGACCCTCGAGCCCCGCTGGTTGCTCTCAAGCGCATCCTTCGCTACATTCGGTACTCTACACAGGGTCTTCATCTTCGACCGTCGACCAGGATGACTTGGTGGTTTATTACGATCTTGGGCCGTTTGTTTGTCCGTCTGGCGCAAGTCCACCTCGGGCTATCTGCGTGTTCCTTAGTGACAACTTTGGTCTCTGGTCCTCAAGCGTCGAACCACGTGTCCGCTCGGCTAGGGTTGCAATCGGATCGGATATTCTGCGTCAAATGGCCAAGCCGGATAACCGGATCGGATTCGGATATTTTTCGGATAATTTTGGATTCGGATTCGGTTTGGATATTTTGTTTGGATTCGGATTCGGATTCGGAGATTACTATCCGTCGGATCGGTATATCCCGAGAATATTTTCGGATAATATCCGGTCAAATATATTCGGATATCCGATGCTTTCAAACGCCGCGGCTCGTTAGGCGTTATGCGTCGTCCGCGTGATGGCGGGGCCGGGCCGTGGCGCTTGAACTCGGATCGAGGCCGCTCGGCGCCTCGTTCGCGGCACGCAGATAGCATCGCGCACCCATGGGCCATGGCTGCGTGTAGACGGCCCGTGGCCGTGTCTCGCTCCGTGAATTGCGGTGGTAACTGGTAGGTTCATCTTCTTTGTTTGGTTATTGTGCTTCATTACAAGATAGCTTTTTTTAGTTTTATCACATGGCTTTCCCATAAAAAGTTTTATCACAATAATGCGTATTCACACTATAGTTAAACATCTGAATTATCCACTTGTCACATTTGTCTTTTCAAATTTAATGTGCTTTTACAACATTGTTAGATACGCTCGATAAAATTACTTGTTAGATGCGATAATCTTGTTGCATATTGAACCCATCTGTTGGTTAATCAATGCTATATGTGTGCTTTATGCGATATCTATTTTAATGCATTATCCGATAAAAATTATTAAATCTGCATCGATTTTATTAAGAACCATGTCAAAGTTGTCTTTGCGTTTTAACATTTCGCCTACATCTTTCTGACAAAACTAAGAAAATAAAATATATGTCAAAAGATATCCCCGATAGTTTATCTTGCATTGCTCTAGCCCTTAAAAGGGTGTTTCTGCAACTATATTTTGCCAAGAAAAGCATACCACATTATGCTGTAAGCACCCTATATATATGGATCCATTCTTTGTACCTGATTTAATAATGTCAGTTTGTCTTGAATCCTGATCTTGAATTGTGTACCTGTTGATGCACCGCAGGTAGCCATGGCGCCAATGGATGTGGTTGATAATCTGCATGGAGTTAGGTGCCTCCTAGAACTGAGCAAGTTCCAATTTTGACCTACGTGCTAGTGTCTGTGACTGAGACTGCGTTAATCCGAGTCTATGCTATTTGCTGCCTTTTGATGAGTAGAACTATATGGCACATGTGTTTGTAGTGTCCGTTGGCTCATCGAGTTTTATGACTTACCGTAAAAGTGTAAGCTTATCGAGTTCACTGATGTTTATTGGGTTTGATTGATATATAACTTGCTACTATGGTCTTGTATGGTTTTAATTAATCATATACTACTCTATATATGCGTGCATTATCTGTTTATCTTTATATCTATTTCTGACCTAAATCCATCACATATCCATCCCGTATCCATATCACAAATAACCCAATTTCGTATTTGTATCTGGTTCCAAATTCAGGAAAAAAAATATGGGTTAGGACAAGGGAAGAGCAAAATCCGCCCGCATTCGACCTATTTTCACCCCTATAATTGGCTACTTTAATAGATAACTACTTCTACTTGAGATGCCATGATGAGAAAGCATGTAGTGGTCTATCTATGTTTATGATGAGTAATTGATGCGTTTAAGCTTGTGGTGCCCAGATTTGAGTTTGATATGAGCTTGCTTTGTCAAGGGCAATTTGGTTTGAGATGTCTTGGTTTTGTCCAGAGTGGTCATAACCTTATCCAAAGTTGTCATGACTTTGTCTTAAGTAGTCGTGACTTCACTACTAAGTGGTCATAATGCTCCTAGAGAGGTAGTGCTCTAGAGCGGTTGTTCCTAGAATGATCGTGACCTACCTATAGGGTAGTCCTTCCTAGAGTGGTCGTGACCTTTGTGACATCTAGAGTAGTCGTGACTTAGAGAGGTCATTCCTTAAAGTGGTTCTTCATAGAGTGATCGTGGCCTTTGTGACCTCCAGGGTGGCCATCTTAAAGTGGTCGCGGCCATTGTAATCTCTAGTGTGGTTGTTTTCTATAGTGGTGTAAACCACTATCCAAGTGGTCTAGACCTCTAAGGACCACATGGGAAGTAGTCGTGATCTCTAACAGTGGTCGTGACCACCGTAAAAGTGGTCTAGACCTCTAAGAACCACTTGTGAAGTAATCGTGACCTCTGATGGGGTGGTTTAGAAAAGTGGTCCAGACTTCTAAGAACCACTTGTGAAGTAGTCGTGACCTCTGATGGGGTGGTTTAGACCACTATGGATGTGGTCTAGACCTCTAAGGACCACTTGAGAAGTGGTCGTGACCTCTGAGAGAGTGGTTTAGACCATTGTAGGAGTGGTGTTGACCTCTAAGAGACTCTTGTGAAGTAGTCCCGACCACTAAGGGAGAGGTCATAACCTTTGTAAGAGTGGTCAAAAACAAGAGTAGTCAATAGTCATAGCTTATATGGTCTTGGTTTTGAGTGGTTTTGACTGGTCATGGAGCAGAGTAGTCATAGCCACTGCCAAGAGTGACCTTTAGCTTTGGGAAATCACAACTAAGAGTGGTCATAGACCACAATGGTCATGGACTAAAGTGGTCATAGCCAAGAGTGGAATTTGGCTTCGAGGGGTCACGGCCTAGGAGGTCATGACTTGAAGAGTGGTCATAGTCTAATTGATCTCAAACGGGATCTTTTGATGTTTGACTAGTCACTAATCTTTGCATGTTTGCTGATGCATGTTGTTCTAGAACAAAGCTATGTGATGATTTGCTTGTCTGTGTTGGTTGCAGGACTTCGTGGCTAGGTGAAGGTGAGGCAAAACTAGACCGGGACTAGGCTAAGAGAGATGAGGTCCGAAATGGTCAAGAGACGAAGAAAGATAACTAAGGCCAGAAAGTGGTTGCAAGCTAGGAAGATAAGGAATGTAAGCTTTGAAGCATCTAGGCCCCTAATTTTATTTGAGTTTTGATAATTAATGACAATCGTGTTAAAGGGCTAACAATTTCTCTTGAGTATGTGAGAATAGATTGGTCTTCGTATTGGCACATTGAAAAGATTGAACAATACATCTTGCAAAGTAAAGAGGTCAAGTGAAGGGAACCAAAAAGTTAAGGACAAGGTATATTTGTGTTAAGGACTTTTTATTTAGTTTTTACCGATCTCGGAGTTAGAAGTAAAAAGATCGAATTACTAGTACATATGTCGTACTATCAAGGGGGAGTAATGCCTAGTACCTTGAATGTAATTAAGTGTCATATGGATCATATCTTTTAGAGTTCATCTACTTGTTGCATTTGGACGTGGTGCTTCAAAGTAAATCTTGCATTTTCAGCAATGCCGGTACTACCGCAAGTATAAATCCGGTACTACCATCATTTTGTATACCGGTACTTCTTTTCTAGACAAGGCAATTCTTGAGCCGATCACACCTAAAAGGTCGGTACTACCGCACTTTGTGTACCGGTAGTATTAGACCTTTTCCTAACGACTATTTCTCACCGCATTTATTGTTCAAACTCGACCGTTGAGAAAGGAGCGGTACTACCGGTCTTGCTCCTAACGGTTGGAATAGTGGGTGAAGGTTATAAATACCCCACACACATGCATCCTAGAGCCCTCTTGGATAGTCATTGAACACTTCTTGAGCTCCAGCAAGTCTCCTTTGCTTCTAGTGCGTTAAATTCTCATGTTGAGTGAGTTGGGAGCATCCAAGTGTTGCATATAGTGTTGAGCCATTTAGACACTTGATTCATCTTCAAGCAAGCATCATCACTCTATTCACTTGGAAGTTCCACCTCATAGACAGCTTGGAGGCAAAGGAACCGACAATTTTCTCATGGAAGCTTGTGAGAATGCCTGGTTGGTTGTAAAAGCCGGAGTTTGCCTACCCGAGTAAGGAAGAATTACCAAGTGATCGAGAGAGGCTCAATTGTGAAAAAGAGCCGACTTGAAGTTGATCAAGCTACCTTAACATGGATTAGGGGAGATCGACAAGTCTCTAAGACCACGGAATAAATTTCGTGTCTCATTCTCTCTTGTGGTTTGAATTCTTGAATCTTTTGTGTAAATTTCATTTCTAGGAATTTTAGTGTGTTGATCTTGTGCTTATATTTATATTCTTGCTTAGACTTAGGTTGTCGGTACACCTGATTAGACCTAGAGAATTTAAGCTTTAAATTATCAAAAATGTAATTAGAGTCGAAATATTTTAAAACCTCCCATTCACCCCTCTTTAGTCGGGCTATCCTTGATCCTACAAACTCAAAGCATTGGTGATGAACATGGTGAGCTATGGCAAGGTGGACCGGGACAAGACTCAAGGAGTTGAGGTCCAAAACGGACAAGGAAACCGAAGCCATCATGGAGAAGTGGACAAGGACAAGTGGCGTGCAACTGATTTGGGCCCATTTGCAAGCAAGGACGGTTCGAGAGATTCCAAACGCATGAGAGGTTTGGCGGCAAGTCATTGGGGCCACATGGAAGATGACGAAGCATGGGCGATGCTTCAAGGGAATGGATGTGATGCTAACTAAGCCATACTCCAAGCGAAGGAGGATCATTGGATCAAGTGTTCATGGGTAGAGTAGCGGTTAAGTTAGTATAGTCAAAACCCGTTACAGTGTTGGGTTTCAGGTTAGCACATATATAAGTGAGTTAAACCCAACCCTTGATGAGGTTCATTATGGGAGAAGGAAGTCATCCAAGAGTGGTGATTGAATCAGCTATGTAATAAATGGGACACTGGAGTGATGTCTCCAATAACTTGGTCGAAACCAAGACTTAGAGAAGGGTTCTTTAGTTTCTTTATAGTATGTTGAGCTTTACCCACTGGAGGTGTGGCTCTGTAACTGTCCCTCTTTAAGTAATGCAAGATCCAAGTTCATCTATGTTCTGAAGTCTATTTCTATTCTTGCATTTTTACTTTGTTCTTTCATGCAGCTTGAGATGTGCTTCACCTCCTTCTACTTGTTGTCTCTATTGTACATAGGATGCACAAGAGCTTGAGGAGTTCATCAATAACATGTTCCAACCCAATAAGATCCACTAGAACTTACCTTTGCTCAAGCTTATGATCTCCTTTGTTTTTTTAGTCTTTCATCTCTTTTGGTTTTTCTCTCTTGATCTTATGCCGCTAAAGATGAATGATTGATGGATGAATCTTCTACAGATCATATCCCAATCATCTAGGCAAACTTTGAACAAGATCTCGATTCTTCTCAAGAAACCAGCAGATGTTTTTTTTTTGACTCGTTTGAGGGGCGTTTTCTTGGGGTTCTTGCTTGTTGTAACATGTGGGAGATCATCTTGATCATTAAAATCTCCACAAGCAAGCTCAGGGTGAAGTAGGTGAGTTTTATCCTTATCTTGGTGCATCCTTCCTTCAAACATCAATCCTTGTGATTGAAGGTTGGAATAGGTCCGTAACATTTATAAGAAGATGCATGCAAAATTTCATGGGATTTGAATTAGACGATCAAAAGTTATCTTGATTCTTGTTTTTAAAATCGTGCTGATTTTTCTATTCATCCTGATTTTACTGTTCACCGAAAGAGCACTAGACGTTTGCCTAGTGCTGGCCTAGTTGAGCCCTTTAGTTGGCTCTTTTAGAAAAGTGGCTTAAATGCATTTCATTTGGCTACTATTCAACACTCCCCTCTCCCTTGTCGCCTTTTCGGTCCTTCACATGAGCATCCAGTGTATCAATTCTATCACAATCAACATAGTGATATAATAAATACCTCTGTTGGTACAGTTGTAGTGCCTTTCTTTCCATCCTTTCAGATCTTACAACACAATGACCATCAGGAAACCTGGATTAAGCAATTAAGTATGTACCACTGAAAAATAAATTGGTAATGTTTTTAGTTTGTATCCAGTAGTATACCTCTCCTTGTACATAACAGGATATATCCTTGAAACTCCAACCAGTGTCCTAGGAACTCTACCACCAGAAGCTTTGATGCACTTGAATGCCAGTGGGGTCCGACATGCTTGCCTGAGATGTGTGTGAAAGGCTATCAAGAGAATCCAGCAGTTTTAAAAAGGGTTAAGCAGAACATAATGTAAAAATATTCGGTTTTGTACTACTATTACATACAGAATCCCAAAGTATCGTCCCATTTTGCACGATAGGTGCCATTTATATGGATCATCAATTTGATAGTATCAGATGCCTGAAAAAAAATGATATTGTCACAAAAAATGATTATATGGTTGTCATTGCTACAGCCAATGAAGGTGAAGGAGCAGGCATACCTCATGAAATGACACAGGCCCAGCCCAACCATACAACGAAGCTCCCCATATCTGCCAAGATGGAATTCATATTAGGTCATGTACATTAAGAGAAATTATAGCCCTGTCTCCATGACAAGTGAAAAACAGCATAGTACCCGAAGCTTCTGTCCTATAAAAAGCTTTCTTTTCTCTAGTTGTTTTGAAAGTGCCACATCTAATGACGCGTCTAGTGAATACCTGTGAAAAGTCAAAACACTGGAATTTGTTGATATCTTTCAGTTTCAACTCAATGCAATAAGGAGAATGCAACCACATACCATCCATCAGTTAATTCAATTTTTGCAGACATATTTCTGTTAGCAGCTAACAAGCTTTTATTGCCATTGCTGTCTTCATTTGTATGTGCTCTGCCAGCCTCCAACATAGAGTTCTTTTGGTCAGGACAAGAGTAAATAGCTGAAATGCACAGCACCATCATCAAAGATGGCAAAGTATTCCCTTCTAAAATTCTCTTTAATGCTGATCGGTGGCCATTATTCACTTCTCTGTCATACCTAACATGCATGAAATTTCATGAATTAAATCGTATACATCAATACAGTTGAAATGGCAGAAAAGGCATGCCCATTATCTCACCTATACTTCAGCTCCTCAAAAACATTAGCAACTGTCAAGAACTTGCCAGCAGCTCGAGCTGGATAGCATCTCTCAAGAGAAGCAAGTTTCCACACAATCCATTTATAGTGGTTGCTGACCCATCTAAACAGGAAGATTCAAGTGATTTGATGTTCGGAATGTACTTGTTATTGGAGCCTCTCCAACCTAAAGTCTATGCTATGTCTGAGGAACACATTATGATGGTTTTTATTGGGATCCCGCATGCAGAACATGTAAATCAATATAGATTAATCTTAGGCCCTGTTTGGAAGCAATGTATTTTTATAGTTTCTAGATAATACCATGATTTCTAAGAATACCATGGTATTTTATACCATGAAGTGTTTGGTTACCATGTCAAAAACTCTGTATTAAAAACCATGGTTAGGTAGATACCATAGTATTTTTGGAGTATTTGAAACTCCACTCCAACCCAAAGTTTTCATGGTTTTAGCTAGCTTCTTGTCTATTTTCACTCAAATACCATGGTTTGTGATGTTGCATCCAAACAGTTGGTAGTTCTAAGAAATACCATGGTTTTAAAGGAGTTTGGTAAAACCATGGTATTTATGACAAAACAATTGTAAATCATAGTATACTAAAACTATAGTTTTGAAATACATTGCTTCCAAACAGGACCTTAGTGTGATATACTAATGAAACAAAGCAGAAAATAATGGGACACACTTGAATACAGAGAGGAGTAGAGGACCATGATAAACATTTTTCATGAATTATGCAGTTCACTAGAAAGTCATGAAAAAGGAAAGGTAATGGTCAGACATTTTAGATCACTTATTACGAAAATAGTAAATTTCGCAAAACCACACTATCTTTGGTAAAGCTATCACAAAACCCAGGGCCGTCTCCAGAAATTTGGGGCCCCGGAGCGAAATGCAAATTGAGGCTCTAAAATTTGAAAAATTCATGTGTACTATAAATAAGGCATACTTTCAGACAATTATATAACTTTAATATGTGCTTTTTCTTACAAAATTTAGGAACATATCAAATATCAATACTTTTTCTTGAAATAAAATCTTCAATTATATCTTCATAATTAATCTTCTCGAAAACATCATTTTTAAGTGCTATCATTGCCAACCCATTGAGTCTTTCTTGTGTCATAGTAGAACGCAAGTAGGACTTCAACAACTTGAGTTGAGAAAAGCTCCTTTTCGTAGATACAACAGTAACCAGAATGGTTAACAAAATTCTATATGCAATAATAGCATTAGGATAAAAGGGTTGCTTTTTCAAAAACTTCAGAATATCAAGAGGACCCATAAATTCCTTGAGTAAATCTTGGATGAAAATTAACTCCCCAAACAATTCCTGCCCATCAATATCTTTGTGTTCTGCACTCTTAAGTGCATCCTCAAGATTAACACAAGCAGTCATCAAATTCTTATAATCCATGGATCGCAGTCTATCTGAAGTAAACAAGAAACCAAAAGTTTTCATACCCCTGATATTGTGCAAATCTGATTTGGGGGCCCTGTGCCAGTGCTTAGATGGCACTTGGCCATCGACGGACCTGACAAAACCACACTTAAGTATCCAATGAGCTAGGTCCACTCATCAGTCTCACAAGCCTATCTCGTTTCCGTTTGCTAATATGGATAGGCTTCTGAGATTGACAAGTTGGCCCAGCCTATTGGATATGACAATAATGCTTGAATGTGTGGTTTTGTAAAATGTCATACAAAAAAGTGTGGTTCTTGTGGTTTTGTGATAGTTTTACCAAAGGTAGCGTGGTTTTGTGAAATTTGCTCTTACAAAAAAGTAGCAAAAAAAAGGGAGTTATTCCGACCTCAAAAAGTCATTCTTCTATCACTGGTATGAAATATTGAAAATATGACATTCAAGAATGATGCTTACTCTTTAGTTGCATATGACAATGAAGCACCACAGGCAAGCAGCATCTTCTGAAATTCTTCTGCACCAGTATCTGCGTTCTGAAACTTGTACTTCTCAGCTCTTTTTGTGTCCATGAGCTTCACTTCATCTGTTACAACTTCCGTCTGGTCACAAGATTTAAGATTTCTAGTAAACAAAGAGAGGAATATATGCACCTGCAGAAATGAAATACAACACTGTATATACCAAATATTTGAGGCAAGGAGGACCGCCAAAATATTCTTTACAGGTTTTCCTTTGATGTTGAAAAGGATAACATGCAGATAGCTTTGTTCGACAGGGACTGATCTGAGTTGGTGGTAGTTTGGATACTCCTGTGAACAATAATTCAATCAATCGAGTATGAATAAATTATCAGATGTGCTGATCTATGTATCAGCCATCAGCTTACCAGCAGAGGACAGCTTGTTGGTGTTTATAGGCGTGACGAACCTAATCAGTAATCAGTTTCATCAAATCAAGGGCATATCAGAAGCATGGCATCAAGGAGTTTATAACTTGCTAACAGGGATGCAAATCAAAGGACCTGGAAGAACGAGGCCGTTTAAAGGGAGATATGGAGTTTCTTCCCCAATTCTGCTCTTCTCATTTGCAAAGTGGTCCGTATTTCCAGAATGTGTACCCATGTAATTAGTTATGTCAACCAACGCTCCAGCTGGCAGATGGATTCTTCGAGTCTTGTCTTTAGTGTCACTTGCATTGTCAGTTCCAGATAAACATCTGGTATAAGGCTTCGGGACGTTTGGAACTTCACGGCGTGGACGATATTCTCCCCTCACATGAAACTTGTTAGCATTTACGTTAGTCATAGGGGTATCAGGTACAGCAAATCCAAAGGAACCAGTGTGATTCCTATCAGGCATTGCTTGGTGGGAAAATGTTGCTGATTCAATTGAGCCATTTGCCCTACTTATTATTGATAAATCATGTTCATCTTCTTTTGGGGCAACAGTTGAAGTTGGTAGCTTCTCTTTACAAGCAGGTGCCAAAGAGTGACCTACTAAATCATTTGGTGAAACCGCCAAATCTGATTCACCCAGAAGGCTTTTCGCACGTTGAAGTGCATCACTAGAAATGGCCATTGATCTGCCCCCCGCGGTGCTGAACCTGATAGGATGCTCACCAGAATCAGAGACAACACTTTCAGAAAATCCAAATGGCTGTTGCTGATCGATAAGCACCCGGTTTTCTGTTGGACAAGAACCTCCAGGGCAACCTCCAGAAATTCCATGGACAGATGCAACACCAAGCCTGTGTTCTGGATTTTCCCGATCAACAGTTATCTTGGTACCTAGCTTATCCCCCACGTGGCCAAAAAATTGTGTTGAAAGGGTATTCGGCTCCAAGCCCAACAAAGTAGCAGCCCGAGAAACACCAACTGAAGATATGTTTACTGTTCTTGCAAAGCTTTTCTTGAGAGGTGAAGCAAAGATTGGAAAATTTTTGTCCATGTTGTTAAGCAGCTTGTGATTGTCTGACGAAGAACAACTCAAATCAGCAATCTTTAAAGGAAAATGTGTATTAAATTGAAAAGCACAAAACAAACAGTACTTATCCATTTGAAACAAATCTTGCTAGTACTGTGTAATAAACAAGTGCATATTACCATATCATCATGCCAGTCCAACACCTGATTAAACTGCCCACCACAGATACATTCGAAGTTTGGAACTACTGCAAACACTTGTTCATTTATTAACAATAATATAAAGCACAAAGAATAGGCTAATACAGCTGTCTCGAAAGCATGGTTATCACGGCGTAGCCTAGGCGACGCCTAGTCGCCGCCTAGGCGTCCAGTCGCCGGTGGCCGCCCGCCATGCCCGCTAACCTCGCCTAGCCAGTGAAGGAGGGTGCGGGGAGAAAGCGGCGCTCGAGGGGAGGAAGGAAAGGTGACGCTCGGGGGGAGCGGGAGCAGCACCAAACGCAAGGGAGCTCCGCCGCGGCGCCGCCACCTCCACCGCCTGCTCTGCGTCGTCTCCACCGCTGGCTGTTCTGCGATTGCGTTGCCGCTTCTCTCGAATAGATCCGGACAGACGGCGGATGAGGAGGGGAGTCACCAGATCCGGGCGGCGCTAGGAGGGGAAGACGGCCCTTGGGGGGAGGAGGGGAAGGCGACGCTTGGATCAGGGGGAGAGAGGGAGAGAGAGGGAGTGGAGGGGCGGTGGCCTCAGGCGACGCTCGGATCGAGGGCGAGAGGGAGAGGGAGGGAGTGGGCTGAAGAGACCGAGAGGGAGAGAGAGAGCGAAGGGACTGGGCCGGCTTGGTGGGCTGAGAGAAAGAGGAGGTGGGCCGCTCAGCTGGGTCGGCTCGGCTCGGTTGGGCCGTTGAAGGGCTGAGATCTTGGTCGCCTAATCCTCGCCTCGCTGGGGCACCGTGATAACCATGCTCGAAAGCAATCAAAGAAGCATACCTTTCTAAAGGAAAGCTGCAACAAAATCAGGGTTATGTATCGGTGGTTCATTACTAGCTTTTCCTTTTCGTAAACTGGGTCTAATTTTCAACTAAAAGCAAATTAGGATCCCTGGATTACCACACCAGTCTACCAGTAGTTATTATGTTTCAAACTTTCAATATTTAGTGATGGTTAGCTAACCTAACCATGGCTTCCAGTATTCTACAAAGAAACTACAGAAGTACAGATTAGGCACTTCAACTATTCATGCAAACTAAAATTCATGCATCTTTCTGTAACTGCATTTAGTGACCATCTACCAACCACTAACTATCTAATGAAGTGAGCCAAGCAAACACAAACAGAAAGCATAAGCTACTCCACTTATCTATGCAATTGACGACCACCTCAGATTTCACAGTAGTGTGAAAGATGATCTCTTATCATTTTTTTTTTCTCGAATGCGCAGGAGAACTACGCATCATTATATTAACAACTAATACAACTAATAAGATGATCTCTTATCATGATAGTGTGTCTTTCAAGAATCACACTATTTTTGTACCATTTTTACTGAACATGAAGTATTAGTTGTTGCATCAGCGAAATAGCAACATAATATTTGATAAGCATCATATGCATACCTTTGTTTATATTGCCTTCTTCCTCCAGAACAGTCCTTGCCTTCTGCTCTGAGCTCTTACTAATCAAGACTGACTTTCCAGATCCGGTTCGAAACATTGGCAATTGGCTCCCACAGTCTTCGTATCCTTCCAAAATAATGTATATGTTAAAAGAATGGAAACAAAGATGTCTGATTTGTTTCTGAATCCAAATTTAAAATTGAATGTGCAAAAGCCCTACATTGTGACCCAGTGATTCCAAAAACTACCTTTCTTCGCAAAGTTTCCTTGCTCCAAGTGGATATTGGCCATATGACTTGAACTTATATTATACGGTGCAAACTCTCGTATCCCAGCATGGAGCATTGAATCTTTGGCAAAGCCTTCCCCAGTGTCACTATTAACTGGTTTGCACAATTGCACATATGAGATCAATGTTCAATTTAGACTGTAAGAAAAGCTATTTATACCAACTTTCTTATCAACATAAAGGAACTCTTAATTTAGAACATGAAGATACCACTTTTTACTGCTTCTTCAGCCTCTAAGACAACTTGTGCTTTCTTTCTTGAGTTCTCACTTGCTAGGATAGACCTTCCAGATCCAGTTTTGAACATTGGATTGGCATGGCCACCATTTAAACTAGCTTCATCTAACAGAAGAAAAATGTTTGTTAAAAAAGGCTTGCCTCGTTTATCACACGCTAACTACAAAACCATGATGTGCGATGTTCTGAGGGCAATTTACCTTCCAATTCCTTTGCAATGTTCCTCGGCTCCAGAACCGCACTTGCCCTCTTAATTGAGCTCTTGCTAACTGAAACTGCCATACCTAGCCCAGTTTGAAACAACGGCAAGTGGACATCCTTGTGATTTTTTTCTACTGGAGAACAAAGATCATTCAGTATGAAGAACATCTAACATGTATCAATGGTAGTATTTTTTTTACTGTTCAGAATTTGAGACTAGATGGTAACACACACACAGACACAAAAAGAGACAAGATTTTACAATAAACTTGACAAAATCACATACCTTGCATTGCAATATCTCCCTCTGGTGTAGCAGTTCCATCATTCATAATCAAACTGCTACTCATCAAAACAGACCTCGGTGTTTCAGTCTGAAGAGTTGTAGCACATACACTGGTATCTCCATGTCCTGAATCTCACAGTAAAAGAAGCAAATCGTTGACCTTGTGCATCATGCATTAAACGAATAATAAGACCATATATGTATTTTTACCACTTCTTTTAATATTTTCTTCCTCCAATACTGTCCTTGCCTTCTGAATTGAGGTCTGGCTCACAGAGACAGGTCTCCCTAGTCCTGTTTGGAACATTGGGGACTGGAAATCGGTATCCCAATGTCCTTCACACAAAGAAGTGACCACTTAATATCAATTATTGAATTTAGATATATTCAAAAACAGATTTCCAATCCTACCACTGTTTTCAGCACCTCCTCCTTCGCCACAGCCCTAGATCTCTCAGTAGATCTTTCACTGATCAAGACTGGTCTTCTCAAACCAGTTTGGAACATCAGAGACAGGTCAGGCCTACCAAAACCATACATATTTCCTAATAGGAGAGGAATTCCATCACAACACCAAAAAAGGTGTCATTTTACAATGATTAGGCAAAAGCGATAACTCAAAATTCAAGTAGCAGAATGATTAAATCCTACCATCACTTGTATTATTTTCCTCCAGGACAGTCTTGGCTTTCTGAATAGATGCCACACTGACCGATACAGCTCTACCTGAACCAGTTTGGAACAATGGGAACTGTTCCATGCCATTCGCAACTGCCACATCTGCTGACAGAGGAACAATTGTTCAAAAAGTAATGGCATGTTTGGAATTTTTGACCGAAATATCAATTGCAAGATAAATATCTTATTCATCAGACTAACCTTGTTTTGCAATTGTTTGTCCCTCCAAAACAGCCCTTGCCTTATCAATGGAGCTCCTGCTGACAGGTACCGACCTCCCAATTCCAGTATGGAACATTGGTTGTATGTCACTAGCAACATTCTCAACATTTCCTAGATAGTATATTGCAATGTCTCATTATTTATGGCATATTTGTCTAATGGTACACAACACAAACAAATCCTAAATTACTCAGAGCCAACTATATGTCATCATGCACAAAAAGACAAAACACTTGCAGCATTTCCATAGAAAGCAAATAGGTGTTAACTTCCTACCTTCTATAACAGCTCTTGCCTTCCGGATTGAGTCCTTGCTCAGCGAGACTACTTTGCCTGATCCAGTTTGGAACATTGGGGGCGTGCCATCTTTATGCACACCACCTAAATTTCATAAGATGCAGAGGTGAATTCGTACTGCACAACCTCAACGAAGTATAATTCATCAAAATTATCTAAAATCTGCACATTCTACCTCTAGTTGCAACATCCAATCCGATCTCCGCAAAGAAAACGGAGGAAACAAGTATTACCTCTAAATGAAACATCCGTTTCTCTCAATTCACCCTCTAAATCAGCACCATCACCAGAAGGTTGCTCTGCAGTACAGACACTCGTCAACCCAATACAATACATGAGGAAACGAACAGAAAGATAGCCAATTCCATGCTACAAAACACACAACAGAACGCAACACTTCGACCATAGCAAATCAAAAATTGGACACATGAGCTCTTACTTCTCCTCTTGCTGATTGTCTCCACCGCCTCCTCCCCAACCAACGCCCTGGCCCTCCTTATGGCTCTGTCGCTGACGGCCACCAATCTCCCCGACCCGGTGCAGAACATACCACCCTTCCTTGGATCCTCAGTCGCTCCGGCCATCCCATCGACTTCAATCAGGTTGCTCCGAGCTGCGGATTCCATCAGCAAAAACAGGCCTCCCACCAATTAGACACCATCGCATTCAGTTAACAACACGCGTGCAACCACCAGCAGTAGGCAAGCACGCTGGCGCTCGCACACGGATGGGTAAGGGGGATAGGAGATGAAAGGGAGTAGTACCTTCGGTGAGGAGGTCAGCCATGGACTGGACGCGGCATCCGTCGGTGGGGCCGGCGCCTAGGGTTGCGGATCGGAGAAACGCGGAGAAGGGGGGGTCAGTAATCAGAACCATTTCCCGATCGAAGTGAAGGTGAAGAGAGATATAGATCGAACCTTCGGCGAGGGCATCGTCGGAGGCGGCGGCGTCCGGCGGCGGCGAAAGAGGAGGAAGAAACGGAGCCGCGGCGGTCGGTGGGGCGGATGAGCAGGAGGCTCGTCGGAGGCGGGGACCCAGACGAGGCTACCGTCGGGCTGCCCCCAGACCTGCCACCTGCTTGGCATTCAAGAAGATTTCTGGAGGATTTCGAGGAGGAAGACGCAGAATCGCTCGAGTCGCGGCGAGGAGAAGGAGAGAAGGAAGGTTTTTCAAAATGAACGAGGCGAGGGAAATGGGGTGCGAAATAATCAAACTCTATTTTTCTCACCGTTTTCAGTGGGCCCGTGGATTAGCTTGGGCCCAGCCCAACTTGCTGTTTCGCGTCGGGAATGGCCGGCCCGACGCAGCCAATTGGCTCGGTGGCAGCCAGCACGATGCGGTGGCGCCACGACCACGACGCGTCGCATCGATCAGCCTCCTCCAGTCCTCCTCCTCTCCTATTCCCACCTGTAGACACCGCGTCCCGCCGAAACCCAGAGCAAGTACTATACTACAACTAGTAGAGGTCTAGAGGAAGAAACGCCCAAATTATCGCCGCTCCAAACAGTGATTTTAGTACGTATTCCCTCTATCTAAGTTTTTATAGAGCCTATTTTATTAATAATTTTATCGATAAATATAAATTATGTTTCACATTTAAATAAAAAATTAGTGTGCTATTCTTTTTATACCCTAATAAATATCCACCGTACTAGGTATTTTCTAAGTACACACATTGAATATAGTGATTAGAGGTAATAATTAGAAGTAGCCTAATCATTTTTAGTATCTTCTTAATTTATATACTAAAAGTAAAAATGCCCTGTAAAATTAAACGGTGGGAGAAACAATGACGTCACTGATAAGACGGTTACAGTATCAACCTAGCAGACCATTAAATCAAGAGCATTTACAATTATTTGCAACTTACCATTAGTACACACATGGGAATGCGAGGCTCCATGCCAGTAGTACATTTAGGGTGTATTTTGTTGCTTGTATCAAGCGATATATGTATGAGATGGTTTAAAAAATTGTCACCCATATGTTTAGTTGCTTGAATGAAACCATCTTACCTTAAAAAATATGATACAAATTTAAACAATATTCTATTCATTTAAAACAATAGAACCAAACGATACAGAACCATCCTATCCTATCCTATCCTATCCAACCTCGTTCTACCAACTACACACCCCCTGCAGAGCGTAACTGCTAAAAAAAATGGACGCAAGCCGTGTCCGTCTGTGGACTGGCACTCGTGTTGACCTGCTGCCAGCGCCAGCATAGCCGCACCGCAGCACGAGTCCACGTCAAAACCCAAGCTAAAGCCAGAGAAAGATGTGAAATTGTGCACAGAGCGGCGCCAGAGGGAGGGACACCGACACCTGCGCCTGCGAGGCGAGGCGATGTGAGGTGAGAGAGATCCGGGTGCACCGTCCGTAGAAGATCTGGCTGGTGCCCAGAAGAGAAACAACAAAGGACAGCAGAGAGAGGGGGAGTGGGGAGAGATTGGGGAGACGAAATCGAAGGAGGGAGATCTCCTCTCCTCTTGTCACGCTTGATGGAGCGGGGAGATGGGAAGCGAGGAGATTGTTCCGGGCATGAGAGGTGAGCCTGGTCAATCTCTCTTTTGCTTTCTTGTGATGAACCTTTGAGCATTGCTAAGGCGGTGGAGTAGTTGCGGCATTGAATTCATGCGTGTTTCTGCGCTTGTGCCCCTGGTAGTTCGTGCAGTGCTATCGACTGCTCGTGTTAAGCTAGAGCTATCGAATTAGTTGGATCACGTCGCTCTAACCTGCCCTGTGTTTTTGCTGCTATTTTTCAAGCTATGATTTTCTCTTGTTTCAAAGAAGAAGAAAAGGGTTTTGATTTTCCATGTCTTTTCAGTTGGGAAATAGAGTTCGATGAGATTCAGGACATTGTTTTGCAATTGCCGGTGTTAAATCGGGTGAGATAATGTCGTCCTTGAATTGGATGTGAAAGTTTCTTGTGCTCGTGGCGGTGCACGCCAGTTGCTTGCTGGAATTCCATGGCGGAAGAGGTGTTAGTGCACAGCATCAAAAAAAAACCCTCTTTTGGGGTCGATTACTGCTGGTCCCTTACAGCCTCCTTGATTTTTGTGAAAAACAAAATCAATCCTCTTTAGGCTTGTTTGAACTTTATATGACGTTGATAGCTTATGGTTTTGACTTTTGATCTTTTAGATTCTATGTTTCAATGTTTGGCTTTGTTAATTGAATTGCCTTTTTGGGTCAGGAAGAAGAAAATGCGCAGGAAAAGCACTGGCCCTGATTCAATTGCTGAAACCATCAAGCGGTGGAGGGAGCAAAACCAGAAGCTTGAGGAAGATAATGCCTCAAGGAAAGCACCAGCCAAGGGCTCCAAGAAAGGGTGCATGGCAGGCAAAGGAGGTCCTGAAAATTCAAATTGTGATTACCGTGGTGTGAGGCAACGGACATGGGGCAAATGGGTGGCTGAGATCCGTGAGCCCAACCGTGGCAAGCGGCTATGGCTGGGCTCTTTCCCTACTGCATTGGAAGCTGCGCACGCATATGATGAGGCGGCAAGGGCAATGTACGGGGCCACAGCGCGTGTTAACTTTTCAGAGAATTCCACTGATGCCAACTCTGGTTGCACGTCCGCACCTTCGTTGCTGATGTCTAATGGACCTACCGCTGCGCTAGACCAGTCTGATGAGAAGGATGAGCTGGAATCTTCTCCATTTCTGGTGTCCAATGGGCCGACCGCTGCGTTGCATCGGTCTGATGAGAAGGATGCGTTGGAATCTGTAGAGGCTAAGTTGCATGAGGTGAAAACAGAAGTGAGCGATGAGTTGAGAAGTATCCATGAGGAGCGGAAGACCCTGGAGGTATTTCAACCGGAGGGTAGTGTTCTACACAAAGAAGTGAACGTAAGTTATGATTACTTCAACGTTGAAGAACTTCTCGAGATGATAATTGTGGAATTGAATGCTGATCAAAAAATGGAAGTACATGAAGAATACCAAGATGGAGATGATGGGTTTAGTCTTTTCTCATATTAGGTTGTAGTCTGCAGAGCAATAGGAATAACTTCATTCTAGCTGCTAGGAAATACTTGAAATTATCTGCAACCAAAAGCTTTGTAGTCATTTATGGTTTTCATCTTACTGGAAGATAGCTTTATACCATAAGCCAACGGGTACAAGAAGTTGTCATGTGTGTTGAGTTTATGTACTATGGTAAAAAAGAATCCATATTTAATGAGCTTACTTTGTTGATAATTATGCTTATTCGGTTGAACTTAAGTTAGCTATTGAAAAAGTGTGGTAGATACTTGATACTCCGAATAGGACTTCTGGGAATTCTGACTTTAGGGTTACATTAAATTGCTCAAATAGGAATACTAGGGTTACAGTAGAATGATCGTATTATTTATAACTCTTGCATGCATGGATTTATAAATACTTAACATACCAATAGAGTAATCGAATTATTTATAGAGCCGACATGCATGGATTTGTAAATGCTTAACATACCAATAGAGTAACCGTATTATTTATAACGCTTACATGCATGGATTTGTATATACTTAACACTATACCGCTATACAATCATTCAAAGTACTACAAAAATTTTGGAAACTTTGTAAGGCGATGTTGCAGGCATTCTCTGAATTCAAGCCACCTTGTTTCACTGTGAAAGGTTCTTTGTTTGTTAGGCCAGTAGGTTAGCCAATGCAACCTCTGATCTCCCAGTCCATAGTCTTTCCTAATGCTGCACTGCGGACCTTCCACCAGACACTGTCTCTGTATTCATCACGTGCAAAAATGACGCCGCCTTGCTTTGTGAATGGGCGGTACACATTTGAGCACCTGTCGCCGAACCTGGCCCTTGGCTGAAGCAGTGAAAGCTTGGAAGGCTTTGAAGAATAAACCTCCCTTCCATTTGCACCATCATGAAGAAACCAGTTCAAGGTTGTTCAAATTTCCAGGGTTTTCATGGCCAATGTGAGGCTTTCAATAACAAATGCCTTCAGACCAAATGAGTTTGGGGGATCAAACGAACCCTCAATGCCCTTCTCAAGGCCAAATTCATATGTGGGGTTGTTGACTTGTCGGAGGACTTGCTGACTGAAACCGACAGTAAATCTGATTGCTGCATAGATGTGATTTGCAGCATGACACGTGATGGGAAGTGCTTCTCCTCAGATCCATATCCATGTTCTACCATTAGGTTCTCAGAGACCAAAGAGTCCACATCACACCTGAGATGAATGCTGCAGTAAGTGTTGTTCTTGGTTTTAGATAATTCACATATATGGTTTTGAATTTTGCTTTCTACACTTTGTCATAACTTGTGCAACAACTCCGTTGTTAGATTACAGTATGCTTTTGAATTTCAAGACAGTTTCCATGTGAAGTATTCAAGGTTTCAGATTGAGTTTTACTCTCTCTATGATCCATGTGGTATATAGGAGAGAAACATGTTACAAGAATATACACGATTGCTTTCTCAAGGTCAATGTTACCTTAACGTAGGCATCAACCAAATCTTCACTTGTCAAGGATCTCACGTGCTAATTAAATATATGTTTTGACACCAAACATATGCAGATATGCTTTACATGTTACTGTCAATAATTATTTGTTCTCCTTACTGAAATTACTGCTACCTCTGGAAAAGTAAAGAAATTCAGGGTTTTTCTAGAATTAATAGGGGTTTAAATAGTTCATGTAAGAAAGAGAATTATATGTGAAAATCACTGACCTTATGTTATCCACCTTTACCTCAACATCAATCTAGTTCTCCCTTCTGACTGTTTTGTAGCCTAGCTGAATCACACCTTCAAGTTGCTGATAAGTGAGCGAGAAGGGAAGGCGCTCATCCTGTGTCGCTACTCCAGGATCTTCCCTGCCCATTGCAATAACTGGGCAGTACAGTTGAACCTTCCAAAGCACGCTTGCTGAGAGAGAGCATACGAGAACAGTGGTGATGGCACTCCAAACGAGTGGTGTGAAGACTTCAGTTCAACAATCCAGTTAGTCACTGCAAGATTCATTGTCTGCATCCATTGGTACTCAAGGTTTGCCCCAAGCATTTTGACAAGCGTCTTTGCAGCATCTCTGCACTTTGAGCCAGTCAGCTGAATTTTCACTGAGTCCAGGGATCCACGGCAGAGATCATGGGGAGCCTCATAGGTGCAAACCAGGAAGGCCAGGGACAAGAAAACTATGTTGAACACATCCTTCAAGTTGCCATGATATGAAGCTGTTCCCCAGGGAACCGAAAGGACAATTTGTTGTCAGGTCCATACCTCAGCACCCAGTTCACAATGTCGACGAACAGCTCTTTCTTGTTCATCTAGAGATTGTTGTGTCTTTGTTTTCAGGTGGACTGGTTTCGACGCCCACAGAGAAATCAGCACACGGTAGTTTGCAAAGATGGAGAAGGTGGGGTAGGTAGGCTGGGTGGGAGGTGTTTTGACAACCGAGAGGCTCATCGATGGTTATGATGATGCTGATGGCGTGGTGCAGATCTAAAGGGACATGGCGTTGGTGCACCATAGGGAGAATGGGGGCAGGTTGATGATCCAACCCCATACATCAGGAACAAAGTTGTAAGCCATTCTGGTGTTGGAAGCTTGAACTGGTGGTGTGATGATGGGAGTAGTATACTGTGCTTTTAATGAGGAAAAGGGCAAATTATATAGTGGATAAAACATCACTTCTTGTATATGATTTGGGTCCAATGAGGCACGGCAAATCTTGGGGTAAAGTAGATTCTCAGTTAGAATATCTAGTCCCTCAGTTGAAAATTTTTCTGTCATCAATTAGAACTTTATGCTTCCGTGCTGTGCTAAAGATATGTTGCTGTAGCACATTTGAAACTCAAGCTGGTGACTAGATTACTAGATATTGTACTGAAGAAGACAATGCAGTGTGGATTTAAAGAGCACAAAGGTGAATTCTGGATAATTTCGTCCGGTGAGTCCCAATGATACGAAAGGGTTGGTATTTCTGATTTATGTGTCTGATTGAGTCCAATCGGGCGCTGAAAATTATCCGGTGGAGGCAGATTCTGCCATTCTGGACGAGGAATGGATGCTAGTCTTGTTCGGGAAACTTGTGCTGTCAATTGGAACCTGAAGAATCTCACTCTGCTTTCGTGAAGATTCAGAATTTATCAACTCCAGTCGCATATCATTTACTCTAGTCTTTGTGTCATGCACGGAATTATATCCATTCAGCTTGCAGTTGATGGGTTGTGTCGTGCATTGTAAAGCTATCATTTGGTTTACAAGAAATCCTATTTATGCCTGTGCAAAGACGTACAGTATAACCCTCAAATGCATGGTGAACGCGTAGCGTATGGCGGTCTCTTATGTATGCAGAAATGCTCAGCCGGTGTTCGATTTCGACCATGCACTTCGCATCTTGGGGGGGAATCCTTGAACTGAAATCATGGCTGAAGTGACCATTTGAAATCTCGCACAGGCCACTCGTTGCTCAAGCTTGAACAAAACTTCACTCCTATGATAGGCCATTAGGCAGGTCTGCAGATTAGGACCTGGGAGTTCAGACCACATTCTTTGCTTAGCGGCGCTGCATTTCATCTACTAACACCACACCTCACTGTTCCAGAGTCCAGATTCCAGAGTCCAGTTAAGAAAAAAAAATGCCTGAAGAATTCTTGACATACTCCTTTTACTTCATTTCCCTTTCCTCTGAATTCTGAAACCGAAAGTCTGCCCACCTTTCCGCTCACCTCACTTCCTCGTCGACCACCGACCTCCGCGCCGTTGGTGCACCGGCCTAAAGTAGAAGACGCACCGGCGTCGCGCTGCCGCACGGCCGTCTGCGGCGCCGCCGAAGAGAGAGATGCGCCGATCGATGGATGAGGGAGGCGTCCACGTGGAACAGGGGCCCACGTGCGTCCTACGTGTCGCGAGCCGGCGTAACGGATCGTATCCAGACTCATTCCCCAGGCACGCTCCCACGAGGGGCCAGCACGTGGGCATCTATAAACAGTAGCGAAGCTGAGTTAAAATAGGTTATAGGCCTAAATAACTTGGCTAAATTGAAATAAATATATTAAACAACTTGTGTTGTTATTTTTATCGGTCCAAGGTTTACTAGTATTACTTTATCGAGAAATACTTGTGAAACATTTGCTTGTCAAATTTTGAAAATCTATAAACAAGCAATGGCGGTCCTGAGATTTCAGGGGCCCGGGACGAGATTTAAAATGGGGGCCCTTCTATATATATACATATATATATATAAGTGTTACTAATAAACACTCAAGATGCATCCAAAAAAATTATTCATATCAAGCAACAAGTAAAGCAAAAACGATTAAAAATAAACAATTATTATTTGAAAGCTATCGCAAAGCTACAAAGGTATTAGATCAACTCAAAAAAATTATTACCGATTATGTAGAACTCTCAAATCCCAATATCATATATGCATCAACACGGTCCAAATGTCCAATCAAACGATTATAAGTGGCCTTGTCCTGCAGAATTAGTCGTTGAACAAAATTAACTTTACATGGCAGAAATAAGATTATAGTTCTTGTTTTCAAGCACGAGATTAATTGATCCGCTTCTAGTTCTTGTTTTCAAACAAAATTAACGATTACTGACTTTGATCAATTGATCCGCTTCTAGTTCTTGTTTTCAAACAAAATTAACAAAATTAACGATTACTGACTTTGATCAATTGATCCGCTTCTAGTTCTTGTTTTCAAGCACGAGATTGGCCTACTGCAAATTAAATACGGGCCACGGCAATACCTGATCGACTGATCGCCTCGTCGAGTCGTCGTCTCGGACTCTCGGTGAATTTCTGATCGCCTCGCGTCGCAGACTCGCAGCGTCACATGATCGCCTCCTCTCGGCCGCCCGTAACCAGCCGCCAGGAGTCCAGGACTCGGGAGTCGCCGAGTCAGGAATCACGCGTCCAAACGATTCGTCATTAAATCGGTGCCGTGCGTCATGCGTGTTGCATGTCTTCGTTAGTTCGTTTCCCAGGCCAAGCCGACGTGTCAAGAATAAGGCCCAAGAACGGACGTTGAGGCTTACTAGTGCATGCATGCATGTATAGGTATAGCCTAAGGGGTGGGGCCCATGGTCGAGGGGGCCGGGCGGTATTTGCCTCTCTTCGCCCCAAGGGCGTATTGTAAACAAGTTAGCACCAATCAATCAAACGAATCAGCTATTGACTCAATTCAACCCATTGATCCAGGTACAATTGATAAAAATAATCATATATCAAAAGAGGGGCTCACATTGCCTGTTTGATGTTGTGGTCAGCCTACTTAATCGGTTAAGCACCCGTGAACTTGTTGAAGTATAAGTGAATTGCCCACCTTTCCTCATTAGCTTAAGCTTTTGGGTGAACTGGTTGGTGCATGCAACTCAATATGGTATCAGAGCCAAGAGGTCTTGAGTTCAAGACCCGATTGACGCAATTAAAAAAAATTGCAGTTCACTTCTATTCCACGTCCTAGGTCTGAGGGAGCTTGCATGCGAGAGGGAGTGTTGAAGTATAAGTGAATTGCCCACCTTTCCTCATTAGCTTAAGCTTTTGGGTGAACTGGTTGGTGCATGCAACTCAATAGAACTCACGCTACCCTCATAATCGCCAACTCTCCATGACACGTGTCAAGCACCTCTAACTCGGTGGGCTACGATATCCTCGCAATCTATGGTCTCTCTATGTCAAGGGTTTGAATTCAGTTTTACATATAGCAAACGAAGCTATCAATTATCAAATTAGTCGTTCAACCAAGCCATTGATTCGTAAGTTAAATGCATGCGTCCGTGATTAGTGGACTAGCTTATACCCGGCGTTTTTTTAAAAGGGTGTGTGTAGTCATCTCCCGGATGTTTTTGTGTAACAAAACATCCAAATTTTGGACCATTGGATTGATTAACCCAACCGTTGGATCAAAAGGCTTAAATTACGCACTAATCGGGCCCTTAAGCGCACTAATCACAGCAAAATCAGGCCCACTTAAGCGCACTAATCACACCAAATCACAATCGATCCTGATGAAATCACAATCGGTCCCACTTAATCGCACTAATCACAGCCAAAATCCAACGGTTCATGATTTGGTTGATATTTGGTAAGAAAACATCCGGATGATGTTTATCAAAACCCTTTTTAAAATTCGTACACCCAGTGTTGGACTCTAGTTTCAGGCATATATGACCTTAAAGAATTCCAAAAGTGACTTCATATATACATCAGAATTTTCTATTTCAGGGAGAGAGTAAGTCTGTGTGACACAGTGATGAATCTCCTACAAGAAAAAGGTAACAGAAGTCCACAGGAAAAGCGCAATATATAATTGAGGTCTATCTAAACTAAAGAGAACTAATTAACAACTAGACTTCATTCAAAACAAAAAAAAACTAGGGTAATAACTTGTTCTCTGACGCAATCTAGCAGAACCACGGTGGCACAAAAGCATCTCCCCGCGCATTGGCCAAACCTAGCTGCACAATATTTTTTTGTCACAGCTTGGCTTGTCGTTTATTCATCGCGACTAATCTCGCGATTAGTTCAGCGTATGGTAGCACGTCGAATATGATAATTATTTAATCTCCAATCAAGCTAGTAGCTACGTACTACTACTCTATAATCCAACAGAAGTAGCTTAGCTTAGCTTAGCTTGGCTTGGCTTGTAGGCTAGCTCACCGCGCCGGTGTCGTGCAACCCTCTCCTTATGAAAAAGACGTTGCACGACCGGGCTCATTTTGGTGGCACAGACCAACAATTAATCAATCAAAGCCCTAAATAGTTCGTACCTAAACTCCCATATCAAATTGGACATCCACACACTTGTACACTTGTCAGAGTCGAGCTAGCATACAACGAAGGTACAGCAAGGCAGCATGGCTAGCTGTTTGCATGAGTGTGCATGATGCGTGAATTATTGTGTCCAACGGAGAAGGGAAACAAAGGAAAAGGAATTGCTAGCTCCAAAAGAAAAATAATCTACAGATCGAAGAACACGTACGGGTTAGTAGTAAGTACCCTTCTCCCTGATTAGACGAGCATAAGTATACTTAAGAATCTAGATAAGGTCAGGACACACTCGAAAGATGAGTGATGAGCCCATTTATATCTTGTTAGGAGCCTAAACTGTGAACATTCTTATTACTAGGGATTGCTAATTATTCCTAGTTGCAATTGCTTGATGATTTTAGAATCTCAGTCGTTTTTTGTGCCTTGGATCGGCATGGAGATTCATGCTCGGGAGTGCCGCAGTCTATGGCATCATCATCTTCTCAGGCAACGGTAGACGGTGATGCCAGCGGCCGGCAGATTATGGCATGGATTTACCTATTTAGGGTTCGAGTTCACCGGTGCCTCCCGGGCTTAGGGGAGGCCGAGGTGGTGATCCTGCTGAACACAGGCAAGGATAAGGGCAGTGGATGGTAGGCAACGAGTGGTGGTGGTAGTGTGGGGGCTACAGAGTGAGAGTCGGTGGGTTAAGTTAGGTTTTTGCATGAATCTTAGAACAATCTCAGCCGTTAAAAAGTGACCGAGATTTTCTAAAATTTCGAGCAAGCAATATTGGACACCCCTTATTGTTTTGGTTCTTTCTTGGGCTTCTTTGCCCTCTCCTGTATATATACGATGTTCACCGCACACTGCGAAGAGAGGAGAGAGAAGCAGAGCAAAGCAAGAAGCGTAATGGGGAACAACCTCAGATGCTGCCTGGCCTGCGTGCTCCCCTGCGGCGCGCTCGACCTGATCCGGATCGTGCACCTCAGCGGCCGCGTTGACGAGTACAGCCGCACCGTCTCGGCCGGCGAGATCCTGGCTGCGCACCCGAACCACGTGCTGAGCAGGCCGTGCTCGTCGCGGCAGGGGGTGGTCGGCCGGCGGATACTCATCGTGTCGCCGGAGTCGGAGCTGGAGCGCGGCGAGATCTACTTCCTCGTCCCGGCAGCATCGGTGCCCGACGGGAAGAAGAGGGCCGGCGCCGGCGTCGCGGGTCAAGGGCACGTTCGCAGCAAGTCCGAAGGCAGTGCCGTCGATCGGTTGAGCTACGGCAGCGCGTCCTCGCCGGAGAAGACGGCGCGGCAGCACCGGAGGCGCATGAGCACCGGCAGCCACGCCTCGCCGTGGCAGGCGCACCTTGCGTGCATCGCCGAGGACCCCTGATCATGCTTTCGTTTCTTTGGAGGGAGGGTTGGTGTGCAGCCGTCGTGCTGGTACAAGGTGTTTTTTGCACGGTGACATTTCCGTCATTTCTTCTCCTGTGTGGTAAATATTAAATTTTCGTTCTCTCTCGTTACCTTTTTTTGTTCTTCCCCGAAGTGTACATTCAAGTGTCATGTGTGGAACGGGCACCGCTGTGAGCTAATTGATTCTTCGGAATGACTTGTGATCGGTCGTCTGTTTTTTTTTTTTTTGACACTGTAATATTTTTTTTCATATGTGAAAATATTTTTTTCTCTATGCGTACAATATTTTTCTTCGATAACAGTGAAGATAGGATCATTAGGTGAAGAACAATTCGCTGTTGCTTTCTTAAGTGTTTTAGTTAAGGAGTTTGACCCCAAAAAAGACAACCTAGCAGGAAGGCATAGTCACGTAGCCAGTGATTTAAATGGCCTGCTATAGTTTTTTTTTTACATATAACGCTACACGATTAAATATAATTCCGCGCATATAGTTACAGCGGCTATAGCCGCTAAATTGATCACTATTTTTGTAATTTTTATAGCCATGTGATAGCTACGCTATATTATAAATTCATATAATTATATAGATTATTTTTTATTACACATCATATGACTAATATATAATGATCATAGGTAATGTGTACTCGAATTTAAATATAGCTTGTTATGCATTAATTAACTATACCATGTACTTGTAATATTAAAAAGATATATATATTATAGTAAACCATGATATATACCGTAGCTTCCATATATGTACCGTAGCTTCCATAATAGCTGAACCATGATATGTACCGTAGCTTCATAATTGCCTGCTACAGATATTTTTTTTCATATCACTCATCGTGATGAGCCGCGAATCACGATTTAAATAGTTGCACATACATAACGAAGCCCAGCTATTGGCACCATCTGCGGTAGCTTATTGGGTCCGAACTCGGTCTGGGCCAATTGCAGGAGTTTATTGGGCCGGATAGAATGACGGTCTCCTCCACTGGCCGGACCGCTCATCGATCATGCTGCCATGTCCGTAAAAGAACAACATGAGACCATGTAGTAATATGTCTACGTTAAATTTATCTTATATAAAAGAATGAGAAAAGATAAAAAAGAAGAGAGCTGGCTCTTATTTAGTAGCAAGTATTGTACGAAAGTATAGATAGATTAGTTATGTACAAGAGAGAAGAGATAATTAATGTACGGTATTTAGAACCAACCTTTAGAGATAGCTATTGTATAAGCTGATTTTATAGTGCTTACTCTAAATGATATAGATATAAGATAGTGTAAGCAGCTGGCTTTGTTATTGTAATTTTCCTAACGCTCTAGTAAAAGAAGCCAAAGCGACAAGGATTTTGTCCAGATGGGTGCATTCGGAAATAATGGTTTATCTAGCCTTCATGTAGCCCTGTGTAATTTTTTCTTCAAATCTAGCTCTTATATGGACATTTGTAAATATGGTTTTCTCTCTTACCTCGGAAGCTCGGTCGACTAGGAAGCAGCATGGCCAATTGCGACGGCCTGATCCCTTACGCGCTACCCGGGTATGATAGCAAGGTGCTGTGTGCGCTGACGTAGCTCTTCCGCTCTCTCTAGGCACTAAAGTGCCTCCTATCATGCTCCAATGCCCGCTACCGTGGTTGCTCGCCCTGCCACGGTATCAGCTACCTTCTGCACTCCCTAGAAGCAATAAGGGACACGTGTTGTTTACCACTACTTCTGCGGTGGAGGATGAGGCCAAATTTATAAATACATATATCGAGATACTAGACCTAGAGTAATGTTCGTCATGCATTTGCATCAACACAACGGTCAGGGTGGTCTTAACACTATACCGTAGTAACTAGCTAAATTAGGAGAACCGAGCGTAGCTTGGTCAATACGTTCACTAGCTGAGCGAATTGTCCGTCCGCATTCGAGCACACTCAATTGTAATTCGGACTGATGTCACAAATGAAAAAAATAAAAGTGAGTACACACTTACGCACATTCAGTAGGATATCGTGTTCCCATGCTCTGGAAATCTTTAGACCTCAAAAAAAAATCTTGACATGTACAGCGGACATGCACGCATGTATATGCGTGTAAGGTGTGCGTGTGTTGTGGTCCTCCGTGTACCCTAGAACAATAGCTAAATTAGCTAGTGTGCAGTAGATAAGCATATAGTAGGTAGTACGGAGTAACTGAGTACTGACCAATAAGTAAACAACGAATAAAACCATGTTAATATGAAAAAAAAAATATGTGGAGGAGGTATGCAAATTTAACTCTGTGTATCCTCACTCTGATGGATGCCACATGTTTATCTTGCCAATCTCAACCATTCATTTAATTTCTCACTCCTCCCATTAATAATACCCTTGATTTCTCACTCTTCCAATTAATAACACTGTTGGTAGGGTGAGGTTAAGATTTAGCTAGATGGACACGTAGCATCTATCAAAATGGGGATACACATGATTAAATTTGCATACCTTCTCTACTGCAGCAGCGCTCTGCAATGCATTGCCTCCACCCACCCTGGGGCCTTCTGCAGTCAAATTTTGGACTTCGTCGTAGCCGATCGATGCAGAGGCGGCTAAAGCCTTACTTGCTTTGTCGTCCGGTCGGCCATTAAGCTGGCTAACTAACAGGTTATAATGCATAAAAGCACCGAGATAGCTAGGCCGTTTGTTTAATTCAGCTGCTTTAGCACTTAATTAACCTGCAGTCTGTCCTATCCGAGGACAATGGCACTATCCGTCTACTCAAGACCGAATGTACTCCTATATACTAGTAGTTACGTGGGTAAATTGATCTCTGATGGATCTTGAGATCGAGTGGATCATGCATGGGATGATTAGCACTTCATTTCACTGTTTTATAGGCAGCAACTGTTCCATTGCAGCAACTGTTCCATGGATATGATCTGTACATAAAAATGGGACTGGCCAGGGGTGATGTTTTCAGGCTCTATATTTCTAAAAAAAAACTCAGCAATTGTGCTTCACTATTTTTATTTAGCAAATTAATTCTAGCCCAAGCAACATAATTAAGCATACAACAACGAGAGTAAGTAAAACATTCAACCGAAAAGAAAACTAACAAAAATATTATTAACAACAAGCAGAGTACATTAAGTGACTAGGCCTCCATAATTTCAAAGCATGATGAGAACAGACATACAGATAACTAGGAGAAGGCGTGGGGGAAGTTGCATGAACCGCCTATATAGTGACGCGCGAGAGTTGCCGTTCGAGGCTCTGCAAACTGGCTGTCCGGCGTCCCGCCGGCCTCGGGGCCCTCCTCGGCTGCGCTCTCCGGCTCCGCACCCTCGCCATTGCCTCCGCCATCACTTTCCGGGCTCGGCGAACCCTCGGCGCCACGGCTGGATGGCAAGCAGGGCCGGCCGTGAAGCCGGAGAACCACTGGTGGGGTCGCATCCACGCAAGGATCCGGCGCTTCACCCGCTGCAACCGGCTGGGCGCTGCTTCCGCCGTCGTCGAGCCGCCGTCGCTCGCTTCGTCGCCGCCGCAGCTCGCTTCCCTCTTCCTTTTGGCGCCTGGAAAGGGGAGCTCCTCCCTGCCAGTTGCTGCCACGGCCAGCTGGTTGGAGGAGACAACGGCGCCGCCGGAGTCGATGTCCATGTCGTCGGAGGTGCTCAGCTCAAGGACCTTTAGGAAGCGGTCCAGGTCCCCGGCCAAGCTCTCCAGCTCCTGGATGGCCTGGCTCAGCCTGACCACCTCGGGGCTGCACACGAACAGCGCCTTGATGAGCGCGAGCAGGCGCTTGGCGGAGCCGACGACGGCCGACGCAGTGACCGCTGGATCGTTGGTGGCGTTCAGCACGGCTTGCCCGAGGAGCGCCTCTTCCCTCAGCAGATGCAGCCACGCTGCGAGGGAGCCGTTCCGGACCCTGCGGCCCTCCGCGGCGTCCGCGACGCTGCGGATCATGGTCACGAGCTGCCGGAGGCGACGCCGCTGCCGTTGGACGTGCGTGTTCCGGCCCCGGTTGGCCATGAGGAACAAGACGAACTCGTGCAGCAAAGGCGAGTCAAGAAGTGACATCTTGATTGCTCAGGCTAACTAAACCCAGAGAGGGTTTTGGCCTTCAAGTTCAAGCAGCCTAAACAGTGTAAGCTCCATCTTATAGACGCTGGCTACAATTGGCAGGGTTAAGCTCTATTGTTTGGCATTGCAGACGCTGCGCATACCCGGTTTGCGTGCGCTTGCCAGGGTTTACCTTACCAAACAGATTTGGAAAATGGAGACCACTTTGGCATCTATTTTTTTTAAAAAAAAAGTAGAAATCGGACAAATTGTAAAGTCAAAATTTTGAATTTTGTGGTTAAAAAAAAACGACCAATTTTATTCGATTTTCTACCGAGATCGGCACACTCAAGGACCAATTTTCAATTTTTGACCGATTTTGTTCAATTTTCGACTGATTTACATAGCAAATCGGCACACTTAAGGAAAATTAAAAAAATTATAGAAAACCTGAATAAATCCTAATTAAGCTATAAAACTCCTCAGATAAATTTCAACAATTTTTTAATTCATTTAGTTCTTATAGAAAATAAAAAATAACAATTAATCAATAGGAATAAAGACACTATCAGATTTTTATAAAAATTTACAAGCTTGATTATACTCTAAAATTTTAATTGAATCATAAGCATGCCCAAGGATCATGTAGTAAAATTTTTAGAAATATTAGACTTCATTTATTATCCTAGAAAATAAAAAATAGAACAGTACATACAAAGACAGTAGCACTATTAGAATTTTAAAAAGTTCCACAAGTCTGATCGTTAGGGGTGCAATCGGATCGGATATTTTCCGTCCGACCAACCGACCGGATAGCTTTGGATCGGATTCGGATATTTTTTTCGGATAATTTTCGGATTCGGATTCGGTTTCGGATATTTTGTTTCGGATTCGAAAGATTACTATCCGTTGGATCGGTATATCCTGAGAATATTCTCGGATATATCCGGTACAAACTATTCGGATATCCGATTCCTTCCTAAAACCATTCGTGCGTGCAACCGTGCCACCGGCCAACCGTGAGTCCCGTCCTCTCCTTCCAATCCCCAATCCGATCTTGCGACTCATAACTACCGTGCCACCACCTTCCTGCCCCTCACTTGCGCCTTGCCTCGCCTCCCGATGGTGGCGCCCTCTCCCGACTCCTGGCCCGGCACGCCTCCCTCCCGCCACCATCGCCATTTCTCCTCCAGTCAGCTGGCGCCCTCTGTCAACTCCTGTCCCCAGTTCCACTAGGGCGCCGCCGCCGCCATCCTTCTTTGCCCCCCCCCCATACGTGAAAATATTTTTTCTCTGATGAGCGGCAATCATTCTTCCTCGCAGCATGGTCCAGGAAGAGGGCCGGCGCCGTCGCGGGTCAAGGACACGTTCGCAGCAAGTCCGAAGGCAGTGCCGTCGATCGGTTGAGCTACGGCAGCGCGTCGTCGCCGGAGAAGACGGCACGGCAGCACCGGAGGCGCATGAGCACCGGCAGCCACGCCTCGCCGTGGCAGCCGCACCTTGCGTGCATCGCCGAGGACCCCTGATCATGCTTTCGTTTCTTTGGAGGGAGGGTTGGTGTGCACTGTGCAGCCGTCGTGCTGGTACAAGGTGTTTTTTGCACGGTGACATTTCCGTCATTTCTTTTCCTGTGTGGTAAATATTAAATTTTCGCTCTCTCTCGTTACCTTTTTTTGTTCTTCCCCGAAGTGTACATTCAAGTGTCATGTGTGGAACCGGGCACCGCTGTGAGCTAATTGTTTCTTCGGAATGGCTTGTGATCGGTCCTCTGTTTTTTCCGGACACTGTAATATTTTTTTCATACGTGAAAATATTTTTTCTCTATACGTGCAACATTTTCCTTCGATAATAGTAGAAATGTCAATCCGAATCGCTATAATATTTTCTTCCCATGCGTGAAACATTTTTTCTTACGCGTGCAACATTTTCCTTCGATAACAATAGAAATATACGTGCGATTGCAGACGTTAGAAAAAAATATTGCACCGACATGTCCGAGAAAACACACTGAGATCGGACGTCCGGCTCCTAGCAGTCACCTTCTTTCTTCTTGTATTTTTGAACATCTGGTTTTTCTCATTGAAGAAGGAGAAAAAGGATATGAAGCAAGATTGTCAAAGAGGTTTGTGGTTGTTCAAAATTACATGTGGGCTTTTGTGACACCGCAGCAAATATCGTTAGATCGATCACCGCTGAGAATCTGAGCAATGATTTGGGCACAAATAGTGAAGACAGGATCATTAGGTGAAGAACAATTCACTGTTGCTTTCTTAAGTGTTTTAGTTAAGGAGTTTGACCCCCCAAACGACAACCTAGCAGTAAGGCTTAGTCACGTAACCAGTGATTTAAATGGCCAGCTATAGTTTTTTGGACATATAACGCTACACGATTGAATATAATTCCACACATACAGTTACAACAGCTATAGCCACTAAATTGATCGTTATTTTTATAATTTTTGTAGCCATGTGATAGCTACGCTATATTTATAAATTCATATAATTATATAGATTATTTTTATTACACATTGTACAACTAATATATAATGATCATAGATAATGTGTACTCAATTTAAATATAACTTGTTATGTATTAATTAACTATACCATATATATATATATATATATATATATACACGTGATATGTACCGTAGCTCCATAATAGCCTGCTACAGCTATGATATTTTTTTCATATCACTCATTGTGATGAGCCGCGAATCACGATTTAAATAGTTGCACATACATAACAAGCCCGGCTATTGGCACCATCTGCAGTAGCTTATTGGGTCTGAAGTCTGAACTCGGTCTGGGCCAATTTCAGGAGTTTATTGGGCCGGATAGCATGACAGTCTCCTCCACAGGCCGGACCGCTCATCGATCATGCTGTCATGTCCGTAAAAGACTAAAGAGCAACATGAGACCATCTAGTAGCAGCATGTCTACGTCAGTTTTATTCTATATAAAAAAGTGAGAAAAGATAAAATAAAAGAGAGTTAACTCTTATTTAGTAGTAAGTATTCGGGCTGATGTCACAAATAAAAAAGAAATAAAAGTGAGTATACACTTACGCACGCCTTCAATGGGATATCACGTTCCCGTGCTCCAGAAATCCTGTAACCTCCAAAAAAATTTCTTGACGTGTATAGCGGCGTGTGAGGATTGAGATGTGAGTGTGTTGTGTGCCTCCGTGTAACCCAAGAAAAATAGCTAAATTAACTGCTGTGCAGTAGATAAGCATTAGTAGTAGGTACTAGTACGGAGTAACTGAGTAATGACCAATAAGTAAACATAACGAATTAAGATGCTATGCATTGCCTCCACCCACCCTGGGGCTTTGTGCGGTCAAATTTTGGACTTCGTCGTAGCCGATCGATGCAGAGGCGGCTAAAAGCCTAAAACCTTGCTTGTCGTCCGGTCGGCCATTAAGCTGGCTAACTAACAGGTTATAATGCATAAAAGCACCGATATAGCTAGGCCGTTTGTTTAATTCAGCTGCTTTAGCACTTAATTAACCTGCAGTCTGTCCTATCCGAGGACACTGGTACTATCCGTCTACTCAAGACCGAATGTACTCCTATATAGTAGTTTCGTTACGTGGGTAAATTGATCTCTGCTGGATCTTGAGATCGAGTGTTTCATGCATGGGATGATTAGCACTTCATTTCACTGTTTTAGAGCAGCAACTGTTCCATGGAAATGATCTGTACATAAAAATGGGACTGGCCAGGGGTGATGTTTTCAGGCTCTATATTTCTAAAAAAAAACTCAGCAATTGTGCTTCACTATTTTTATTTAGCAAATTAATTCTAACCCAAGCAACATAATTAAGCATACAACAACGAGAGTAAGTAAAACATTCAACCGAAAAGAAAACTAACAAAAATATTATTAACAACAAGCAGAGTACATTAAGTGACTAGTCCTCCATAATTTCAAAGCATGATGAGAACAGACATACTGCCAAACTAGAGATAACTAGGAGAAGGCGTGGGGGAAGTTGCATGAACCGCCTATATAGTGACGCGCGAGAGTTGCCGTTCGAGGCTCTGCAAACTGGCTGTCCGGCGTCCCGCCGGCCTCGGGGCCCTCCTCGGCTGCGCTCTCCGGCTCCGCACCCTCGCCATTGCCTCCGCCATCACTTTCCGAGCTCGGCGAACCCTCGGCGCCACGGCTGGATGGCAAGCAGGGCCGGCCGTGAAGCCGGAGAACCACTGGTGGGGTCGCATCCACGCAAGGATCCGGCGCTTCACCCGCTCCAACCGGCTGGGCGCTGCTTCCGCCGTCGTCGAGCCGCCGTCACTCGCTTCGTCGCCGCCGCAGCTCGCCTCCCTCTTCCTTTTGGCGCCTGCAAAGGGGAGCTCCTCCCTGCCAGTTGCTGCCACGGCCAGCTGGTTGGAGGAGACAACGCCGCCGGAGTCGATGTCCATGTCGGCGGAGGTGCTCAGCTCAAGAACCTTGAGGAAGCGGTCCAGGTCGCCGGCCAAGCTCTCCAGCTCCTGGATGGCCTGGCTCAGCCTGTCCACCTCGGGGCTGCACACGAACACCGTCTTGATGAGCGCGAGCAGGCGCTTGGCGGAGCCGACGACGGCCGACGCGGTGACCGCTGGATCGTTGGTGGCGTTCAGCACGGCCTGCCCGAGGAGCGCCTCTTCCCTCAGCAGATGCAGCCACGCCGCGAGGGAGCCGTTCCGGACCCTGCGGCCCTCCGCGGCGTCCGCGACGCTGCGGATCATGGTCACGAGCTGCCGCAGGCGACGCCGCTGCCGTTGGACGTGCGTGTTCCGGTCCCGGTTGGCCATGAGGAACAAGACGAACAAGTGCAGCAAAGGCGAGTCAAGAAGTGACATCTTGATTGCTCAGGCTAACTAAAGCCAGAGAGGGTTTTGGCCTTCAAGTTCAGCTCAGGCTAACTAAAGCCAGAGAGGGTTTTGGCCTTCAAGTTCAAGCAGCCTAAACAGTAAGCTCCATCTAAAAGTATTTTATATATAGACGCTGCCTACAATTGGCAGGGTTAAGCTCTATTGTTCGGCATTGCAGACGCTGCCTACCCGGTATGCGTATTGGCGGTATTGCAAATGGAGACCACTTTGGCATCCATTTTTTTTAAAAGGTAGAAATCGGACAAATTGTAAAGTCAATTTTTTTGAATTTGGTGATCCTAAAATGACAAAAAACGAAAACTGATCGGTTTGACCAATTTTGTTCTATTTTCTTCCTAGATCGGCACACTCAAGGACCAGTTTTCGATTTTTTGACCGATTTTATTCGATTTTCGATTGGTTTACATAGAAAATCGGCATACTTAAGGAAAATTAAAAAATATATATAGAAAACCTGAATAAATCCTAATTAATCTATAAAACTCCTCAGATAAATTTCAATAATTTTTAATTCTTTTAGTTCTTATAGAAAATAAAAAACAACAATTAATGAATAGGAATCAAGACACTATCATATTTTTATAAAAATTTATAAGCTTGATCATATTCTCAAATTTTAATTGTATCATAAACAGTGCCCAAGGATCATGTAGTAAAATTTCCAGAAATATTAGACTTATTTATTACCCTAGAAAATAAAAAATATAACAGTAAATACAAAGATAGTAGCACTGTTAGAATTTTAAAAAATCCATAAGTCGGATCATCATCTAAAAATTCTACAGAATCATTAGCATTGCCTCAGTACCTCACATAAAAAATTTCAAAATTTATAACATGATTTGATAGCTCAATAAAATCAGGAATTGCTAACTACTTTACCCTGTTTTTTCTTTTTCTATTATATATATTCGATTTTGCTCAAAAACATCACATAAATTTGGTTTTTCAAAAAAAATTCATGGCAGATATAAAAATATATTACTACTAGTTTTAGAAAAAATTTGATAAACTTTTCTAAATTTATGAATTTTTTTATTTTGAATTTGAACCGGTTTGAGGTGTCCTACCTACCAGCTCGATACGTCCAAAGTCGCGAAACCCTTGCACTTGCTTCGAGGTGGGTGCCGATCGCACGGAAATCGCGCGCCGGCAATGCATGTTACCCAGTGCCAGTGGCCATGCCATGCCCCCCCACCAGGCCAAACGCACAGCTCCCAGCTTGTCGTCTGGTGCATGCCTCAAAAGCCTTTCTCGGCGTTCTGTCGGGGGCCGGGGCTGGTTCACAAGTTTATCGGATGGAATTGATTGACCAGTCTTGGACTCATACATATATAACTCACTCCATCGGTATTACAGTACTTTATGTGTACCTGCTGTGTTTTTTCGATTCCAATTCCCCTGGCCAGGGCTCAATTCCGTGATCCAAACGCTACCTTAGCCATGCCACAAGCTTGGTCTACCTCAAGCCCAGATTTTTTCATGAGTCCATTGCTATTCTACAACTACATGGGCATAACGCAGAATAGAACGAGTCCTTTTTGCTTTGGGAGAATTGATCGTATATCCAATTTTACTTAGTGCAATTGATAAAATATCCTGTTTATCTCACTGACATGTGACCCAAAACCCACATGTCAATGATGCATTACGGGGCATTTTATCATTGGCACATATAAGTGAGGGCATTTTATCAACGGATAATTTTCCTTTTCACATATTTAGCATATAATTTGTTCTAGATCATATAACGCGACGTCCAAAAAAAAACAGAAATACACCATTCTCTAGCTTTTCAACAATACAGCCTTATGCAGATCAATACTATAGCCAACAACATAGGGTACTCTACTCTTACTAGCGTTGTTGTCCTCTCACTTTTACTGCTTCACTTTGAGATGTTAATTAACTTTTTTGTTTTAACTTTGTATCTGCTGATCTTGTAAATGCAGATCGACAAAGTGGTGTGTGCCGTGATTTGTAGGATACCTGATGAACGTATTAATGATCGTCTCATTCTTTTGGGTCAGTATATAACAACTTGTCGGCCAAGTCCTAGCTAATTTACGCATTTGATTGTTACATATATTAATTAGAAATTAATGGGTTTGGGCTGTTGGTGCCAATTGGTTGTTCTGTGATGGATTAGCTCTCATTTTTCTATAGGTTAGATTGATGTTTTGTTATGTTCATCAGGTTTCATGAATTTTCAGGAAGATTTAATGCTAAGTTTTATAACGTTTCATTAATACGTTTTATGAGATTTCACCATATAGTTTCACGTATAAGTTTATAGTTTTATCAGGTATTTAATAGTTTTTACAACTATATTTCAATAGGTTTTATGTTTAAGTTTTTCAAGATTTCATGAGTTCACGGCTAAATTTCACAACGCTTCACAGATAAGTTTCAAAAGTTTCACGATGTTTCATAAGTTACAATAGGTTCCAATATTATAACTTTTCACGGTAAGTTTCATGATGTTCCACAAACGTCTCATTAATACGTTTTATGAGGTTTGATCACATAGTTTCACATCTAAATTTACAGTTTCATTAGGTATTGATAATCTATACGACTATGTTTCAATATGTTCATGTTTCAAGGCTAAGTTTTACATATAAGGGTCTGTTTGGTAGAGCTCTAGATCCTAACTTCACCTAAGATCTGAAATTTATAAGTTAAAATAAAGTGAACTAAGTTTATATTTTTGGTCTAAAATGTAAACAAGATGATCCATCTAAACACGCTTAATGCACTCACAGCTCCAGTTTCACGGATCTGGTAGAACTAGGAATAACCAGCTCCACCAGATCCACTGATCTGATGGAGCTGGCCCTACCAAACACACCCTAAGTTTCATGAGGTTTTATAGTGTTTCAGTCAGATATGCGAACCCTGTGAAACATGCTTGATTTTTTAAATATTTGGAAAATCTCATGAAAATGGTTTTCGTTTGTTTTTCCCTGGAACATGTGAAACTTTGAAGTTAGCTTCTTGAAACTCAAATAAATTTTTTAATCTCATTTTAAATCAAGTTTAAGATTTGAAACTGGATAAAACTTGTAGTTTCATATTAAAAACTCATTGAAATTTGTTAAAACATGTTGAAACATTTATAAAACCCGTTTAAAACTCTTATGAAACCTATGAAACATAGATGACCTAATTGAAACCCAGCGAAACATACTATACCATTGGAATCAATTCCAACGGTATAGCGTGCAGTAGTACTACTAAAAAAAGTGGTTTTTGTGATATCCAATAAGAACAACACCCCATTTTACAAATAAGAAATAGTAAATGGTGAGCTTAAGAATTTCTCAAAACATCTGTTCTTAGAAAGAAAGAAATTCCCAATATTTGATTTTTTTTAAAGTAGAAGAAAATGCCTATTTGGCATCTAATTTGTTACTCCACTTGTATGTGCACCAAACCCTTTGTTACTAAACTGCAAATGAAATTTGATTTCCATTAGTGGAGGAATGGAGTTAGCACATTAAAATAGAAAAGTTATGCCATGACAGGCTAGCTGCCCATCAGCCGTCATCACCTGAAATTAAACCACTATAGTAGTGCATGGGCGAGTTGCTTTGCCCTTTCGATCAATTCGTTGTCCGCGGTCCGCCGGCCCAATCATTTCGATAGAGCAAAACCGGCCCAATTTAAGCGAGTAAGGTGGTCTCACCCATCTCGAGATCCGGACAGTGCATCACACTCTCGAGCCTGCCATGTGCAGCTCGATCTGCATCTGGCGGTTCACCGCCACTGTTTCCATTGCCACCGCCACGGTCAGCTGCTCCCTTTCTTTTAGCGCCCGGTTTGTCATTAGTGGTCTCGGCATCGCTCTAGAAAGTGACGGCGTCACCGACGTTGACATCTCTGGCTGGCGACGGCAAAGCCAACTTAAGGACCTCGGGGAAGATGGGGAAGTAGGGGGCCCGGGAAGATGGGGAAGTAGGGGGCCCTTGGCCTCCAGCTCCTAAACGGCCAGGTTTAGTGTCTAGACCTCGGCGCTGCACATGAACAACGACCTTACGCCCACCAGAACACTCTGCCCGTGCGACACCGCGTCCCCGAGGCTTTCGCGTTGCTCCATAGGTGGGCTGTTCGGGATGTCACGTTCCTCGGCCACATCGACCACGCTGTGGATCATGACCATCAGGTTCGTCCGACAAGCGTCGCCGCTTCAGCTAGACGGTTGAAGTTCTTGTGCCGGTTGTGTTTGAGGAACAAGATGAGCTCACGCAGCAATGGCGAGTCCAGGATTGGAATCTCAATGGATGGATCTCTCTCCCTCCAGCCTTCTAAGCAATAAGGTCTCATCTCAGCTGAGGCCGGAGGGAACAAGATTTCCGAACGAGATATAAAGAAGAGACCTAATTAGATGTATAGCAGACGGATGCCATGGGGCACTAGTAGCTAATGTATACTCTCCCTATGGGTCTGTTTGGTGGGCTATAAAGCTGTTTTTAGTTTGTTGTGCTATAAAGCAGCTATAGTTGATGACTGTGGCTTTTTTCGATATGCCGTTTGGTAAGTTGGCTGTCGTTTAGAAGGCGAGCGAAGCCACAATGGGGATGAGGGGTGGCCAAGTGGGTTGGGGGCAAAGCGAGTAGGGGCGGTGGCCGAACTGAGGCGGGGCAGAGAAGGCAAGGCGAGGCAGTGACATCGAAGCGAGGAGGGTGGGGGTGACCCCGGTGAGGCGGGGCGGCAGCGATCTCGGGAAGGGGCAAAGAAGACGAGGCAAGGCCAGGCGGGGGAAACCTCTGGGAGGGGCGACGGCCAAGTCGAGGTGGGGCAAGATCGGGCGGAGGGGGCAAAGCAAGACAGAACGAAGGGGGCAAAGTGAGGAGAAGCATGTCTAAGGGTGCTGTGGCTTTGAGGCACCCTTCAATGGGTGCTGCGCTTCAAGATGGTTGTGTAGCCGCTCTGTGGGGGGGGGCTTCCGTCCAGCAACTGAAGCCTAGCCCGCCAAACAAGCACTATACATTGCCTCGTTCAAACAGCACCAATGGCTACTCTAACCTAGCTAGGGTTGAGAACCTTCTAGAGACTATAGCAACTGGATGGCTTGGGTGAGGCAACTCCTGATTGCACACAGTGGATCAAGGATGAGCGCAAATAGATCGACATCTCACTTTATTTACAAGTAATAATTTTGTTTTAGTTGGTTAATCAAACTGAAACTAAAGAAAGAAAAGAACATTTCATTTAGAGTTAACTCTGTTTCACGGGGAAAAATCCCATTCTACCTTTAATAATGCTCGCCCATCTCACCTTCTAATCCGCTTTCAACCCAGAGACCATGAATAGTTTTGGTATGTTGTCACTGTGTCACATGGGTAGTTTCTACTTCACATATTCCATTCTACTCTTCCTAATAGAGTTTGGCCAAGGTAACAATGCCCTGTATGACGACATCCATTCGGACGACACGAATATATGAAGCCCATCCGTACATACCATGTCGTGATATATACCACAGGCCAAACTCCACGACATTGATTCTGAGTTCGCTGGAGTAGTAACGAAGGCGAAGACGATGGTTGGCTGGTCGGTATAGCGCGGATCTATGGATAGATAGGCAGCGGGTAGAATATTCTCCAAAATTCACTCTCTAAAAGTTATATTTGGAAAACTCTTCGAAAAAATGCCTCTCCATATCTCCTCCTTTTCTAACGGCACTCTCCACATCACATTCTCTATTTTCTCTCCCCTGTATTCTAATCATATTCCATATAATCATCATAAGAGTAACCTTTTTTTACCAGTAAATTCAAAACGGCTATATTTGAATGCGAAAATTTAAAAGTAGAAATTTACTGTGACGACTACGTTGTAACTGTCATGTTTGAACGGGTAAATTCGAACGGCTATATTTGAACACGGGAATTTAAAATTTGAAATTTACCGTAACAGTCATGTTGTAATGGTCATTATTAAAAATATTGTACTGATTGAGTCATGTCGTAATGATCATCGTAACGGCTATATTCAAACGGTCATCGCAATGGCTATATTCTAATGGTCATCTTAACGGCTATATTATTCTCGTCTATATATACATACCCATTGCAGTTCGAAGTTTTACACGTTTCTTGTTGTTCGATCACTACCTACAATATCTTAATGAGTCGTTGAAATTTAGTCTCATAATGTCTTTCAAAAGATGAGGAGTTTAAGAAAAATAACGAGTACGTATTTCTTCTTACAACAGGATATCTAGCACATATGGAAGATCAGAATGTGAATCTTCCACGCCATGATGGTTCTACTCCTAGCCATCAAGTCGTTCATCGCAATAGACAAGAAGGACATACTAGACTGTTTCAAGATTATTTTGTTGATCCTCCCATCTATGGCTCGACCTTCTCTCGGCGCAGGTTTGGAATCATTCATTCTTTATTTGTTCACATATTATGTTGATCCCACTGGCTACGACTCAACCTTCTTTTCGGTGCAAGTTTCGAATGAATCGTCCTTTATTTCTTCGCATATTGCATACTGTAGAAGCGCATGATAATTATTTTCTTCGCATATTGCATGCTGTAGAAGACAATATCAACTCCTCAAGGGAATAAGAAAAATATTTTGTGGAAGCTCATGAAGTAGCTAGGAAGGATGTGGAATAAGCATTTGAAGTTTGACAAGTTCATTTTGCTATTGTCCGTGGACCAGTTCATTTTTGGTATCAAGAAACGCTTCGAGATGTCCAGTATGTATTATCATGCATAACATGATAATTGAAGATGAGAGGGATGGAGGTCTAGTTGACTACAATTACGAAACAGTGGGAGAAATGTAGCAGTCTCCTATGAAAGAATACCTGAGTTTTCTGAGTTTATTCAAACTCATCAATCCATCAAAAATAGAAAACTCACTCTCAGCTTCAAGAAAATCTAGTCGAGCACTTTTGTCACTATTATAGAGGGATGTAGTTGAGCGCTAGTTTACTGTTTCTGCACTTCAATTATGATGTAATAGCTTATGCACTTCAATTATGATGCTTATGCACTTCAATTATGATGTACTAGTTTACGCACTTCAACTATGATTACAGAAATTTATTTTAATGACTATTAAATTCAACACCACCAAGTTAATCCAAGCATGAATAGAAGATAAAGAACATAAAGTAGGATCATATCAGCTGGAATAATAATATCTATCTTACGTCGGGAAGCCTGAGTAATAACTTATTGAAAGCATGACCTCCATCCTTTTTTAGTAGGAACTATCAATAACTCTAAATTACTATCTATATCTACTACACCTGTAAGTGCAACGTAATCTGAACAGTGCTAAGTCAGAGCTTCATACTCCAGCATTCCACCTAGTTATATGGACAAACAGATTGCAAGAGGCAAAACAATATCCCATAAAGTAGTTTGTCGATTTCCTGTTTAACTTGAACATGATGATCATGTCGTCTATTTTGAAGTTATGTGATAAAGTGGCCTAGCTGTGGTTTCTAGCCGAAAATCAGAGTAAATAAAGAAGAGTGGCAAACTAGTTTGGCAGCCAGCTACCTCTTCTCAGCCCACCCTTCATTTACTACCTATTTGCTTTTGGTGAAGTGTCTCATTTCATTAGTTACCATTTTGTATTGCGACAATGCCATTGGAAGAATCTTGGAAGCTCAATTATCAGATTGATTGTGAGTTCAACATTGTATTAGGGCCCCATACATTCTTTTCATGTAGTGATATATACCACAGCCGATGCCACAACATTGATTCTCGAGTTATTTGGAGTAGTAACTGAATGAAGGCAATGGTTGGTCGGGTCATATAGCGGATCTATGGATAGATAGGCAGCGGGTAAAATATTCTCCAAAATTCACTCTCTAAAAGTTATATTTGGAAAACTCTTCGAAAAAATACCTCTCCATATCTCCTCCCTCTTTAACGACACTCTCTATATCATACTCTCTATTTTCTCTCTCCTGTATTCTAATCATATTCCATATAATCATCATAACAGTAACCTTTTTTACCAGTAAATTCAAAATGGCTATATTTGAATGCGAAAATTTAAAAGTAGAAATTTACTGTGACGACTACGTTGTAACTGTTATGTTTGAACGGGTAAATTCGAATGGCTATATTTGAACACGGGAATTTAAAATTTAAAATTTACCGTAACGGTCATATTGTAATGGTCATTATTAAAAATATTGTACTGATTGAGTCATGTCGTAATGGTCATCGTAACGGCTATATTCAAACGGTCATCGCAATGGCTATATTCTAATGGTCATCTTAACGGCTATATTATTCTCGTCTATATATGCATACCCATTGCAGTTCAAAGTTTTACATGTTTCTTGTTGTTCACTACCTACAATATCTCAATGAGTCGTCGAAATTTAGTCTCATAATGTCTTTCAAAAGATGAGGAGTCTAAGAGAAATAATGAGTATGTATCTCTTCTTACAACAGGATATCTAGCACATATGGAAGATCAGAGTGTGAATCTTCCACGCCATGGTGGTTCACTCCTAGCCATCAAGTCGTTCATCGCAATAGACAAGAAGGACATGCTAGACTGTTTCAAGATTATTTTGTTGATCCTCCCATCTATGGCTCGACCTTCTCTCGGCGCAGGTTTGGAATTATTCATTCTTATTTGTTCACATATTATGTTGATCCTACTGGCTACGACTCAACCTTCTTTTCGGTGCAAGTTTCGAATGAATCGTCCTTTATTTCTTTGCATATTGCATGCTGTAGAAGCGCATGATAATTATTTTGTTCAAAAGAGGAATCATGCTAGAAGTCTTGGGCCGCAACATTTTGGATGCTAGCTTACGGAATAGTATCAGATGCTACTGATGATTATGTGCGGATTGGAAAAAGTATTGCTATAGAGAGCCTAAGAAGATTTGTGAAAGCTATTATTGAAATATTTGGAGATGAGTATTTTTTATTTTCAATTGATAATGATACAGCTAGATTACTTGCAATTAGTGAGGAAAGAGGTTTTTCAAGAATGCTAGGGAGCATAGATTGCATGCCCTGAAAGTGAAAAAATTGCCCTGCTGCATGGGAAGGCATGTATACTAGTCATGTACATGAGCCAACAATCATTCTAGAAGCTATTGCTTCGCAAGATCTTTGGATATGGCATGTTTTTTTTGGTTTACCAGTGTCTTACAATGATATTAATGTTTTTCACCATGCCCCTCTCTTTACTAAGTAAGCTGAAGGGTAAGCTCTAGAAGTGAATTATACTGTTAACGGACACAATTATACAATGGGATACTATATTGCAGATGGAATATATCCTTTATAGGCAACATTTGTTAAGACAATATCAACTCCTCGAGGGAATAAGAAAAATATCTTGTGGAAGCTCAGGAAGTAGCTAGGAAGGATGTGGAATAAGCATTTGAAGTTTGACAAGTTCGTTTTGCTATTGTCCGTGGACCAGCTCGTTTTTGGTATCAAGAAACGCTTCGAGATGTCCAGCATGTATTATCATGCATAACATGATAATTGAAGATGAGAGGGATGGAGGTCCAGTTGACTACAATTACGAAGCAGTGGGAGAAAATGTAGCAGTCTTCTATGAAAGAATACCTGAGTTTTCTGAGTTTATTCAAACTCATCAATCCATCAAAAATAGAAAAACTCACTCTCAGCTTCAAGAAAATCTAGTCGAACACTTTTGTCACTATTATAGAGGGATGTAGTCGAGCGCTAGTTTACTGTTTCTGCACTTCAATTATGATGTAATAGCTTATGCACTTCAATTATGATGTACTAGTTTACACACTTCAACTATGATTACGGAAATTTATTTTAATGACTATTAAATTCAACACCACCAAGTTAATCCAAGTGTGAATAGAAGATAAAGAACATAGAGTAGGATCATATCAGCTGGAATAATAATATCTATCTTACGCGGGAAGCATGAGTAATAACTTATTGAAAGCATGAGCTCCATCCTTTTTTAGTAGGAACTATCAATAACTCTAAATTACTATCTATATCTACTGCACCTGTAAGTGCAACGTAATCTGAACAGTGCTAAGTCAGAGCTTCATACTCCAACATTCCACCTAGTTATATGCACAAACAGATTGCAAGAGGCAAAACAATATCCCATAAAGTAGTTTGCCGATTTCCTGTTTAACTTGAACATGACGATCATGTCGTCTATTTTGAAGTAATGTGATAAAGTGGCCTAGCTTTGGTTTTCTAGCCGAAAATCAGAGTAAATAAAGAAGAGTGGCAAACTAGTTTGGCGACTACCACCTCTTCTCAAATTTCACCCTTCATTTACTACCTATTTGGTTTTGGTGAAGTGTCTCATTTCATTAGTTACCATTTTGTATTGCGACAATGCCATTGGAAGAATCTTGGAAGCTCAATTATCAGATTGATTGTGAGTTCGACATTGTATTGGGGCGACCCATACATTCTTTTCATGTAGTGTTTGATGCCATGGCGCAGTCGGCTCAACATCTCTTGAAATTTTGACAAAGACAGCTAAGGTATCATGGCGGAGAAAAAACCATCACAGTAACAGATGCTCACCTCAATTCCATCCTCCAGTGCTCGACCAGTTCCATCCTGGCCGGCAGCTGAGGAGGGTGCCGCATTCAATTCCCAGTAGTCATCTCCGAATCCGTCATCATCATCCACCCCCCTCTTGTGTACCCTTGTCGGGGGTGGAGGGAGGCTGGGATCCGTAGAGACTGGCAATGAAGTCCTTTTGATCTGCGGGCTTCGTCCCGTTGGAGGAGGTGGACGACGCCCACTACTGCGCCGTGGCCGTCGGCAGCGGCTCGGTCGGTCCTTCCACTTCCTGCCCATCCTCCTCCTTGTCAGCTTCGAACAAGGAGAGGGGAGCAGGCCACACAGCTTCTCCAAGGTGGAGGACTTGGCCTCCGAAAGCGCGGTGGGCGTCGATTCATCCAGCCTGGGTCTGAGGGGGCTCGCCACAAAGTCGCCCCAGTTGCCATCGAAGGCGGCGGGCTAGGGAGCGGGAGGTGGAGGTTGGGGCGCAGGCGAGGCGAGGAGAGGAGGCCGCAAAGACGCGAGCGGAGAAACTAGTGAGGAGAAGGGGCTGTGTCCCTGCGGTCGCGTGAAGAAACGCTGCCATTGCTCCTCGCCGGGTAGCGAGCGGAGGAGACTCGCATGTAAATTTAGCGACTGGAGCAACGAGTCTGTTGGAGAGCGAAAAATAGCTTGGTTCGCTAAAAAATGCAGATGGCGAGTGGAGTAGGGAATCTCTTGGAGATACTCTCAGTCACCATCTACTCGCAATCGCAAAGCCTCCAACGACGAGGTGCAGGCGTGCAGCTCCAGCCTCCCTGTGTGCATGACCACGTATGTCGTTTCCCGACGAATGTACATGCTTCACGGGAAAGAGGGCCTGTTTGGTTCGCGACTCTTAGCAAATTATGTTAAATTTGGTTACGATAAAACCACAGTGTTACAAAAATCGTGGCAAAATTGAAGTGTTTGGATTGCAACCATGCTGAAGTTTTGAGTTGAAGCAAAAATCGTGGCAGTTTATAGCAGCCCTAGCACGCGGCGCTGAGGAGTGAGGCTATCTCATTCGCACGACAACGTGCCACGGCAGTCACCTCCCCGACAGCTCGCTTTCCCTTCCCCACGACAATCTCTGCCGTACGCGCTGCATCAGAGGATTGTGCATACATAGCCTCCAAGAATGGATCAAAGAATCAGCTGAAAATTTCTCCCCACCATGAGCCAATGCATTCCTATCATTCAAGCTCCTCCACAGTGACAGCATCAACTGAACACGGTCTTCCTTGGCCATATTCGCCAGCAGCAGCAGGAACCAGTTACTCAGTTAGGACGGGTAAACACCAAGTAGTACTACTAGGAGAAACACAACCATCAGGATCGTAAGGAGCGTAATTTACATGGAAAGTTCATTTCAGGAAGCAAAATCACAAGCTCATGATCTAAACAACTTCCCCTCAAAAACTTGTTCTGAACAACTACTCGTAATTTGCACTACATTTCAGTGATCTCCATCGGTAAAACAAAACGACAAACGAGTAGATCAAAAGTTTGCGCCTACAATACAAATGCCCTTAGAAATCACAAGCTCGTGATCTGAAGAACCATGCATGTCTCACTTTCGTGACATTACCGTCACCTTACATCAGTAAAATAATTAATCTGGAATGAAACACAACTCGATCGTAAGAAGCAAGTAGAGCTTCATCAGCTAGCAAAAGCACAGGTTAACTGAAGAACTATGCGCTATTCAGTGACGATAAAACTAGGCATTTTTTACTGTACACTACCATGGTAGTATATAGCGGTAGTAGAATTAAAATCCAACTGTTCATTTTGTTGAGAAATTAGACATTTTCCAGATTAAATTCCAAGTATAAATCATGAACAAAGATCACGTAAACTAGCATGTATCTATCTCGACATATTAGATAACACGAACACCATGATCATCTTGGTAAACATGATTAATGACGAGATTAGGGCAGATCGAACGCATCGAATGAAGCGAAGATGCGATGACGAGATGGTGCAATGCGTGTTGACGTGGGCGACGTTGATGACGGCGCTGTCGCAGAGACCGGGCGATTTACGCCCAAAGAAGAGGGAACAGAAGGCGAGCCGTGGTGAAGATTTTGAGCGCCGCATGAGCGCTTCCCAAAACCTTATTCGCCTCTCCGGTGCAGATCGCAAAGACGGGGTTCCGGAGACCGCTCTCCCGATCGCGATGCACGCGGCGCCGGATGGAGAAGGCTACGAGGCGGCGCAACAACGAGGTGGCAAAACCCTAATGTGTGTTCTGTGCGTCTACACGGGTGGCGGGGCGCAGATATAGGATAGCTCGGTAATCGTGGACCGAACGTGACTCAAGACGTGCTACGAACGGACTCGATTCTGATATCCTTATCTCATACTAACCGCCAGATTCCGAGTAGCAAAAGAATAAAGCGTAAAAGGAGGTCGTCTGTCGCAAGGCTCGACCGGATTTCATGACCATTCACGCAGTGCCGCCGCGCTCCGCCTCCTCCGCCTACCATGAGGCGAGGCGAGGCGAGCACGCGCAGGGCTTTCTCCTTTCTCCCACATGGTTCTACCATGGTGAATCACACTCCACTATATAAACTAGTGTTCACCACTTTAGGCTAGCAATGTGGGACTATTCATAGTGCACATGCCTCCTCATGAGTGGGCCTTTGAGATTTTCTAGGAATTATTTGTCTCAATTAAGTGGGCCAAGCCCAAATAATCCAACAATCCCCACCGATCTCAAAGTCCATTTAGAGATTTGCCAATACTCACTATTGCTTAATATACCATTGCTTTCAAAGAGATAAGTTGAACTTCGCCTAGAGCTCCAAGCTACACCCATCCACAACTTGAACAATGGATTATGCCTTGAATTGCAAGTTTTGTGTGAATGTGTTTCACTCAAAGTCATAATCGATACTGGCTGCCAAGAGTCTTCTCCATGGTGGAGCATATGAGTCGACTCCATGGTCTCTTCATGAGCTTACTAGAGATCACCCGAGTCTCATAGATCGCGACTTTTAGACAATGGGCTCATATAGGTGTGTTCTTTCAAGAATGCTCAGAGGACAAAGATCTTCGCTAGTTAAAGCCAATAGAAACACATTAAGGCATATCGCCATCCTCGCTTTATACCTTTTGAGAGTGTTGCATCTTCACTTAGAGAGGGTAACAGATTACTCTCCTCGCTCACTAATAGCTTGTTTTACCCAGACCTAATTCACGGGATCTCCGATCACAAAGGCCGGGTTACCACTATGGCAACTTATATGGGTCTCATACCCATCTCCTCGATGCACCTTCTATCACATTCCGTGATAATCCTTCAGAAAGGGATCTCGCCAGTTTTTGTCTGCTTGAATATAAGTCACACTTATTACTCCTGAGTTTCAATTTCCGACAGACTTCAATGCGTTTTTAACGTGTCTTGATGACATCGCATTATCCTTAGCATCGTTCACTTTAGCAATCACAGCATTGATTATCACAGTTCATAAGGATAGCCAGTATTGGTTTTTCAACCACCCAGAAGTCCATCAATAGCTCACACGCCCAATCTGCCTCTACGCTGGTCAGATCTAAAGCAAGGAGCTCCGCCTCCATGGTTGACCTTGTCGTAATGGTCTGCTTGCAAGACCTCCATGACATCGCACCACCACCAATGGTAAACACATATCCACCGGTGGCATAGAGCTCATCTACATCAAATCCAACCGAGTCACTCAGATCCTCAAGCACCGCAGGTGCCTCTAATAGTGAATCGCATAACTCATAGTACCTTTCAAATAGCGATACCCTTTCAAGTGCATGCCAATGATCGAGCCCGGTTTGACATGAACCTACTCAATTTGCTCACAACAAATGATATATCGTGTCTCGTTGCACCAAAGAAGATACATGAGCGAACCGACAACTGAGAATATCTCAATTGGTTTAAGCCAATTCTCTTATTCTTTCTCGGTGTCACACCGGGATCATAAGGAGGGGGAGGGCTTGCGTCCATAAAGCCAAACCGCTCAAGACCTTCTCCACATAGTGGGATTGCGAAAGAGTAATCCCACTCTCATCCTTAATAAGCTTGATATTCAGAATTACATCGGCTTCTCCCAGATCTTTCATATCAAATTTCTTTGACAGAAAAGACTTGACCTCATTGATCACATCAATATTTGTGCCAAAGATCAGTATATCGTCCACATAAAGGCACAATATAACTCCTTCACCCCCACCATAGCGATAGTATACACATCTATCGCCTCATTAATGACAAAGTTCGCAGAGGTCAAAGTGGTGTCGAACTTCTCATGCCATTGCTTAGGTGTTTGTTTCAGCCATACAAAGATTTCAATAATTTACACACCTTGCTCTCTTGACCCTTTACTACATACCCATCAGTCGCTTCCATATAGATTTCCTCATCTAGCTCTCCATTAAGGAAAGTCGTCTTCACGCCCATCCGATGAACAAGAAGACCATACGAGGCGCCGGTGGAAAGTAGTACTTAATGGTGGTCATTCTAGCGACAGTGAATAAGTATCAAAGAAATCTTCGCCTTCTTTTTGGGTGTAACCCTTAGCCACAAGCCGAGCCTTGTACTTCTCAATAGTACCATCGTGCCTAAGCTTCTTCTTGAACACCCACTTACGTACCCACGTGTTTACACCCATAGGTCGTTCAACACCTCCCAAGTCCCATTGGCAAGAATCGAGTCCATCTCATTCTCAACAGCTTTTTCCGATTATCTCAGATCCGAGATGCATATGCCTCTGCAATGGACGGGAGTATCATCCACGAGGTACACAATGAAATCATTGCCAAAGGATTTTTCAATCCTCTGCCTCTTGCTCTTTCTAGGAGCTTCATTGTCATCCTCCTCTAGGATTTTCTCAAGTGGTTGCTCGTAAGACTCAACAGTGTAATAGTCTCGTGAATTATCTCGTAAGAAAATCTAGAAGTGCTATGCATGTCTTTCATCGAAAATATATTCTCAAAAACGTAGCATCACGAGACTCCATAATAGTATCAACATACATATCGTGCACATCGATTTAACTACTAAAATCTATAAGCGATGCTCACGTGAGCATATCCCGTGAAAGACACAATCCATCGTTTTAGGCCCGAGCTTACGCTTTTTGTTAATCGGACATTGACTTTCGCCAAGCATCCCCATGTGCGCAAGTAAGAAAGTGATGGTTTTCTCCCAACCCACTTCTCGAAGGGTCTTCTCCATGTTTCGCTTGGAACTCTATTCAGACATGACATGAAGTCAACACACCTCCCCACCATGCCTTAGATAAACCAGAAGGTTCAACATGGCGCTCACTGTCGGCCAACAGGCGGTTTTTCCTCTCGGCAATCCCGCTTGATTCGGCGAATAGGAGGTGTCCTCTCATGAATAATACCATGTTCCGCATGAAATCATCAAAGATTTTGGAAAATATTCGCCACCACGATCCGACCTAAGACGCTTTTATCTTTCTCTAGTTGATTTTCAACTTCACTTTTATAGATTTTAAAGTAGTCTAGCGTCTCGTCCTTAGTTTTCAACAAGTAAACATAGCAAAATCTAGTCGCATCATCAATCAATGTCATGAAATATCTCTTTCCACCTTTTGTCAACACACCATTCATCTCACACAGATCGAATGTATGAGTTCTAGAGGTGCCAAGTTCCTCTCTCACCGCCTTTGTGAGGCTTTCGAGGTTGCTTCGATTGCACACAACTATGACACTTAGAACCTTTGGCAATAGTGAAATTCGAATTAAACTCATGCCGAAAGCCGATTCATAAGACCAAAATTAATGTGGCATAAACGAGAGTGCCAAATACTCGTGATCATCATTAACACTACCACATATATGGTTCACAGACTTATTATTGAAATCGAAGGAAAAGTGGAACAAGCCTCCGCGATTCATAGCCTTTACCAATAAATAGTCCATGCTTGGACACAACTACTTTATTGGACTCTAACACTACCTTAAACCCATCTCGCATAGAAGGGAGCCACTAACGAGATTCTTGTTGATAGAAGGACATGTCCGCACGTTCTCAATCTGCACGATCTTTCCCGGTGAACTTCAGATCCATCGTGCGATGCCATGAATGAAGCATGTAACCCATTCCCCATCGTGACTAAGAATCCGAATGACCCGATAAGAAGAGAACATATTGATGTCGAACACACATGAACGTTAGCACCCGATTAATCCACCAACCGAAGATTGAAACACCGAGAATATGTAGGTAAATTACCATACCTGCCTCCAAAGATTGCTAGCGGTCATCTGTGTTGATGACCTTGGACGCCTCATTCCATCGTTGGCCTTTTTTTCCTCGACGGTTTGCACGATCGGGGCATTCCTTGGAAAAGTGTCCGACCTCACCACATGTGAAGCAGCAAATTCGGCCTTTGTTCATCTTCTTCTTCTTGAAGTTGGTAGTCTTGTTAGGCTTATTTTTCCCTTTGTTCTTGCCGTAGTTCTTCTCGAACCATGTTGGCGCTGGGTCGCCCTCGGCTCCTTTACCATTGACATCCTTAGCTCCGAGCCTTCTCTCAACATCAAGGACGCCATCGGGTTTTCGATCGATATCTTTGTCCTCTTATGTTTTAGAGTAGTGCCAAACTCCTCCACGGAGGAGTTTTGCAATGATGCAACCGCCACAAAAGGATCGGGTAAGACACATTCCAGAGTTCGAGTTCCTTGACAATGCATCAGATCTCATGGGCTTGCTCTACAACAGAGCGATTATCACCATCTTATAGTCATGAAAATTCTCCATGACATACAGCTTCATCGCCTCATCCGATGCAATCAACTTGGCGTTCAACAGATCCCACAAGACCTTCGCTCATTATGTGCATGTACACATCACACGACGATCGGCAAGAACGCTAAGAATGCATCCTACGAAGAGAGTATTGGCATCCGTGAAACTCTTCTCGCTTCTTCAGAGAGATCACCTTCAGCTTGCCTTTACTAACCCGTATACATTCATAGTCAGAAGCGGAGCGTGACCTTGACTTGCCACCTCTTAAAATGCACACCGTGAGAATTTCTCCGCCTCGGTCTTCGGCAAATCCAGCCATTGTTAATCCAGGAAATTGTCTACAATAAGGTTTTTGGATTGTTGAGAAATTAGACATTTTCCAGATTAAATTCCAAGTATAAATCATGAACAGCATCACAGAAACTAGCATGTATCTATCTGACATATTAGATAACACGAACACCATGATCATCTTGGTAAACATGATTAATGACGAGATTAGGGCAGATCGAACGTCATCAGCGTATGCGAGATGCAGATGACGAGATGGTGCGATCAGCGGTGTTGACGTGGACGACGTTGATGACGGCGCCGCAGATTACCGGGCGGCACGACGCCCAACAGCCAGAAACAGAAGGCGAGCCGTGGTGAAGATCTTGAGCAGCCGCGCGAGCGCTTCCAAAAACCTTATTCGCCTCTCCGTGCAGATTGCAAAGACGAAGGGTTCCAGAGATCTGCTCTCCGATCGCGATGCACGCTTGCGCTTCGGGATGGAGAAGGCTACGGAGGCGCGCAAGAACGAGAGTGGCAAAACCCTAATGTGTGTTTCAGGCGCTCTACGGGTGGCGGTAGCGATATATATAGGATAGCTCGGTAATCGTGACCAACGTGACTCAAGACGTGCTACTTAACGGACTCGATGCTGATGATCCTTATCTCATACTAACCGCCAGATTCCGAGTAGCAAAAGAATAAATCGCAAAGGAGGCCGCGTCTGCAAGGGCTCGACCGGATTTCGGCGGACCATTCACGCAGGTGCCAAGACGCCATGCGCCCCGCCCGCCCGCCTGCCCAGCGTCGAGCCCGCCCCGCATGAGGCGAGGCGAGGCGAGCGCGCAGTGGGCTTTCTCCCTTTCTCCCACATGGTTCTACCATGGTGAATCACACTCCACTATATAAACTAATGTTCACCACTTTAGGCTAGCAATGTGGGACTATTCATAGTGCACATGCCTCCTCATGAGTGGGCCTTTGAGATTTTCTAGGAATTATTTGTCTCAATTAAGTGGGCCAAGCCCAAATAATCCAACACATTTGTGCAGTGTATTATGGTCTTTTGGCAATTAAAATATGAAGATTTGCAACGGGTTGGATATTATCCTCTTCCCGTTCCTTTCATTTTTTCACTTATCCTCTTCCCGTTCCTTTGTATAAGTCTCTCCCCTCTCTCTGCTCCACTTGGACTACCACCGCCACCACACCCAAGAAGCGCCACGCCCCGAGCCTAGGGAGAAGAAGCGAAGCGAGGAGGCAGAGCACGCGAAACAAAGAAGATTGATCAAGCCGATTGATCGGTTGGTTCGATTCGATGGGCGGCGGTCAAGCTGGTCGTCGGTGGGGCGGCAGAGCTAATCACGACGGCGGCGGCTGGGCGGCGATGATGCAGCGGCGATCGCAAGCGACGACGAGCTGCGCTGTTCCGGGCCAGTGTTCGCGGTGGGTGTGCACGGACCACTGGGCCCCGGCCAGCCAAGGCCTCGTGGTCTCTTCATCCTCCTCGCCGTGGTCGTCCCGCCACGCGACTTCCTCCTCGCTTCCGCGCCTCCGGCGTTCTCATTGTCGTCCGGCTCTCGCTCTCCTCCACCTTCGCCACGGGCTTTTTCGCCTCTCCTCCGGCTTCAAGCATCGGCCTCTGCAGTCGCTCTACCTTGACAAGCTCCACGAGATAAGTGCGGCCTCGGAAAAGTTTTTACCATTTTACCCCCTCTACAGGTTATACTATCCATACTACACATGATAGTACATTTAGATTTAGACCAATCTCAACCGTTGGATCCAAAGAAATGAACGGTCCATATTCATTACAGTGTACTATAAAAGAGCTCTAAAACTAAGCATATCAATCAAGGAGGAAGAGCTTTGCGTCTTCAAATTCCCTCAGACTCAAATGCAGGAGGAATCCTATTTGTCTAACAAAATGCACGAACAATCTCGCCAGAAACCCATATCATGCCAATTACAAAGAAATCGCGACAAGCGCCGTCCGAGGATCGTCAACGCGTGCAGCGGCCATCCTTCGCCTCCTCGTCGGCTTCTCGATGCGACGCCGAGCCTTGGTGATCGCCATTGCCACCGTCCGCCACGGTGGAAGTGTGGAACACGGCGGCGCGATAAAGGTTCATGGACGACGCAATAAGACTCTGCCAAGTGGGGCGCATCCATGCGAGGATACTTGCTTTGTGGGCATAGTCCCACATTGGTTGTGAGAGGGCTTGAGCATGGTTTATAAGGGTGAGGAGCACCCCTCATTGAGCTAGCTTTTTGGGGAGATGGCCCAAGAGACCTTGGCCCGCCGTCGGGTTGGGCTCATGCGACCAAGTGGCAAGTAGCGTCTTGTTGGTGGTGACGTGAGTCGTCATGTGCCGATCGTGTGGCGTCAGTTAACAATTGGTATCGAGCCTAGGTGGCCCTGTGTGATTCCTAGATAATCTCTACCAATGTGTGAGGGGAGATTGTTGGGCATAGTCCCACATTGGTTGTGGAGAGGGCTTGAGCATGGTTTATAAGGGTGAGAGCACCCCTCATTGAGCTAGCTTTTGGAGGAGATGGCCCAAGAGACCTTGGCCCGCCGGGTTGGGCTGCGACCAAATGGCGTGGCGTCGCCAGCCCGGTGACGTGAGTGCGTCATGTGCTGATCGTGTGGCGATCAGGTTAACATGTTCTTCTGCCGACCCGCTTGGTCGACGCCGGAGCTCCCCGCGCGCTTCCGTTTGGCGCCCGGCAAGGGGAGGCCGGCTCCGGCGGCGATGGATTTCGACCAGCTCCTCCCTTCCTCCACGTAGGTGGCGGTGGCGACCTGAGCGTCGAGGTCCATGGCGGCGGCCGAGGCGGCGTCGAGCTGGAGGACCTTGACGAAGAGGTCGAGGTCGCCGCAGGGGCCGGTCAGGCGCTCGAGCTCCTCGACGGCCTCGGTGAGCCTGTCGACGTTGGAGGCGTCGCTGGTGGCGTTGAGCACGGCCTGCCCGCGGAGCGCCTCCTTGCGCAGCAGCTGCAGCCACGCATTGAGCGAGCCGTCCCGCACGGGAGTTGCTGCCCCAGTTGGCCTTGAGGAAGGCGATTAACTCCTCCAACAACGAAGATTCGAGGATCTTCATCTTCTTGCCTTCTCTCTGCACCATGTCCCCCGATCAACTGCACAAATAATCAAACCATGCGACTCTTTCTTGTCTGGTCGCGTCTAGTTCTACACATAGTGCTGACTGCTGAAGGAAGTTGTACTAGAATAGTGCATATATAACTCGTACGAGATAAAAGGAGCCTTGGGGCAGCATTCTCGGAATGGAGCCTCCTAGACAACTCGCGAAGCTTGACGACCTGCTCTGCTGCCGCTGGTTTGGACACTGGAATCTTGACCTTCTTATCACGCGGCTTCCCCTCCGGCACTGAAAGAAGTGTGTTTTGAGTACGAATGATCTTGCTTCCGCCGCAGCCGCCACCGTCGTTGGGGGTCTTGTCATTGGAAGATCCTTGGAGTCCGCCCATGGTGGGAGTTTTAGGTCAGAAGCGCCGTTGGAAACTAGCTTGGACATGCTCCACGCGCCTCCAAACAGCCCTATTCTACTCTACATCTATGACGTTTTCCGGGTCCATAAATCATTGAGCCAGAAACACCTCACCGAAAGTTTTCGCTTACGATCGAGTGACTTGAGCATCTATCCTACCTAGTTCCTCTTTATTCGTTTCTTTGTCGACAAAAAAATGTTCATCGATCTTACAGTAAAGAATGCATGGGAGCTTATGTTGTGTGGTGCACGAGTAACGCGCACGAGCTAGTACTACCAAGTAAGTTCCAGCGTATTCGAACTGGCAATTTGTGGTTGACCTTTTGGAGAAACTATGCGCTGCAAATGTTGAAATCACCAAAGTTTCACCATCCAATGATGCGTACGTTTCCATGCAAGTGCAGCTGAGGTGGCGCAATACATCCATCCATCCAAACTGCCATTCGCAACTGCATATTTGCATGCCACGTACCTAGCAACGATACTGAAATTTGAAAGGAAAGTATTCCGAATCTGTTGGGAAGAAAGGACCTGTTGACGCCTGGACATGGAGACGTACGTGACGTGACCCGTACTCGCTCGCCATCACCATTCGCAACTCGCAATAACAAGCGCTAGTAGTTATGCGAGCGAGCGAGCGACACACCCCATCAAACTCAACCACACTCCACAGTAAATCCGACGCGGCCAGTCAGAGTCAGTTGCACGCCTGCCCGAGCCCCGGACAACGTCCCCCAGCCAATCACCGCCCTCCACGTGCCAAATCTGGCTCCAACTTGACAGCTCAGCAGCTTTCCTTGCTCTTCCTCGTGAAGGGAGCCGCGCTTCCAAAACGGCCACATACACACGCAGCTCCCCTCCACAGATCCACACAAAACCACCGGAAAAAAATTTCAAATCCCGAAGCGGATCCCGCACAGAAACCCACCCCGTCGCGTCGAGAAAGAGAGGAGCGTAGCGGCGGCGGCGTTGGGCCATGGGGAACAGCATATACAGGTTCCTGTGCGGCCTCTGCTCCCCGTCGTCGGAGCACGCCTTCCAGCCGCACGGCGCTCACGCCGCCGTCGCTGCGCTCGGCCGCGACATACTCCATTTCGAGCGCACCTCGCAGGTGAGAGCTCAATTATTGATTGCGTTGCTGCTGCGGTTGTTCTTGATGTTGCTGTTAATTACACGAGCTTAACAGTTCGCCTAATTTGGGGTTTGTGCGTGATTAATTTTAAAGGTTCCGGAAGGGCTGAGCCGGCATGTGGTCTCCTCCAAGAAAGCACAGGCTAACTGGTAATTCGATTTTCTTTTTCGTGTTCTTCCATCTTGTTTCGAGCTGTAAACTTAAAGCTGGTGAAGTTGTGGAAGATCAAGGACTAGTTGCCGTGGATGGGAGAGGTTTGACTTTTGAAACTCTGAAAGTGACGTTTGAGAGAAGAAAGAAAAAAATATATCATTTCTTAAGCAAAAACTAAAAAAAAAAGTACTATCTCTTCATGTTATTTTAGCTCTCAAATTTTATTCTTAAATGCATATCATTTTATAATTTCGATGTGACCTTTTACATTTTTTTTCTTTTTTAGATTTTAGATCAACAGAACATCTAAACAGATGTCTCAGTTCCATTACTGAAACTCAAAAACAAATCGTTTAGACAAACAGTTACGAAATATCATTCTCAACAACAACCAACCCGAGATATTAACCACATCCAGATCACCTCACATCAACCGACTGAAGCTAGCACAAAATGATATGCATTTTATAATTTTATACAGCTCTTTTTTAGTTATTTTCAGTATCATTTACTACTATGTACTAAAGTAAGATACATTATGCAAAGGTATAATAAAGATAATAATATAGTTTTTTTTATAGATATGTCTTAGTGGAAGTGTAAGAATTTAAAATGACATCTATTTAGGAATGGAGGGAGTAGCATTTACTGAATTTGATGGCAAAATAGTGGTTCAGTCAAGGAGTAGCAAGACAACTTAATTGGTAGATTTAACTGCAATAAAAGGCTGAGATATCAGAGAAATTAATTCCCATAATTATTGCTAAACTAGGCAATGGAGAATTCAGTAAAACTAGCAGTTATAAATGCTTAGAGTAATTGGCAGTAGGCACAGAGGGATTTCCTGAAATTAATGATGAACATCGCAGCATGATAAGAACAGTAAAAACAGTTCGTTGTGATTGCAATATGTTGTCATGCTAAAATTAATATCCGGTGCTGATGTAATTAAGGTACAAAAAGCTGCTAGTGGCATGGAAGAATGCCAGGCCGACTCCGAGGACGCCGGAGGATGCCGCGCGCCTCGTCGTACAGACACTGAAGAACCATCAGAAAGCAGATGTTGAGGTACCGATCTGAAATTTCGAAACATAGTTATACCCGAGTCACAATGTGGTGCACTGCAATTTTCAGTCTGTAACCATGCTTGCTTACGTTGTTCAGGGCTTATTGGCTTTCTATGGCCTTCCACATCCAAATGAAGGCGCTAAGTACGAGCTGCACACGCTCCCGGTGAGACTGCTGTCTCTTCTTTTCTCCTGAATTTTTCATGTCCGTAAAGGCTACTGATCTAACAAGTGTGTCTGCTAGTTTCGTAGGTGGATGCAAAGGCTGTGGCCGACGGCGACACGATCACCGTGTACGTCGACACGGCCGATCCTCGTGAGTCCGGCAATGTGCCCCGTGAAGTGCGGAAAGCCGCAGCGGAGCGGACCAAGGCGAGGGCGGCTAAGAACTACCAGAAGGCTGACTCGCTGCAGAAGATCATAGTGGATGCAGGATATAGGTCACTTCAAAATTCACATTGATCAATTATCTTCATGTGGTTCATGTTGTGACAATTTCTGAAACTTCTTGATGTAGGCAAGTTCCTAATGCGAGAGGCGAAGAAGTCCTCGCGAAGAAGTACAGGATCAGACTGAGGTTTGTGCTACTACTTGATATATGATCAAGAATTAACGCCTGCCTTTTTTTTCTGCAATTTTGATGCAGCGAGATGAAATGAAATGCAGGGGGATTGATGCACCGGAGAGTTCAATGCCGTATGGCAAGGAAGCAAAAGAGGCCCTGGTGAAACTGGTGCAAGGGAAGAGCTTAAAGACCTACGTTTATGACGATGACCGGTATGGTAGATGCGTCGGGGATATCTACTGCGATGGGGTGTTTGTGCAGGTAAGAATGCTCTGACATACATATTTAGAATACCTGGTGTTGACTAGTATAACTAGAAGCAACTAAGAAAGTACTGCAACATTGTTGCACCATGTGCCGGCCGTTGGCTTGCGGCATTCATAAGTTGAGTGCAACTTAGGGTCATGAAAAGCTTAGATGTTGTACATATGGAAGCAAAGTTTTTTTAGATCATTAATAGAAGCAAAGTCAAAGAACTTTTGCTTCTGTATTCTGCAAGGAACTGCCCAAATGTTTCAGCTGACGATACGTGCTGAAACAGTTAAGCTTTTCTTGAATGTTTACAACTCTTTTATAATTACAGAACATATATATAATTTTCCACTTGCTTTGTGGATAGGAACAAATGTTGAAGAAAGGGTTTGCATGGCACTACACTGCCTATGATCAACGCCCGGAGCTGGCCAAGGTAAAGTAGCATTAATCGACGGCATACAGCCACACATTGATCACTTAACTGAAAAGGAGCATGAAACATTCTGAATTTATATGGAACTACGTATGCAAAGTTGCTGAAAGGAAGCATTTTTATCTGTCAGTGGGAGAAGCAGGCGCAGGCTCACCGCAAGGGCTTGTGGGCGGCGTCAAAGCCACAGAAACCATGGGAATGGAGGAAGGAGAAGCGCAACGGTACAGCATGAACAGGCTGCAGAGTTCCGTGTTATGTGTTGTGAGCGGTGATCATGAACAGCGGATTGATTTATAGGCTGCGGACTTGTAGACCGGAGCAATACTTACACACTGTAGATCGTATAGAGTGTACACTAGGTTGTGAAGCAGGAATACATTGATTGGTGTGTTCTCTAATTGCACAGTATGATTTGTGTTGTACACTTTTAGTACTTGCATTGGACCATTGCTATTGCTGTAAAACGGAAACTGATAGATCGTTGAAGTGAACGTCATGTTGTCAGTGCACTACAGGAAAACGTGGTTGATTCGTCGGCCAACACTATTTTCGTCGGCCTAAGAGAAGCTATCGAAAATAAGTTTGTAAATTCGTCGCCAACCTAAGCCGTCGAAAATAGTTGTATAATTTAAATGCGGCAAAAGACGATCGTCGAAAATATCGGCGTAATTTCGCTCGACCAATATATAGCCGTCGAAAGTAATAAGTAAATTGCGGCTAAATTAAAGATCGTTAAAATAGTACTTAAATTGCTTACTTTAGAGGTCATTCGAAAATAATCGGCGACCTAAAACCCGTGGCGACAAAAAAAACCCTCGTCAAGAAGAATCTCCTGCTACCGCCTTGCGCAACCAGCGTGGCGCCTTGAACCCCCACCGAATGGCGCTTGTAACCATTGTTACTTGTAACACTTTATTGGTGGATGATTACATTGGTTTTCTTAATGTTTTCTACTTTACTATTCAACATTATAGAGGAAGTCTACTTTATGAAACTTCCTCCTTAGTAATGATTAAAGTCACATATTTCCTGGCCACCTCGCTTTAGGTTTTTTTTCATGAAATCAAGAGCTGAAAGGTGCTCCTTATGCATAGTTTTATGCTTTGTGACTTGTGAGTCTGTGGACCACTATTGTATTACACTATTTTTTATTAGAAATATTTCTTCTAAACATGGCACGATATGTGGGCATATGTTTCTATTAGTTTTATATTACCTTGGCCCATTACTACTACTAATGCGTAGATAACTTGTGTAGTCCTTAGTATTCGAACTCGTTACGCTTTGCATGTGATGATATCATTGCTGAAAATATAGATGAATCTTCGTTATTTTCTAGGATTTTTGGTGAATTTTCTGGGATTTTATATGTTTTTTAATTTTTTGAAATTAAAATATTATTTTCGTTACCGCCGATTTAAAAAATAACAAATGGCCGACGAAAATAAAAATTGGCCGACGAAAATAACAATCGCCGATTTAAAATAACAATTTTTTCTCGATTTAAATTTCTGCATTTTTGGTGGTTAGGCCGATTTAAAATAGCCAAAAAACCGATTTAAAATAAGTTAATTTTGTTGGCTAAGTTTATTTAAAATACATATGCCACGTCGACCGAAGCGTGGTTCGTGCATCGACTAGTAATTTCGTCGACACGTAAGCGTCGAAAATAAATTTATTTTCGCTTGCTGTCGCATTTAAATTCATCAGATTGTTTTTTTTGTTTCGTCGAAGTCGACGAAAATACTGAAAACCGACGAAAATAGCTATTTTCGTCGAAGTTTCAGATTTTCGTTGGCTTTTGGCCGACGATTTAAATAATGCTAATTCAGTAGTGGTGAATATAATGTTGAGTATGGATAAATTGAAGATGTGTGCCTAAATGAATGAACTGTGAGTTGTCAGTAGTGATTTTCTCACCCGAGAACTAAATGTACAAATAGTAAATCAATGTATATCATCTTCATAGACAAGGCTAATAAGCTATAACGTTAGTAATATATGAAGCAGTGGAATGATGTAAACTAGAGACTCAATTTGCTGAAAACTCGTACCTTTTTTAGGAAACAAAAACCACTTCGGAGAGTGCTGAAGAATTTGTCATAAACTGTCGGATTAACAGGCACAGTTTAAAGACTAAGGAAGTTACCAGTAGCAAGGAAATAATTAAAGATCAACGCAGAATTAACGTGGTTACTGATCAATGGTACTCGATCATACGGCGAAAGCGCCAGCAAGGTATGGGAAATCAACGCACCCAGATGAGCCGCAAACCTCAAGGACCTGCTCAGCCATTTTGTCAGATGCTACAACCTGCAGGGAGTCCGTGGCCGGCAGCGCCTCCTCCAATGGATAGGTTCTCGGTGTGACGAAGGCCTCGTCTGACAAGGTATTATCCCATATTCCCATGAACCATTGGTCGAATAGTTCAGCGTGCAGAAGTGTTCATTTCCGAGGGACCAGAGGAAGAGCTCGTCGGTAACCTTCTCCGTGTCAGCGCGCTGCTGGTACTAACGCTCGGCCCTGCCTCCGCCGCCGCCGCCGTCGGGCATGAAGTGCTGCAGACCTGCTTGATGTGGTAGGCGGTGATGGCCTGGCTGTAAGCAGACACGCCGAGGAAGAGGGGGCCGTGCGGGACGGACCCGCCGGTAAAGGGCAGGCTTTTCGTCGTCCACCTGCCTTCACTCCTCCGTCTCCATGTCGAACGCCTGCGTGCCGGCGGCGTCGTTGACGGAAAGCAACAGGTGGGAGCCAACCACCGCGTAGGACGGGACGGACTCGCGCTGGGAGACGATCGAGCAGCTGCGTCGGGTCAGGTATGCACGGCTGCCGCGGCGGAGGCCTCCACGGACCCGCCGTGGATCCTGTCCTTGAGGTCGAGGACGTCGAACCACGGCGCGAAGTTGGGCTCGCCCCGCTGTCGGGGTTTCGTACACAACTCTATGATCTTTACTATTCGGGGACATATCTAGTGCAATCAGCACTTTGGTGTAATCACCGTGCAATTCAACTAAGAAAAGTTTTAAAAAATTCTGAAAAAAATCGTGGATGTACATCTCATCTTACTCCATCTACATATAAAATTTTATGATCAAATTCGTCCTATGTTAAGAGTAATAAAAAAGACAAATTTCTGACAAACTTGAATAGTTCAAATGCACTCTAAATTTGTCTTTTTTTTTTAACTTCAAGCATAGGACGAATTTGATCATGAAATTTTATATGTAGATGGGGTAAGATGAGATGTACATCCACGATTTTTTTCAGAATTTTTTGAAACTTTTCTTAGTTGGATTGCACGATGATTACACCAAAGTGCTGATTGACAATCGGATATGTCTCCTTACTATTCAATCTAAGTATTTAAAAAGATATAAATAGCCAAAGGTTTAAAAGTTTAGTTGTACGTTTTTCAAAATAATATATATTTGTAACTAAAAGGAGTATTAAAGATTTATAATATTTTTAATGTTTTTTACTTCCTCTATTATTTTTTATAACTAGAGACCGTTAAATTGATCACCAGTGTTTAAAACTACTCCCTTCAACCACAAAAATTCAACTTTTGACCACTATTTTCTATTATATTATATTTATAAAACATAAGAAAATTATCATATAAAAATATTTTTCGAGATAAATCTAAACGTACCATTTTCAAATGTCAAATTTAGACTCCGAACGTGCAGAAGCTGCCCTGCGCCGCTGCGCGAGAGGGCAGGGAAGCTGCGCTGGAACGACGCGCTTCGTTGCCATCTGCAACAACTCTTGGACAGACAGCTTGGACTGCAAGACTTTGATGTAGTATGTTGCAGCGCCGGCGGCGCTAGTGTTTGAGTGGAGACGAAGAGATCGTTGCCGATGGGCAGGACTTGGCCGTCGAAGAGCAGGTTCTTGTCGTCCGCCTGCTCCCACCCTCCGTCTCCACGTAGAACGCGTACGTGCCCTTCTCTTGACGTAATGAGAGGAGTATGTGTGAGCCCACGGCCGCGGAGGACGCGACGTCACGACGAAGGGGCTGCGCGCGACGGCGTAGACCTTGCCTCCGAGCCGAGCGCGAGCAGGATGGACTACATCTTCGGGGCACCAAGAACGGGACCACGGATCTCCGTCGAGTGGCTAGGGTTGTAGACGACGGTGCGGCCCCAGACCCACACCCCGTAGACGCCCATGATCAAGGAGCTGTGCCGCTAGTCCGTGGCGACAAAGGACATGCCGTGCTCGCATAGGTGCAACCGGGCGAGGTGGCGGGCGCGGCTCGACGGGCGCCGACCTTGAAGACGTGGTAGGGCGGGGTCCTCGACGCTGTGCTGCACAACCAGGTAGACCGGCATGGCGAGCTCGGGTGGCGCTTCCACTTCACCGCGTCGTTGATACGCTCCTTCCTCTTCTTGCTCGGCATCTTGATTGATCTCCCCCGCGGAAAAGGCGGCGAACCTTCCGGTTCCGGGACTCGGCTGTGGTAATGGCGTAAAGCCCTCGCTAATTCCTAGCCCGTATAAATCTTGAGAGAGAGAGTCGAGGTCGAGACTCGAGAGGCCCGGGCTGAGCAAGTCGCCGGCCCAACGAAAACGGCCCATATGGCAGACGGCCAGCGGCCCACCATCCGCGCTCGACACGCCCGGCTCGGCTCGCCGCACGCCGCCACGCTCGCGCGGCGCAACCCCGCCGCCATCGGTCGCCCCGCCACAGCTTCCGCACGCTGCTGACCTGACCTTGCCAGCGCCGGCGGGCCGCCCTTGCCGCCCGCGCACGCAGTGGCGAGCCGCGGGGTCCTCAGGCCCAGCTCCACGTGGCGACGCCCCGGAGGGCGCCAGTGCCTCAAGTGCCCGGTGGAATGTACGCCACTAACAGGCATCGCCGCGAGAGGGGACCCCATGCCCATGGCGGCGGCGGCGGCGTGAAGAAGCGCGCGTCTCTGTCGCCTGTGCTGTTGTGCTTTATCGGCTACATCGTCCTCCTTGCAAACGGTTGCCACACCCTATTCCCACAGGTATTGCCTGCTCTTGGAAGTTGGATCCCCACTACTATTGCAGGAAATTAGCACCATATTCTTGAAGCATGGTCGAATGATTAGCTTGGGTGCATGGATTCGTGACCTTCTCATGAGGTTCCTCCTAATTAGCATTGTAGATAATTAGATTCAGACATTCAGTACGTGTGAAGAAATCTGCCATATTTCTGCATGCTTTGGTCGCTGGTCCTTTCCAGTTTTCTAGCTTGTCATTAGATTTAGCTTCTGAATAAACGCGCTGTATTGATTGCTATCCTGAATTCGATGCATGGCTCGTGTTATTCTGGTGTTTCAGGACAAGGTCTCATGTCTTGGCTTCTTTTGGAGAATTTCATTAGCACCTGTTGCTCACACTCCCACGCCCAAACCTCAAGGTGTTAAGTATGAGCTGCACACGCTTCCTGTGAGAACTCCATCTCTTCGTATCTCCTTTTACGTTGTCGGTGTAGGCAAATGGCTGACAGATGTGTATGCTAATTTCTTAGGTGGATGCTAAGGCTGTAACTGATGGTGACACGATAACCGTGTATGTTGACACGGATGATCATCCAGAGTCTTGCAATGTGCCCCAGGAAGTGCTCAGAGTGGCGGTCCAGCAGGCCAAGGCACGGGCGGCCAAGAACTACCATGGGGCTGATGAGTTGCAGAAGATCATATTGGATGCAGGATATAGGTCACTTTAAATTAACATTAATCAAATATCTATCCATATATGGTGTCAGCTTGTGACACCTCTGAAACCTCTTACTTCTGAGTGCAGGCAAGTTCCTAACTTGAGAGGTGAACAAGTTCTCGTGAAGAAGTACCGGATCAGGCTAAGGTTTGTCCCACTTTTGTTCTCAATCAATGATAAAGGACTTTGTTCTAATTGGACTGCAGTTGAGATATAATGGAATGAAATGAATGCAATGCAGAGGGATTGATGCACCAGAGAATACAATGCCTTTTGGCAGAGAGGCAAGAGCGGAGCTAGTGAAGCTGGTGCAGGGAAAGAGCCTAAAGATTTCCATATATAATAATGACCGGTACGGTCGATTGGTTGGAGATGTTTACTGCAATGGGGTCTTCGTGCAGGTAAGAAATCGCACTACTACGCCTTTGGAGTTTGGTGTGTCCTTTTGGAGGTCTGTCATACTGGAAATAACCTATTGGAAGCACTGGCATCTTTTGCTCCATGTGCTCTGCGGCTTTTCTTAAAGATCTCGTATTGCAATTGCAAGTTTACACAACACATATCTTGCCTTGTTCAGTTTCTTGTACAGTACAAGAAATGGAATGTATTCAAGATCGGGAAAATATGTAGAACTTTTACTAAACCATAATAAAAGTAACAAGACTTCGATATTAAATTCTGCAAGAAAATGTTGAATAGTCTCAGCTGAAGATACATACTTTCTGGCTTTGTTAAATAGTTAGCAATATTGTGACTACGAAACAAATTAGTTTTCTTCTTGCTTTTGAAATAGGGACACATGCTGAAGAAAGGGCTCGCATGGCACTACACTGCGTACGATCAACGGGTGGAGCTCGCTAAGGTAAGTAGTACATTAGTACTCTAGTACTAAATATGACACACCTGACAGCTTTAGTTCACTTGAGACTTGACTGGAGCACGCTCTGAACATTTCTTCAACCATGCACCTGAAGTTCCTGATAAACGGAAATTTTCAGTGGGAGAATCAGGCACAGGCGAGCCGAATGGGATTGTGGGCATTGCCGAACCCCGAGAAACCATGGGAATGGCGGAAGGGGAAGCGCATCAGGATAGTGTGAAGCAGGAATGTGTTGTTTCTACACTTGCAAGTTGTAATAGCTGTTGTAGAGTGAAGCAGGAAGGGTCGATTAGTGTAAGCTCCCATAGGGGATGGAGATTTGTTACATTTGACTGGTGTAATTCCTGTAAAAGGGATCTGGTTGATTGTTGTAATGGATCTTTTGTTACATGTTGAATAAACTAAAGGCCTGTGTCGAAGTCATAATCATTAGCAGCAGAACCATGTAGTGTACAGTACGCAGCAGAATGAACTGAGACCGTGCAAACGGGAGATGGGGTGGGGATACCAGATAACTGAAATCATTATCATTAACAGCAGAATGTTCCCATCTGCTAGGGTTAGTTATCTCTAACAAACCTCTCGCTCAAAATCTATAATAAAATTGTTTCCAGAAAACCTCAAAGACTAATAAAGCATCATAAATACCAAGTGCGATAAAAGCCCAAATAACTAATGTGCATGTAATTCTATAACCATTATAGTAGATTATTTCCCATGGTTTTTTTATATAGGGGTTTTTGCATGTTAAATCTTATATCTAATTAATTTGCCGCACTGCTAACCCTTGCACCATCTTTGGTCGAGATAAAAAAACCAGTGTAAATTTCACTATCGTCATGGTGTCCTCGCAAATTACCTCATGAACCAACGGATAGGATGCATTAAATCCAAACCCACCGAGAAATCTCAGCCATGGACTACTAGCTCTATTCCTCCAGGCCTATTCCCATCACCCCGTGTTGGTGGTTACCCTCCTTCCTTCCATCAGCAGGTACGCGCATCGGCATCCATTCTTTTCCTTTTGGTTGGGAGGCGATTTTGTTCCAGTGATTTGGAGAAGTCGAACTGCTACACCGTAACACCCTAACCCTCTAAGTGCTTAGAATATTAGTTTATCATACATTTTTCACCATGTTTAACATATTTTTATCGACAATTTCAGAAAACATTTACTAAACAGTTACTCCCTCCAGTCACAAATAATTGTCGTTTTAGACATCGACATGACTTCTAAAACACAACTTTAACCACTAGTTTCTATTATAATATATTTATAAAACCTAATAAAATTATAATATTACGAAAGTATTTTTCAAGACAAATCTACACATATGATTTTTATGTATCAAATTTAAATATTTAAAAAGATATTGACAATCAAAGTTTCAAAAGTTTGATTATACCCATATCCAAAACGACAACTATATGTGACTGGAGGGAGTACTACCGATACTAAACAAGATAAACATGAATATCATACTAAAATAAATAGGAATAGTAAATAATAATAAACTTAGAACCATATGCCTAAGAATGTCAAAGTCCACACGCATGAGAACACTCAGTTCTATGCGCCTGAGAACTCTCGGATTACATGCATTTGGGAGACCGGGAGCAATATTTACCTTTTGGCAATTTTGAAGAACAAAGATTTATAGACAAACAAATAAACTAAACTTTCCAAATATTATATAAGTTCAATTAAGCTCAAACAACTGTTATTGCTATGAATGTTCAACAACTAAACCGACTAAGCACTTTATTAATAAAAAAATAATCACTATTGTTAAACAACTGTGTTAGATGACGTGACACATGAAATGATGGTGCTATTCTCTTCCTAGGTATGTCACTTTTATCATTCACCTTAAAATATTAAACAAGTAAGGATGAATTCACGACTCAATAAGTACATAATATTCCCTCTTTTTCTAAATATATGTTACTATATCTTTCAAATTTTATTCCTAAATACATATCGTTCTATAATTTTGAGATAACTTTTAACTGTTTTTCTTTGCATTATTTATAATGTTATTTATTACTGTGGAATAGAGTAACACATACCATCTAAGAGCAACAAGTGAGCTAATAAATGAGGGTGATTTGGCCATTTCTACACGTGTCTTGATTGAAGTGCAAAATTCTAAAACGTCATCTATTCAGGAACAGAGGGAGTAAAACAATAACATAACAATTTATCACATTTATTTAATTAATCATCTTTTATCATTAGCGATGCAATACAAATCTATGTACATGCTCATATGCTCATCATATAGTTTATACCAGTATAGCTGAGTGCACACCCATCGACATCGTACTCTCTCATCCTCTCTATCCCGCGGAGGTTCCTACCGAAATAGGTCTTTCATGCCTACACCACGTAGGTCATACAATCCCACATATGTGACCTTTTTCCATCATGAATGTAGCATATACAAACTACATGATTTAACATCATCCATATAAATTTCATCATCATATCATTTCCATGCTAAATAGAAGGGATCATGTAAAACAACATGATAAATGAATTGCCAATAAGAATAAAAGGAGTTAACAACAACCAAGTTATTGTTCTAATATGCACTTGCCTTTTTGTAGGATCGAGGATGCGCCTAGAGGGGGGGTGAATAGGCGTTTTACAAAATTCGATTGCTTACTAAACAATTCGCTCTAATCAACCCCTATGTCAAAACCTAATCAAATATATATGCGGAAGCGACAAACTAGGTTTTGACAATTAAAGCCTAAATCAACTAGGCTCACTAGTGCACTAATTAAATTATGTCTCTAAACAAGAATTGCTATATGGAACAAATAATTAATACTAAGCAATTCTAATTACAATCAAGCAATTGATCAATATACAATAAAGTAAATGCTTGAAGGTAAAAGAGACAACCGATATTTTTCCGTGGTGTTCGGAGACTTGCTTGCCTCCCTAGTCCACGCTTGAGGCAAGCTCAACCACTTGGACCGGCTCCCGCCGAGCACCGCCTCTTTCCACTAGTCGTGGTTTTTCACGCTATGCCGTAGGCTCAACCCAACCTTCACAAACTTGCGGGCTTTCACACCTCGAGAGCTTTCGCAAGACGACGCCACGCCGCCTAGGAGTCGGCAACCTCCAAGAGCAACAAGCCGCCCTTCGCTTGAACTTCACCGAGCACAACGAATGCGCTCCCGGTGATCACCAAGTGCAACACATGCACAAGAACCTCACTCAAGTGCAACACATGCACAAGAGCCTCTCAAACCACTCCTAATTGCAACACATGCAATTTGTGCTCACACTTAAGCTCAAGAAGTAAATGGAGAAGAGCAACACATGCAAACAACTTCCACACACAGCCAACATCCTGCCCAAGCCCCCCAAGGGGTGTATTTATATCCCCCACAAGAAAACTAGCCGTTTGGGGGCAAATGGGCGAACTCAAGAAAATCCGGTCCAACCGGACCTCTCCCGTCCGACCGCCCTCACAGGCAACTGGCCGGATTTTGATCACAGACGGCCGGTCCGATCAAGCCTTCCCACGGTCAGCCACCTGCCACGGCCACACCGAGTCCGGCGGCTCGATCACGACGAATACCCGGCATGGGTATCCCCATGGCTTGGAAGAAGCGTGATGGGCACACATCGCTGGGCCCCAAGCCGTGTCTCGCCGAGGCCCACCACCGCCGACCGACCAGCCCATGTGAGGGCCCACGACTTCCGGCCAAGCCGACCTAAAAAACAACCGACCGAAGCCACAGACCGGCGCGCATGAAGTGGGCAACAATGGCCCAGACTCGGTTCCCGACCAATAGGTCGGACCGATCGGCAACCCCGAACAAGCTCAGATCATCTTCACCAAGAAGCAAACGTCAAAACGCCGAACCGCCTCGCGATCGCTTAGATCGGCCGGGTGCGCGCTCGCCACGATCGAAAGCGAGACGGACGCTACGCACCTTCCCAAAATGGTTCCCGGTCGACACCTCGCCGCCAAGACTGACATCAGCAGAGAGCAGTATGCCGCTTCCGCAGAACGGACCGAGCCGCCGCCTGCGCCCACCAACCCAACGCAGACGTGCACCTACCACACACAGTCAAGTCCAATGACCGGACACCGAGGCGAAGACCGCACTCCTAGCGAGGAGCTCCACCCATTTTTCCTTTTCACACTCCCTGTAACCTCCTTGTAACCGGTCTCCCCAGCTATATAAGGAGGCGAGCCCTTCGAGCGGGGCGGCCGCGACGAGAAGTAGGCAATCGAACATAGCACTCCCGAATCATACTGTAGCCACTCCGGCGCACCCCCAAGCAGGTGCTCGAGCCTGAGCTCACCCTCGCTTGTAACACCACGGATACACCGTAATCAATAACACCACCACCTCACAGATCGTAGTAGGGACATTCTCGCCCAACCAAGATAAATCTGACCTCCTTACTTTCGGTCTAACCATTCAAGGAGCGGAGCGCCAGAGCCCTCTAGACCTACAAATTTACTTGCAGGTACTCAAACACCGACAACCGCCAGTATAAAATCAGCACAACACCAAAACGCCACTTCTCTGGAAAAGTCGAGCCGGAGTTGGGCCGTCAGACCAGCAGTAAAGCCGGTCCGACCGACTGGGCGGTCCAACCGCCCAATGGTCCAATCAGCCAGGCCTCGTCACACCGCCTCGACACCACAACCCCGATTTCAAGCAAACTTTTCTCCGAAAATCCAATCACCGTTCTTTGAGCTACTAGATAATCAACACATGATCATATACTCGTGCAAAACACATTTGCACCAAATTACCTTACGCTCAAAGAATTCCGACCAAATTTCGAAAACACATTTCGCAACCAACTCAAGAACTATTTGCAAAACGTATTAAGCAAATCAAACTCGAGTTTATGAGATTAATCCCCCTAGCCATGTGAAGGTCAACACAAGACCCGGTCAACTTGCCAACACCCGTTGCAAGCCCCACTCACATGCTCTCGGGATTCCGGACTCATAAACCTCAGTTTGTTCGCACAACGAACTTGCAAATAACACAATAAACACATTTCATGCTTGAGCACTACTCTTTGCAACACATGCAAAAGTCTAGCTCCAAGCAATGCCAAATCAAGATGCACGAACTCTCTAATTGCAACACATGCAATTCTCTAGTTCCACGCAACATCAAAACCAAACTTCAGCTAAAACCAAATCACATGTATGATCTCTTTACTCGCAACGCATGCAAGCCTCTAGCTCCATACAAAACACACAAACATCAAATCGTGCTTGAGCTCTCTCCTTTTGCAACACATGCAAAACTTAGCTCCAAGCAATCACACGGGTTTTAGAAAGATTTGTTTTGCGAAACAAAAGCATGAAGCTTCAACATTTGCAACACATGCAAAAGTGAACTTCACGCAAAAAGCCAACGCATTAGCTTATCCTATTTGCAACACATGCAAATCAAAGCATAAACCAATAACAACCAAAGCATAAGCTTAACACATTCGCAACACATGCCAAATGGTTAACCTATATGCAAAAACCAAATAACAAATGGTTTGAGCTTGAGTGAACGCGGATTGAGATCACCAACACATGATGAAGCTCAAACTAGGGAACGACCCCTCTTAATAGTATGGCGATAAAACCTTAGACTCAAAGACTACAAAAGTCCTTAGCCTATCTAATTATACCTTCGCCGCCGCACGCAAGCAATCCCCTTTGGGGTCTTTATGATCATCGCTTTGATACTCCCCTGGGATCATCCCTCGACTCCTCTTCTTTATCATCTCATCCATCTTTGGACCTAACTCAATCATAACTCATAAAATAGTTAGTCCAAGATGTATGGTTGTCTCAATTATCTCTTGCACTCCATTAACACATAACGGATGCCTTTAGATCAATTGAGCACAACCTAAATCAATTTGAATGATTTAAGTATGTCTTAAGTACAATAATGCAACTCATGCTTTATTATACTTAAGAACTATTCATTTATCCTTAATTAATCAAGGAACACCATCAACACATGATGAAATGTTCTTTAATGATTAACAAGACAAATGAACTCAATTTAAATTATCATTTAAATTGATATGAGTATATATTGACTACACAAGTTTTCATATACTCATGTTGATGAAAAGTAATAATCCATTATGTGTAAACTATATGGAAATGATCATTACTCTAAGTTATCGACTATAGAATACACCCCACATGTATATGTGCATAAGTATGATTGACTTGGATATAATATGCACATATTCAATTTGATCACATTGGAGTATATCTTATATTACCATGAGTATACTATGACTAGGCAATTCAAATATATACTCAAGGATTTAGTTTCTTTGTCTTGATCCTTATATGTGTCAATAAAGAATAGATCAATACAATGAAACTTTCAAGTTAAATTACAAACTCCCCCTAAGTATGTGCATCCATGTACTATATGGATTGGGAAACATGATGCACATTTTGTGGTTAATATAATGGGAATGTTCATACTTTAACTTGAATCCAAAGTATGCAATTAATACTTCAAGGAATACATATACATACCTCGGTTCTCCATTTTTCAATGCGATGAGACTAATCAAAGATATTCTTAATAAACAAGTTAGTCTCGATATAAGATTTGTCATAAATAACAATATCGCATTAGGGGATAAACTTAATATTAGATTTATCATTAACACCAAAACCATAACTAATGAAGGTTGAACTTACAATCTCCCCCTTTTTGGTGATTAATGACAAATCCAAGCTTAATAAGCACATTTGAATTAAAACTAACATATCGAGAGAATTTAAGCTATTGAATGCATATGCACATCTTAAACAATATAAGCAATCTTAAACAATATAAGCATTGACAATTTGGAATGCATATGAGAATCAATTCTCCCCCTTAATCATATTAAGCTCTCTTTTTAAGCCAAATGGTATTAAGCTTCCTAATTCTCCCCCTTTTGGCATTAAACACCAAAAATGGAATTCTGAGATGGTTTCTCCATTTAAATATTCTCCCCTTTGGCAAACATTTTTCCTTTTAAATATTCTCCCCCTTTTTTTTAATTATCTCTTTTTAAGCTTCTAATTCTCCCCTATTTAATTATCTCCTTTTAATGAAGGTCATACAAGAATTGAAATAAACGCTTATGACTTTGGCAAGGAATTAAGATTTCAAACCAAATAAAAACTTGAAGGATCATTCAAGAAGTAAAACAAGTTTTTTTATTTGAAATATGGTCTAAAAATAAGGAAAACTCGAAAAGAGACCATATTTGGATTTGTGGATACCACTTGTACAAATACCACTTGTAAAGATAAGCGTAAAAAACGAAGTAAGGGTATCACACGGTTTATTTGAAACACATTCAAATAACTCACTCCTCATTTTATTAGGCTTTGCAAATTTTTAATATGATTCTCTTGAGGAATCCAACAATTTGCCTAATAGGGTAAGACGAGGAACCCACAAGAAATACCACTTGAGAAATTTGATACCACTTTAAATCTATCTCAAGGGCTTTACTTGAAGAACCAAAAAGAAATGAGCATTCTTTAAATTTGTCTTGAAGGACACTGCTCAACGAGAGATTTCTCTTAAGTATTTCAACTCATATAGAATCTCACACAGAGAATTCTTAAGCGGTTGAACTTACAATTTTAGTTTAGGAGGAAAAATCTTAATCAAGAATGTGGGTATCGGTGTAATGCTACAAATAGGCAATGAAATACCACTTGTAGGAAATAATTGAATTCAATGATACCACTTAAAAAGGAAATCAAATAATCAAGGATATCATATAAGAAATGAGCAATAAAGTCCAAGATACCACTTATGAGAAAAAAACGTTGATATTTGTTTCAAAACAGTCTCATTTTCTCAAAAACGAACACTATATGTCAATTTAAGATCAACTTGATATTATGACATAGCCAAAATGAGAGCATCTTCCAAATACACAAAACTCGATTAAACAAGCTCCAAAAAGATTCTAAGGTAAATCATAGAGCTAATACATCTAAACATGCTTATGTTTTGTTTTGGGAGGTTCTTTCAACTTAAAACAACTTTGAAGATATGAAAACCACAAGAATTTCAAAAGCTGAAATTTCAGGTTTTCAGATTTTAACATTTCATTTAGGCTTTAAATGAGGGCTGAAAAACTGCTCATATGAAGTCTAAAAAATCTGATAAAATTTTGTGTTATAGACCAACTATTGAGGATCAATTCTTACAAAGATATTTCTCTCAAATTATGCTCTGATTTGAAGATACAAAAATCACAAATCAGCTCAAAATCATGCAAAAGTCTGAATTTTCAGCATTTGATCAAAGTGAGAAAAAGCCATAACTTTTGCAAATGAAGTTTAAATTATTTGAAATTGTGCAGAAACATACTTTAGACTCCTAAGAAACTTTTCCAAAAAGATTTTTCTAAAAAGGAGTCTCCAATCAAAAGATATGCCGAATTTTGCTTTGTAGGCATGAATTTTACTCAAACAGAAGAAAAGTCAAAACTTTTTCAAATAAAGTCAAAAAGGTTTGAAAATTTCCAGAAATGAACTTTGAACTATTTAAAAGGTTTCTCAAAAATAATTTCCTTAAAATCACATTTCGTTCAAAAGATATGGCAGATTGCGCTTTGTAGGTATGAAAAGAAGTCGAATTTGCATCGAATGCTCAAAATGCAATTCGATTTGAAATTTTTGGAGATTTGAACTTTCATGGCTTTGTATGAGTTAGAAATACTATTTTAAGCCAATAAACACAAAGAAATCCAACTCAAATAGCGAAACCCACAATATGCAAGAATAGGTCGTTTTGGGTCAAGTGAAAGATTTTGGCCAAATTCAAACGACTATAACTTTTGAACGGTTGGTCGATTGGAAAAACTTTGAACTAGAGAAATGCTTGAAATGACCAAACCTACGAGTTTTGTATTGACCACTTTTTCAAAAACTCAATAGATTTTAACTTATGAAAATATTTCATTTAATTCAAAAACAAGATCATATAAGATCCAATTGAGGCCAATTTTGCTATTTTATTTCTAAAATAGGAATTTCACTCCGAAAGCATTGTAAAACATTTGAAATACATATTTAAGAACTTTTGTAAAGATTTTCACAAATATGGACCTTTTAAACAACAATTTTGACTTTGGACCAAAGAGCCTTATATGAAGGATATCCATGCATATAGTTTTCAATATTATTCTAAAAAGTATCAAATGAGAAGATATTTGATTGAAATTAGTATGTATGAGTTTGAAATACCATTTGGAACCAAGATATGGCTAAGAATCCGATCCAAGAGGTGAAACTCACAAAGTGCTACAATGTGACCAATATAGGTCAAGTATAGTTTTTGGGTGAGTTTCAAAATCAAATAACTTTTGATAGATTGGTCTTTTGGAAATCTTTTGAATACGAGAATTGTTAAGAATGACCAATTCTATGCTTTTTGTTTTGGAGCTTTATTCAAAATCATTTTATAATTTATTCTATGAAAATTATAAATTTAGAGTCAAAACAAGATACTAGTAACTAGTTTTTGGGTTAAAAACTTATTTTCTTTTTGAAATTAGTTTTTGTAAAGCCAAAACCATTGGAAAACCTTTTGAAAGCATTTGTATACATTTTTCAACTAGTTTTTCACAAGATTAGTAATAATATACAAAATTTTGACTTTTGGCTAAATGGTTGATTTTGAAAATATATATATATATGCACTTATATTAATATGGGCACACATAGGGATGTGATACACATGAATATGAATTAACACTCCCCCTAAATGTGCTACTTTCTAAACTTGCTCAAGATTTGCAATAAGAGAATAAATAAGAGGCGAGAGCAAGTTCTTACAACAAGTAATCTAAATTGATTTTCATTAATATTTCAATATAACCTACACAAGGCTATAAGACATAAGAATCAATTTAAATACTTGTTACCCGAGATGGCATTGGCTCATGATGGACTTGATTATCTTCATGCTTGACACCACTTGTAGACAAATATAATTCTTCTCCTCTTGAGTGAGCAAGCGTCCAATCCATCTCAATATTGCCTAAAAATCTTTTAGGCGATTTTTGGTACCCAATCCTTGTTGGGTCCGACAATGTTAGTCACAATTGATTTAGGAACCCAAATGGTTCTAATTTTAGCATTTTTAAATTGACTAACATGACTAGCAATGGATTTGCAATTTTTGTTACTCCTAAGCGATTTATTTGCATTGAATTGAGGAGGCTTAGGAGTTTTGGCATTCTTGACAAATCCATTCCTAGTTTGATCCTTTCTAAGCATATAATAATCATTATAATAAGGACGCTTAGAGGATCTAGCATTTCTAGCAAATGTTTTGCTATAATTATTTTTCCTAAGCATATGATTATCATGAATTTTCTTATTCTTAGGAAATCTAGTATTTTGAGCAAACACATTTCTAGAATTGCTCTTCCTATGCAAATGAATATCATTTTGAACCCAAGATAGGGACTTGACAAGCTTGGCAAACACATTGCCCTTCTTGTCCTTCCTAAGCAAATAATTTTCATTAATAAGAATAGGCTTAGAGTGATACCTTTGGGACAATCCTCACCGAAATGTCCCTTTTCCCTAATTGAAGCACGCCACGCTATTTGGCCCTCTCTTGACCGATTTGACTTGCTCCTTGCGGTTTGCCTCATTGTTGGTGGTGCGGCCTTGTTATCCACATTGTTAGGGCACACCTGAGGCGAGGTGGCCCTTCTTGTTGCAAAAGAAGCACTTGATGGTCTTCGAGTGTCTTGCGTTGTGCCTCGCCTTGCTATTCTCCTCTTAGAGTTGTAGCGAGTCCTCGCTATCTTGAGGCGCCTTGGCTTGCTCAAGATTTCGTCGAGAATGGCCTTTCCCTTTACGCACCTCTTCAAGTCATTTTCCAATTTAATGACTTGGGCCTTGAGCTCATTATTTTCCTCTACAAGGTTAGCATCTAAAGACATAGAGGAACTAGAAACAATTTTATTAGAGCAACAAGGTATATCAATTAAATCATTGCAAGAAGTGGACATATCAATTTTTGATGAAATATTTGAATTGACATTTAAACAAGGCATTTCATCAATTAAATTACATGATATTCCTATATCCACCTTTGGCTTGGTGAATTCCTTGAAAAGAATTTTCTCATGATTTTCTTTTAGAACATCATAATCATTTTGAAGTGATTCATGTTCTAACTTCAAAATTTTATATTTCTTTTTCTCCTTTCCAAGGAATTCATTTAGCTCCTCTAGCATGTTCATTAATTCATCATAAGAGGGCTCACCTTCATCATCACTTACCTCATTCTTACCTTTCGCCATAAAGCAACGAATTTTTGATGGAATTGAAAAATTATCGTCGCTTGAGGCGGAGGTTGAGGTTGATGGAGTTGTCGGTTCATCATTTGATGTAGAAGATGAAGGATCATCAACCGACACTTCTTCCTCAATGCAATCCTCATTTGATGTGGACATTTCATATAATTCTTAAATCTTGGTCCACATTGCATGAGCGCTCGAGAGGTTGCATATGAGATTGAAAATTTCTACGCTCACAATTCTAAATAAAATGTTAGTAGCTTGAGCGTCGAGATGTAGACATTTCTCCTCTCCTTTAGTTGGAGCAATATTATTTAGTGGAGAAGAAATACCGACATCTACGATTCACCATATTTGTGGGCTCATGGATTTAAAATGACTAATCTGAAATATTTTCCATGAAGCATAATTAGAGCCATCAAATATATATGAATCGGTGGAGTGCACTAAACCTCTATTTGCCATCCTTTTTACTCTCTAGACGGTTAAGCCTAAAATGAGAGTAACCGTGGCTCTGATACCACTTGTAGGGTCGAGGATGCGCCTAGAGGGGGGGTGAATAGGCGTTTTACAAAATTCGATTGCTCACTAAACAATTCCCTCTAATCAACCCCTATGTCAAAACCTAATCAAATATATATGCGGAAGCGACAAACTAGGTTTTGACAATTAAAGCCTAAATCAACTAGGCTCACTAGTGCACTAATTAAATTATGTCTCTAAACAAGAATTGCTATATGGAACAAATAATTAATACTAAGCAATTCTAATTACAATCAAGCAATTGATCAATATACAATAAAGTAAATGCTTGAAGGTAAAAGAGACAACCGATATTTTTCCGTAGTGTTCGGAGACTTGCCGGTCTCCCCTAGTCCACGTTGAGGCAAGCCCAACCACTTGGACCGGCTCCCGCTCGAGCACCCGCCTCTTTCCACTAGTCGTGGTTTTTCACGCTTGCGCGTAGGCTCAACCCGAACCTTCACAAACTTGCCGGGGCTTCTCACACCTTGAGAGCTCCAAGACGACGCCTCGCCGCCTAGGAGTCGGCAACCTCCAAGAGCAACAAGCCGCTCCTTCGCTTGAACTTCACCGAGCACAACGAATGCGCTCCCGGTGATCACCAAGTGCAACACATGCACAAGGACCTCACTCAAGTGCAACACATGCACAAGAGCCTCTCAAACCACTCCTAATTGCAACACATGCAATTTGTGCTCACACTTAAGCTCAAGAAGCAAATGGAGAAGAGCAATACATGCAAACAACTCCCACACACAGCCAACATCCTGCCCAAGCCCCCCAAGGGGTGTATTTATAGCCCCCACAAGAAAACTAGCCGTTTGGGGACAAAATGGGCGAAACTCAGCAAAATCCGGTCCAACCGGACCTCTCCCGGTCCGACCGGCCCTCATAGGTTAATCTGGCCGGATTTTGGATCACAGACTGCGGTCCGGATCAAGACCCGGCCGGCCACATCGAGTCTTACGGCCCGACCGCCAAGATAAAATCAACACAACACCAAAACGCCACTTCTCTGGAAAAGTCGAGCGGAGTTGGGCTTGCCACCACCGCAGTAAAGCCGGCCGACGGACTGGCTGGCCCAACCGCCCAATGTCCAGCAGCTCGTAGGCCACCACACCGCCGACAACCACAACCCCGGATTTTCGCAAACTTTTCTCCAAAATCCAAACACCGTTCTTTGAGCTACTAGATAATCAACACATGATCATATACTGCAAAACACATTTGCACCAAATTACCTTACGCCAAAGAATTCACCAAATTTCAAAACACATTTCGCAACTAACTCAAGAACTATTTGCAAAACGATTAAGCAAATCAAACTCGAGTTTATGAGATTAATCCCTAGCCATGTGAAGGTCAACACAAGACCGGTCAACTTGCCAACACCCGCTGCAAGCCCCACTCACATGCTCTCGGATTCCGGACTCATAAACCTCAGTTTGTTCGCACAACGAACTTGCAAATAACACAATAAACACATTTCATGCTTGAGCACTACTCTTTGCAACACATGCAAAAGTCTAGCTCCAAGCAATGCCAAATCAAGATGCACGAACTCTCTAATTGCAACACATGCAATTCTCTAGTTCCACGCAACATCAAAACCAAACTTCAGTTAAAACCAAATCACATGTATGATCTCTTTACTCGCAACGCATGCAAGCCTCTAGCTCCATACAAAACACACAAACATCAAATCGTGCTTGAGCTCTCTCCTTTTGCAACACATGCAAAACTTAGCTCCAAGCAATCACACGGGTTTTAGAAAGATTTGTTTTGCGAAACAAAAGCATGAAGCTTCAACATTTGCAACACATGCAAAAGTGAACTTCACGCAAAAAGCCAACGTATTAGCTTATCCTATTTGCAACACATGCAAATCAAAGCATAAACCAATAACAACCAAAGCATAAGCTTAACACATTCGCAACACATGCCAAATGGTTAACCTATATGCAAAAACCAAATAACAAATGGTTTGAGCTTGAGTGAACGCGGATTGAGATCACCAACACATGATGAAGCTCAAACTAGGGAACGACCCCTCTTAATAGTATGGCGATAAAACCTTAGACTCAAAGACTACAAAAGTCCTTAGCCTATCTAGTTATACCTTCGCCGCCGCACGCAAGCAATCCCCTTTGGGGTCTTTATGATCATCGCTTTGATACTCCCCTGAGATCATCCCTCGACTCCTCTTCTTTATCATCTCATCCATCTTTGGACCTAACTCAATCATAACTCATAAAATAGTTAGTCCAAGATGCATGGTTGTCTCAATTATCTCTTGCACTCCATTAACATATAACGTGTAGAAGAGGTGAGAATGAGGAGAATCAGCCGTACCCCATCAAGGGAGATTAGGCTCTTTATATATACATCCCTTAGGGATAAGTATGGAAGATTACAATGAATCAATCTAATCTAAGCTATCTATATATAGTCAGTAACAAATATGGAAAGCTAGAGTACAATAGAATAACAGAACTCTAACACCCCCTTGCAATCGAAGCGTGAGGTTGACAAACGCCGAGATCGAACGAAAGTCCACGAACGACTTGGTGGGGAGGCCCTTGGTCATAATGTCGCAAACCGGAGTGCAGAGCCAGACATGAAGAACTCTGACTTGGCCAAGGGAAACCTTTTCACGCACAAAATGAATATCAATTTCAATGTGCTTGGTACGCTTATGCTGGACTGGATTTGCTGACATATAAACAGTGCTAACATTGTCGCAATAGACAACGGTAGCTTTTTGAAGAGGAAGATGAAGCTCCTGCAGAAGTTGTCGTGTCCAGCAACATTCAGCAACAACATGAGCGACGGCCCCAGATTCGCTTTGCTATTGGAGCGGAGAGCGGTGGCTGTCGTTTAGACGACCAGGAAATGAGGTTGTCGCCAAGATAAACGCAGAAGCCGGAGGTGGAACGGCGAGAGTCAGGGCAGCCGGCCCAATCTGCATCTGAATAGGCAATCAGATCTGAAGACGAGGAGGAGGAGCTGAGGTGCAAGCCAGCATCGATAGTGCCTTTAATGTACCGCAATATGCGCTTGACCAAAGCAAGGTGGGGTTCTCGAGGGTCATGCATGTGCAGGCATGCTTGTTGGACAGCATATTGGATGTCGGGGCGCGTCAAAGTGAGATACTGAAGAGCGCCTGTAATACTCCGATATTCAGCAGGATCGGTGACTTGAGAACCATCCGTAGCCGATAGTTTAGACTGAGTATCAACAGGTGTAGAAGTCGGGTGGCAGTTGCTCATACCGGCGCGACGGAGTAAGTCTGAAGCATACTGACGCTGAGATAAGAATAACCCATCAGAGGATCTGCTAACAGAAATTCCAAGGAAGTAATGAAGGTCTCCAAGGTCTGTCATGGCAAACTCCGAATGAAGGACGCTGTCAGCGCCAAGAAGAGTGTCATCCGAAGTTGTGATGATAATATCGCCCACATAGAGCAATATATATGCAAGCCGAGTGCGTAATGAAACACAAACAATGATGTATCGGAAGTAGCAAAGAAGAAACCAAGAGTGGTGATAAAGGTGGAGAACCGATGATACCACGCACGAGGCGCTCGCTAAGACCATAAAGAGACTTGATCAGCTTGCACACATGCTGGGGTTGACTAGAGTCAATGAATCCGGATGGCTGCTCACAATAGACGGTCTCATTGAGATGGCCATGGAGAAACGCATTCTTCACATCAAGTTGCCGAATAGACCACCCTTTAGAAACTGCAATGCTGAGAATGATGCGAATGGTGGCGGGTTTGACAACAGGACTGAAGGTCTCTTCGTAATCAATGCCAGGCTGCTGAGAGTAACCACGGACAACCCAACGAGCCTTGTGACGAGCAAGAGTTCCATCGGAGTGGAATTTATGGCGAAAAACCCATTTGCCGGAGACAACATTCGCACCTGGAGGCCGAGGAACAAGGACCCATGTGCCGTTATCAACTAGGGCTTGAAACTCCGCTTGCATTGCCGTCCGCCAGTTAGGATCCTTCAGAGCAAGAATGTAGGACTTGGGTACTGGCGAAGCAGCGGCAGTAGTGGCGGAGAAGCCATAACGGTCAACAGGAACCATGATGCCGTCCTTGGCGCGAGTCCTCATTGGATGGGGACCGACACCAGGACGAGCTGCCGGAGCTGCAGATGGACCAACCGAGGGTGCCATCGAAGCAGCAGGTGGGTCAGCCGGAGCTGCGGACGACGGAGGCTGAACTTGAGGAGCAGGGCATCGAGAGTAGACCAGTCGGACAGGTGGTCTAGGAAAAGCGGCAGGATCAGCAGGAGCACTGGGGGAAGGTGCGACCACTGGTTCGGCGCGCCAAGGTAAAGCATCAATATCCTGCAAAAAATGAAATCTCGGTCCGAAGGTCTCGAGCGTATGTAAGAGTGGCATAAGGAAATGTCGATTCGTCAAAAATGACATGACGAGAGATGATGATACGGCGACTTTTTGGATCATAGCATCTGTAGCCTTTGTGGTTAGGAGGATAGCCAAGGAATACACAGGGAATGGAGCGGGGCTGAAGTTTGTGTGTAGTGGTGGCCGAAATATTTGGAAAACAGAGGCATCCAAAAACACGAAGGTGAGTATATGGAGGAGGCTTGTGGAACAAGACTTGGTATGGTATGTCATTCGCAAGAGCCTTGCTGGGACGACGGTTGAGTAAATAGGTTGCTGTGGCAAGAGCTTCGGCCCAAAAGCGAGGCGGAAGTTGTGCCTGAATAAGAAGGGTGCGCATGACATCATTGATAGTCCGAATAGCACGCTCAGCAGTGCCATTTTGAGGAGAAGTGTAAGGGCAGGAACAGCGTAAATGGACTCCATGGGTGTCGAGAAATGCTGTAGAAGCAGAGTTTACAAACTCTTTGCCATTGTCTGTTTGCAGGGCGCGAATGCGAAGCCCAAATTGAGTGTGGACAAAAGCAAAGAAGTTGTGTAAAGTGGACAGAACATCAGATTTATGTCGAAGGGGAAATGTCCAGTAAAAATAGGAGAAATCATCAACTAGAACAAGGTAATATTGATAGCCTGACATGCTTAACACTGGAGAGGTCCATAAATCACAATGAACTAAATCAAAAGGACGGCATGACAAGGTTGCCGAAGATGTAAAAGGCAGTCGGACACTTTTGCCGAGCTGACATGCATGACATAGAGATGAACATGGTTTTATTGAAAGCTTGGTGGAGCGAGGAAGCATGCTGGTGATGTCGCGGCCGGGATGACCAAGACGACGGTGCCACACCTCCGGGGAAACAGCAAGGGAGGCGAAGGCAGTGTGACGACTGGATGCATTGGCAGGGAGGACGTAGAGGTCGCCTCAGCTATTGCAAATGATGAAGGATCGCCTCGTATGCAGTCTCCTTGAAGAAAAACCGAAAGGGTCAAATTCAATAGAACAAGAGTTATCTCGTAAACCGACGAACAGATAGAAGGTTATGAATCAAAGAAGGAACATGAAGTACTTGGCGAAATCAAAGGAAGAACCGGAGTTGGAAGGAATCGTGCAAGAACCAATCCGAGTGGATCGGTATGCGAGAACCATTTCCAACAAAGGACAAGAGAAGGATGAGAAAGGTTAGAGGAATTGCGAAAGTTACCATCATCAGGCGTCATGTGAGCAGAGGCGCCAGAGTCCATTACCCAGCCTCCATTTTGGAGTTGAAGATTGTTGAGCGCTGAAATAAGGCTTGCGCTATCCCAGGCTGGAGAGCTCGGTGTAGAAGGCTGGGACTGGAAGGGTGGCGCGGTCGTGGTAACGAAAGCCTGGGGAGGACGGGGGCCAAGAATGCCAGGGCCACCACGGCCGAAGGAGGTGGAGGGCGTCGACCATCGACTGAGAGGCGACCTGACCGCACGACCAGATTGAAACAAAGCCATGGTCCGGACGGTCTTTGGAGGACGATAGCCGCCGCCGCCGGGGTGGTTACCATTGAGCCGCCTTCTTCTTCCATTGCTTCTTGGTCTTGCTCGTGGAAGAGGAGCTGCGCCGCGGCCAAAGACCAGGCGGTGCGCCCGCAACAGGGACTTTGGCGGTGGAGAAGAGAGCACCGGGCGGCTTCGCTTTAGCAAAGAACACCGAGCCGCATTTCTTCCTTGAGAAGAGATGTGCGAACCGCAACAAAAGGTGGAAGAGGTGATGTCATGGCGATGACGGTGGCAAGATGAGCCATTGTTTTGTTGAGGCCAAGAAGACATTGAGCACCAAAGATGCGATCATCGACGGGCGTCGGCACACGAAGAGCGCTCGGCAGGCGCTTCGCTCCTTGCGAGGGCGGTGATGGTGAGGTCGCCTGCTGGAGCCCGTGAAACTCATTGAGGAGAACGATAGCACGCCCTTCTTTGTTGCCGCAGAAGAGCCGTCTGGAAAATCCGAGTTGCCGAGCGGTCCGATCTTGATCAAGGATGATGTCGAGGACGCTTACCGATATAGATCCGTACATAACGGAAAGGACGGCGTGAATGTCGTCGGAGACCCAAGTAGCATCATCGGGCGGAACACTCGAGCCATCGACGTGGTGGAGAAGACCATGGCTGCCAAGGAGCGCCTTTGAAGAAGATGCTCCATTTGGTGAAGTTGGCGCAGCCGAGGTCGAGTTGAATCGGCAGAGCCCGGAGGAGGAGAGGCCGACGCGCCAGGAGGCGGTGCAGGGAGGTGAGGTGGAGGAAAGGGCGGAGAGGTTGCCGAGGCGGTGGACATCGCCGAGGCGAGAGGGAGAGCAATGAAAAAGCAGAGGATCGTGATCCAATCACGATACCATGTAGAAGAGGTGAGAATGAGGAGAATCACTGCACCCCATCAAGGGAGATTAGGCTCTTTATATATACATCCCTTAGGGATAAGTATGGAAGATTACAACAGAATCAATCTAATCTAAGCTATCTATATATAGCTGTAACAAATATGGAAAGCTAGAGTACAATAGAATAACAGGAACTCTAACATAACGGATACCTTTAGATCAATTGAGCACAACCTAAATCAATTTGAATGATTTAAGTATGTCTTAAGTACAATAATGCAACTTATGCTTTATTATACTTAAGAACTATTCATTTATCCTTAATTAATCAAGGAACACCATCAACACATGATGAAATGTTCTTTAATGATTAACAAGACAAATGAACTCAATTTAAATTATCATTTAAATTGATATGAGTATATATTGACTACACAAGTTTTCATATACTCATGTTGATGAAAAGTAATAATCCATTATGTGTAAACTATATGGAAATAATCATTACTCTAAGTTATCGACTATAGAATACACCCCACATGTATATGTGCATAAGTATGATTGACTTGGATATAATATGCACATATTCAATTTGATCACATTGGAGTATATCTTATATTACCATGAGTATACTATGACTAGGCAATTCAAATATATACTCAAGGATTTAGTTTCTTTGTCTTGATCCTTATATGTGTCAATAAAGAATAGATCAATACAATGAAACTTTCAAGTTAAATTACAAACTCCCCCTAAGTATGTGCATCCATGTACTATATGGATTGGAAAACATGATGCACATTTTGTGGTTAATATAATGGGAATGTTCATACTTTAACTTGAATCCAAAGTATGCAATTAATACTTCAAGGAATACACATACATACCTCGGTTCTCCATTTTTCAATGCGATGAGACTAATCAAAGATATTCTTAATAAACAAGTTAGTCTTGATATAAGATTTGTCATAAATAACAATATCGCATTAGGGGATAAACTTAATATTAGATTTGTCATTAACACCAAAACCATAACTAATGAAGGTTGAACTTACACTTTTTACCCACGAGAGATGGAAATGTTGTGTGGTTGAAGTCAAATATAAGTCACACCCACTACAACAGCTAATACCAACTTAACCATGTTCCATAACAATTCATATCATCAAACATAACAATATTTGCTCCTATGCATGGTCTTGATTCTAACTTTCTCTCCGATTGGATAGTTTTCCCTTTGTTGTCCCGATGGTCAGAGGACTAGAACTCCTAACTCAGGAGTCCAAACATAGCAAACCATATATTTTCTTAAAACTAAACAAGATTAACTCAAATTAATTCATTCACCTTGAAGTTGCATAAATAATTATTATTCTTGTTTCTCGGCAGATATGTTGGAAATGTTTACATAAAGGTCAAATAGCTCGCTCCTTATTGATGCCATATTTTATTTTGTGCAGAGTCATTGGTGATCATGCCAGCTTTTGGGGTTCAGCTAGAACAACACTTTTGGTGGTATGAAAGAACCAATCTGGGCGGACGGTGCCTTGGCCCGTTGGCGCAAGTGAGAGGCGCTCGCCGCGCGTGAAGGCGAGTGCTGCGCGGGAGTGTGCATGTGCGTGTGGGGTGCGTGTGTGCGTATGTAGCTCATCTGTTGTTTCTCTCTTCTATAATGAAGTGCTCCTCGCTAATTTTTTTTAAAAAAGAACCAATCTGGATTTCTACATGGGCGCGTCAAGAGTTTCCACTCTTACTGTCAGTATTTGTCGCTCTTGAAATTTTAATGACATTGCAAGACAATCGAACAATTACAAACAAATAGGTGGAATTAAAAGCTTTACATAGCTAATGAAATAAGTACTTCTTTCCTTTTTTACTGAAATGAGTACTTCTTTCTTGTCAGTACTTGTCTCGGACATGCTTAAGTCCTGAAATGGATCAAATTGTTTTGCTTTAACCGCAAATGGCCATTTCAGGCTTGCAGTTTTCATTTTTATTAGATGTGGTGTAAGCTACAGAAATAGAGTCTTCATCCATTTGTCTTCTTTACATCAAAGTTATATTTCATAGTGGAAGAGTTCATCGGCAATTTGTGTCCATTGGCAAGATCCTAAAGCCAGTGCTGAATGATTATGTGACCCCTGTTACATGTTACTGGAGCTTGGCATTGCTTCGACACGATGAAGACGAGCTCATGCTTGTTTTTAAGGTAAGCCTTGCTTGCTTTCAATTGGTTTTCTAGTGCACTGTGATGCATCTTTGGTCTGAATGAGCTTAATTTGCAGAAATTACATCCACCAGTCAAAATGTTGGTACCAATCTGGAAAGCTCTGTGCATTCACAAGCTCTGATAGTATAAGCCTCTCTGTAGTTCATCGACCAAACGATTTGCTTATACATGTTGAACAAGATTGGTGCTATGGAGTCTAAAAGGAGATGTGGTATACTGAAGACTTTGCCGACAACAGACTGTTTTCTTACAAATAATAAATGACTGAAGTTAAATTATAAAGTAAGAGAATGTTAGTAATGGAGGGGCTCTAATTCGTGGATGAAGCTGGAATTTTCATTTTCCTTTTTGGTTTAGCTGCAGAAATTTAGTGATACACTTGTAGGTTTGGCCATGTGTATTTCTGTGGTCTGAAGATTCATAATAGAATGTACTGTACTGGCTTTCAGGTTCCTACTTGAGAATTCATGTTCTGCTCATTGTAAACTCATTGGAGGGTACTTCTGCTGATACTAAAAGCCTGGCCACTTGCACGCGGTCGGATCTGTTCTACTGATTATCTTTTCCTTAAACCATGATGTGAAATTAAAGTAGGAATCATGTACCTTGTGCAGAAGCTGACAAACCACACAGCCGGGCGTGCTTCTGCATTAACCTAAGAATGCGAAATTTTTTTAGTCACAAATGTCCTGAGTTTCTTATTCTTTCTCGTTCTTGGTAACGACTTCCTTGTCTACTTGTAACCGTTTACTTGCCAGTCTATGCGTACCAGTTTATGCCTAACTAGACTAATAATTGCAGTGGATCTGAAGATCTAGAGATGGAAATATTTACTTTTCAGTGTTCCAAAGAACTCATCAGGTCATCATCATGGTAGCCATGCCATCATCATCATCACAAACCTTCCAATAATTAGCATAACTGAACCGGACAAATGGTTGGGTAAAATCTCAAGTACCTGCATTGCATCCCCACATCTCACGAAGTGAACTACTGCAATGAGATACTTGGGTCGCCTAAACATCTCTTGTTCATTTGGGCATTGGTACGACCTAGTACTAGTTATCATCATTCTTTATGGTGTATGGGGATTGGAACCTTCACTTGCATCCATGTGCAAGATTAATGGCATGGATAACTAGAATAATCGTACTAGGTTATACCAAACAATTTTAGAAGCTGTTTGGTGGGTCTGTGCTTTAGTTTTAGACCAAAAGCTCCCCAAACAGTTTGACTATAAAACAACTGGGAAGCTAGGCCTAGGGTTGCAATCAGATCGGATAATTTCCGACCGACTAACCGACCGAATGTGTTCAGGTCGGATTCGGATATTTTTTCGGATAGTTTTTGGATTCGATGACGGGTTCAGATACTTTATTTCGGATTTGGATTCAGAATATCAATATTCATCGGATAGGGATATTCCAATTTTTTTTTGATATATCCGGTAACACTTGTTCGGATATCTGATCCTTAACACGCGCATAACCGGATAATCCCATCCGTGACCCACCGTCCTCTCCAATCCCCAAACCCCATCTCATCTATGCCTACGGTCTGCCCCGAGCCCCCGACACCTGCCGCCCGCCACCTTGCCACCGCCCAGGCCACCCGCCACCCGCCTCCCGACGCCCTCTGCCTGAGTCCTACCACCCTTCGCCAATCCTACTAGGTTGCCGCCCTCCGTCCCACCACCATTGCCCTTCCTCCTCCAATCGTCGCAACAGCCGCAAGGCCGCAAGGGAATCCCAGCGAGCTTAGCGAGGCAAGGCAGGACCAAGCCAGACCGAGCTCAGTCCGGGCATAGGGGCGCGGGCTGCAGGCCAGTAAGAGGGAAGGCCAGGGCTACGGGGCAGAACGGGAGGCCCGGGTGACAGCCCGACAGAGTTGCGGATGGATGAGTCGGTGTGCGCAGCCGGGGGTGCGGCACAGCGCGAAAAGGGGGGGATGTTATGTGGGCCGACGGCGACAGGGTGCAGCCTGGGGCGGAGAGTTGGTGGCGGTGGCTGGCACCAGAGGCCGGCATCGGTGGGGCCGAACGCCGGTGAGGGGAGGAGCTGAGATGAGGCACCAGTACTTGGGGAAAAGAGAGGAGAGAGTGAGAGAGAGCTAGGAGAATGGGGAAGAGCATGGAAAACCAGACAACCAGTGAACAGCATACAGTCGAATGGATAAGGCCAACCGGTGGGAAGAAAAATAGAGATGGGGAAAAGAAAAAGGAAGAAAAGAAAGGGAAGAAGAAAAAGAAAAAGAGAAAATTCTTATAAAAAATCAAACTAGTGTTATTGACTTTTTCCCCATGAATTGCAGTATTATTGATATAGGTGCGGAAACTATGAATGCATCAGGCAGTATACAACACATATACAGTGATAAATTTTAGTATGAAAATTGTAAAGAAGAAATGCTTATGAAAATTGATATTATGGTTTTTGGTGGCATTCACCTGGAGAAAGTTAACTAGCCTTGATTTTGTTAGATTGCAATAATTTTGTTACATATTGAACTCATACGGTTGTTTAATCAGTATTATATGTTTGCTTTATATGGAATTTGTTTTCGCATGTTATCCGACAAAAATTATCCGATATCGTATCAATTCCGCTATGTATTCAATTCGAATATGTGACTGATATTATCCGCGCCATATTCGTATTTGGTACTATCTAAATCCGATTTTGAATTCGATAAAAAATATGATTTAGGATATGAAAAGAGCGATATCCGACCGAATTCGAGCCGATTGCGCCCCTAGCTAGGCCACAACAAAAGCATCCCGAAAAGCTGCAGCTACTGGGGAGGAGCTTTTCAGCTGTGGCTTCGCTCGACCGTCTCTCACCTCGCTCGCTCCGCCTCCCCGACCTCTGCCGCCCCTCCTCGCTGCCTCCACGTTACCTCCCCCCTCGGGCGGCGCTGTGTTTTGCTAGATTACTGGCTTCTCGCTCGGTTGCCCCCTAAAAGTTACAACTACAATAGCTATTTGCCAAACGAAATAACAAAAAAAAAACTACAACCGCCATCTATAATCATTTATAAATTTCAATAAAATTAAAATTTTCAAATTCGGTAGTAGTAGCTCCCTCAAACATGCACCGTATGAAGGCCCGTTTGTCAGTGTTTGTAGCGAAAACCGATTGTTCGTACGTGTAGCCGTGTAAACATGTTCGGTCACCGACAATGAGAATCCGACGCATGGTTCTGGGTCACTGTCGATGTGGGCCCTGAATTGGAGGGCACGAGTAAGTAACATCGATCCAGCATGTCCACAGGAAAGGAGAAGCAAAAGCATAGCGAGAATAAAATGCAATGATAGCGTGCGTCTCCATTGGTGCTCCTAGTGAAGGAAAAGAAATTGATAAGGATCAGGCATTTTTCCATCCATCCATATGGGCGTGGCTAAGCTTAGGTCAATTTACCTTTTTCTCCCCCACTGTTCTTAGCACTCGCCGTGCTTTCAGGTTTAGAATGGCAGCTAGCACTGCTGTTCGTGCTTGTTGACAATGGGAGTAAAACGTATTCTAGAGGTTTGTAAAACAAAATTTGGTGGTGTTCTCTGATACGAGTTCGAACTGCACACAAACGTATTTTTGTGTTTGTAATGGATCTAAAATAATGCGCATTTGTGGTGTGTAGGTTTGCTTGACTGAAAAATTGGATGATTAGATGAAGACGGATGGTATTTGATATCGAGTAAGATACACTATGGGTCCTTGTCCAGATCGGTCGAGTACGTCCTTAGCCTCAAGATCTAACTTTGTGACAAGTGTTTGGTTTCTAAAATTTTGCAGCGTTAAGCAATGTTCCAAAAACACACTACTCTTGAGGGAATTTTCTTCCTGTTCTCTAAAATGTCCATTTACCTATCACTAGTACCACATTTTTTAGATAAAGGATTAAAATCTGGCCTTTGCAATTGCACACAGCTGAACCACTAGTACCACATGTGATGACATAGTTAAAGGTTCTGTTTCTCGATCACTCATTTTCTCCTTCAATGCCACTTTTGGATATTTGTTCCACTACTCACCTACTTGTTCCACTTGGTGTGTAGGGTAACGTCCCAATTACATCGCTGGATCTTAGTCTTCTCTCTTATTATTTTGCACTTCCTTTTTCTTTTGATCTTAAATCCAGTGAGCAGTGAGCAACACATGTAGCTGGACGTCAACTCCAAAGTCCTAGCATGTGGAAGGAGCAAAATTGGACGGCAGCAAGTGCATCAACGACCATGTAACATAGGCATCACAACAGTTCAGAACTGTTCCGTGGAACTAATTAATTAACAGCACCCTTGAGCTGGTGCAATTTCTGTAATGAATTAAATGTTAACAGAAAATTCAACTGTTATGTGATACAAGCACATAGTATATATATATTGTCACCAGATAGCTGAGGGTAGATCTCTATTTAAAAACCCTCAACCAAACCTTAAAGCGAGGATTGAACTCTGGTCATTCGCCCGAACGGTATACTGGCACATAAATTGCACTGTACTTCAACATTCTCACTCCATAAAAGTGAAACATGGGCTCTTTATTGTAACGGACCGCCTTTTTCAGGGGGTGTGTATAAATACCCTCACAGCTACCTAGGAGTTTAGCTGTAGGTAACCAAGTGCACATTGCCAGACATAAAAACAAATGCGAATATTTGATAGGTAAATTAAGGGCCTAACGGCCAGAGTTTTACAAGAGGTGCGGCTAGCACCAGATACATTACCAAAACTCCCACACGAAAGGCTTAAGCAGATAGATCAAGGCCTTCAAAAACCAAATAACATCGCCATCTACGTTCTTTCGGAACTCGCCATCTTCATTGAAATCTAAAAGAGGGATTAGGAGTAAGGGTGAGTACACAACCGTACTCAACAAACCACACGGAAAATTCTGAATATTACATGCACGGAATTTCAAGGAAATGGGCATTAGTTTAATTATTTAGTGGATGCATGAGCTAGGATTACGTACAGTATAAAAGAAATAAAACCAATCAATATCATGATCACACCACCACTGATTTATTAACAAAATCCAGATTACGGTCAATTTATTATTAAAACTACTCACGTTCAATTACCGGAATCACCCGAAATTAACCCAGCTTCATTAACCTGAAGCACGGCGTATTTGAATACCATTTGGTTCACTCAGAGAGCTACTCAACTTACCCACAAGATAATCTACTATCGTTAGTGCCTCGCGCAATTAACATGCAACTTTAATGCATGCTACGACCGAGATTAACATAACCTTTCATTGAATTCCCCCTCTTTAGCTCCTACCCAGTAGGCGGTGCACATCCCAGCCTAGGGCCCATCGCCAAAGCGACTCATGAGTTGACCAACCTGGGAAACCTCATTGTAAAACTGCCGAATGGCCGCACCATTCCGTTTCACCCCCAACCACATCACTACCCATTCCTCCTACAAAGAATGGGGTCCACCAGAGGCATTCTAAGGGAAATACAATATCTGCAAGACTCGTGGATCGTGCCAACAGAGTGAATCCACCCAACTTATGGTTGAGAGGGACTGAGTTATTTACTTTGCCTCACGGTTGATCCTTAATTGTCAAGACAAGCCCGACACACACCGCACCACCGTACCTCCTGCATCTTTCCACACCACATCGGGCTTGTCATCGATTTGAGGATTGGGCCAGCATCCACCTCCCGTGGTCCGCCCAATACTGTCCCCCAAACCGTAGCAAGTTTTGAACAGTAATTAAAAGTAATGATTTATTATAGCTAGCCTACGGTGGTTCATTAATGATAACCTAGAGTTACAATCGAATATGGCATAATCAACATGGTCTTAACAAGGGGGTGGGATTTTAACTAGTCATGTCTTTCTAAACTAGCTCTTTTTAAATTGCTACTCTATTTACAAGCAAATGCAGTAACTACATACATACATTAATTATACGGAATAATGGGATCAAATATGTTCAAGGAGTGTGGCTTGTCTTGCGGGGTTAGAGGTTCGCCTAACGAGAGACGGTCGATGTCGTGTCTGGTCTCGTGCGGCGCTTGCTCCTAGCGCGGCTCCAAGAACTGCTCCGGCTCTGGTCCTGCTCCGAAAGTTGCTCCGACGTCGGATCTAGCGCGAAAAGCGAATCCAATAAATAAACGAATAAAAAAAATAAAAGAAGAAAATCGGAAAAAGGAACAGGGGAGAAAATGGCCGGAACGGAGCTCAAGGGTATTTTGGGAATTTTCTGGACTTGATATGGCGGAACGGAGATCATTTTTGGACTCAGCGGCTCGAACTGGTCAAGAATATGTATTTTATGGCTATTTTTGGATTTTTTGGAATTTTTTGGGATTTTTCTGGAATTTATAAACTAATTTTCGGATTTTGAATAAATTAAAACCCAAAAATTAAAATGAAAAGGAATACTATTGCAAATGGGCCGCACAGAAAATTTGGCCCACGCCATTAGCGACTACCAAGATGGGTGAGGGAGCCCATGAGGCGCATAGGCCCATAAGCCGAGGTCGATCGACTACTGAGCCCAAACAAGACAGACAAAAAAAAGAGGTCGACGCGTGGGCGTGCTTGGCAATGGAGTGAGCTAAGAGGGCTGACACCGGGGCCCATGTGCCAGAGGAACGGGCGACACTGATGAGGTGGGCCCAGCGAGAGAGAGGGCGGCCACGACGAATGGGACCACCGGGCAGAGAGAGAGCAAAATGAGGCGAGGCGCGACGAAGAAACTGGTCGGCGTTGGAGAGGACGATGGGCGAAGCGGCGAAATAATGCGTCGGAGAGTGAACCAAGCGGAGGAAAAGATAGAGCTGCTCACGGCGGACTCGAGGGCGGCCGAAAATGGCTAGGAAAGAAAGCGGAGAGGCGAGGCGATGAGAGAGCACCGGAGGGGGAGAAGAAAAGCTTGTCGTGGCGCAGGGAGATGGCCGGAGGGAAAATGAGCAAGCGGGGAGGGAAGAGAAGAGCTCTACGGGCTCGGGGCGACGAAAATGGGGTGAGGGTAGGGGCTATTTATAGCCGGGGAGGATGAGGGTGAGCGGCGGGGAAGGAGAGAGAATGGTGGCGATTTTCAACGGAGATGACGATGGCGGCATGGGCGAGCTGCGCAGAGGCGACGGGGCATGCGCGGAGCAGATGGGAGACAAGACGGGGCGAGCAGGCGCACGGCGAGGCGGCGAAGAGAGAGAGCGAAGGTACCGGGTTTTTCAACGATTGGGACGGCTTCGGCGTCATGGGCGGGGCTGCGACAGGGCGGAGGGGACGGGGGCAGGCGGAGGCGTTGAAAATGGGGCGCCGAGGACGACGGGACGCGGCGCGTTGCTTGGACCGGATCGAGCAGAAGAACGGCGAAGGACCGGGCGGAGGAGTGAAGTGAGGAAGAAGAAGGTGGGGAAGGGGACAACGCGCGGGCGGGCCGAGCGAAGGAAAAACGGGCCGAGGGGAGAAGGAGGCCCACGGGGCGCGCGCGGGAAAAGGACCGGGCCGAGTGGAGGGATGGGCTGCGCGGAAAAATTCTGGGCCGGAAACAACAACAAAAAAAAGTCGGGCCGGGCGGAAAGAATTGCAAATCGGGCCGGAGGAGAAAAGAATAGGCCAAAAAGAATATGGCCGAAAAGGGAAAGCGCCCAAAAAAAATGGAAATTTTCCCAAAAGGGAAAAGATTCAAAGCAAAGCCAAATAAGTCCAAATAAGTTCAGGAAAATTCGAATAAGATCCAAAATAAAATAACTAAATTAAATTTTGAAATTTTGAGGGGTGTTTCATTTATGAATCGACATGCAACAGATGGCAGAATTTTCTGATCTGAATACCTGATGCCCCACTCTGATCAGAGAGGAGAAACAGAACTAGTTATCCAGTGCAGCTAATTACCAAATACACGCACTTCCGTTCATGTGTCACATTTCATTGATCGGTATGTGCAGAAAGGAGAGCTTTATGATTTTTTTTTTAAAAAAAATTGTTTTTGCAAGTATAACTGAACCCCTTTTCAGTACGTTGTCGTCCAAGTCGAATTAACAGCAACGTAGGCTCTTTCGATTAATCATAATCAGAAGTACGATCATTAGCACCTGTCGTTCCTTCACACGACAAACACCAGGAAGTAACATAGCTAGCTCGTAGCATCGTGCATTTTGTAATTTCTCCATCGGTAGTTCAGTACACGTAGTTTGCAGCTAGCGTACAACGACACTTGATCTGACAGTGTGCTACGTACAAGTCTAAATAGTAGATTATAGACTCTTGTCAACATCTTGAAGCGATGTACTAACTAGATAGTATTTAGGTTGCACGAATCTTAAAGCGACCACGATTAGTCGGCGGCAGCTCCTTCAGTCGAGTACAGGCCGGCTAATTAAAATCAATCACGCAAAGGATTGAAGGGAGGTAACAGCATAAGGCAAAATGATTCGACAGTCGATAGTGATTTTAAGAGGTGGTTAGATAATTAATTGGACCGTGGGTGCGGGTGAATCGCTCCTTTCGGCCTTTGGAAATTGAATGGCATGCCCTTGCAAAGTTGCAATTAATCTGCAAGAAATGAAGCGCTGAAAACAACAGCTACTGTCGCAGGCAGCACTCACGGAAACGGAGCGAAATTCAGAGGAGAGGAAGAAGTAAGTAATCACAAGCCTGCGCATTGATCGATCCGCACGAATTTGGGGGTGTTGCTGTTGGGACGTGTGAATCGATTGCTCTAGATATGTGTTGCACTGAACTGAAAAGAACAGCAGCATCTCGTCAGGGGGACAGAGGCACAGAACATGAATGCTTTCTGCAAATCATGCTGCCTTTCAGCTAGGGATTAGATTCAGAAACCAGACTAATGTATATAGCAGTTAACGGTGGACTTAACACTCAGGATTACCAACGCAACTACGCAAGATGACTACATCGCTGGCAGATTCAGAGCTGAGGCTCATGACGTCATGATGCAATGACCAGCGACTGATTCCTAAATCATTGACAGATTCAGATTAATTGAAGACAGAATAGGAGAAAAGTCCTTAGATTCAGCCAAATTATTTGTTGCTACTGCATCCCACAACCTTAACTGTACGCTGCCGTTTACCTTTTCTGAATGAGCATCATAAATTAAGATTTGAAACATACCTAGAAACAATTACTTCCAACAAACATTCAGGCCGTTCATGAGCTGTCCCGGCAAAGCTGGTTGTTACATGAATGGAAATTGCCAATTTTACCAGCATTTCGCTGTCCTTGAATTACGGCGATCATGCAACCGTTTGTTTCTGTTCTGATGAGCATAGATTTCTAAAGGTTAACATAGCCTTCAAATGTACAAGAGACTAATAGCATAGAAGTAAAGTACACACATACAGTAATTCTTATTGTCATGACTAACCTTGAGCTGTGTATTCATCTGCCTTACAAATAAAGCTGCATATGCACTTTATCTAAAACTAGCAACGGATTAGTAATGGAGCACAGAGACATTGTTCCTTTACGACAATTGACGGTGCTACGTTGAATGCACTACTTAATTAGTTGGATGGTTCGTGCTTTTCGGTTGAATGCGCTACTAGTACTCAATTAGTTGGATGGCTCATGCTTTTCGGTGATATGATTTATCAGTGCCGCGCATTTGATCCAATCCTTGTAATGCCTTACGTAGCATGCAAAATCAATACTTAAGCAAACTAAGTCACCTATTACACGAATCAGCAATGCTTTGTCTAAGTCAATAGTATTGCATGCTTGTGCTGTATCACCCTAGCCACTAGCTTTAGTGCTTTAACCATTGCAGCACTTGTTTGGAACAAGTACAACCGAGTTGCACAAATGAGTGTTAAAATGGATCTAAAATAAGATATATGAATGTTAAAATGGTTCTAAATAAGATATATGAGTGTTAAAATAAGGGATCTAGAATAAAATCACGAGATAGCTTAGCGGAGAAACTGAGGCTAGCTGCCCGTTGTTGCACACCATTTTAATTAATATCTTATTCCCTCATTAGAGTCGACTTAGCAGCATCTTCGAAGGTTCGTCTGGGTTAAATTAATCGGATCAATTAATTAGAGCCAACACGAAATTAAATAGGGGGTCATATGTGTTTGTCAAGTGAGCTGTTTGGGGGCAAAAAAGGCATTGAATAGGTTCTTGTTCAAGAGTCTTTGCTGTGTCCCGTCCATGTCCTGATGCCCCTCACATGGGGCATAGCCCTACTAGCTAGCCCATACTCCTGAACAAAAGTTTTGTATATATATTAGGGCTTGAGTTCATTGTATTAAATATGCCAAAATTGTTGTGAGGACTGACTTACCGAGGATTAATACATGTTCACGGTATCAGGCACAAGACACAGTAGACATGATTTTTTTTGGTGTGTGTTCAGAAAGCATGCAAAAGACAGCATTATGAAAATGCAATGGGCTACTACTGTGATTCAGCACAGCTTAACCACTACTGTCTTGTTCTTGGTAACACCTAGGACATGGCAACAGACACTTTTCCTTGTCAACTCATAAACCGGGGGGCTAGAAAATAGGCATGGCATTAAGCTAAGAAAGATAAATTGTGAGAGAGATTAAAAGCTAGTCATGGGCTCTGGAGAACCGCATTTAATTCACTGTTACTCTTAAATCCACGAAACCTAAATGTGTCTCTTTTCATCAGTTTGAGGCATTAATTTCTCAACTACACAAGTAGGAGGGAATCAATGTTGTAGAATTTACTCTTAATTGGGTCTCTTCAGAGGCATCCGATAAAAACGAAACATGTAGACAAATAAATCTCCAAGTACGAGGTAAAATACGCTATGTACTAGCATTAACATGACGTTCTGCAAGGAAAAGTAACGATTATTTTTCCAAACTCGAAAGGGATTGAAAGAAGCATGCACCATGTAAACCAAGAACCATCCCTATGGTGTCATGGTGATCAGTTCCAAGGAAAAAGCAGCTAGCTAGTACACATTAGACATGATTTGCAAGGAGATCTAACATAGCCATGCTCGTATTATTATTGCTATATATACTATTACAAACTTAAGCATAAGCATAACATTTCGATAAATTCCTCCGCCATGCATGCATATTACGAAAGATATGGGTACTACACTGTTAATTTTGCAAAGTAGAGTACACTGGAAACAACATCATCTTTGCACTACGAGGTTAGACCCTCTGTGCAATGCTAGAGCCACCGACGGACGCCAATGCGCTTCTCACCGTCATGGCGACACGGCAGCCCTTGAACGCCCTGAAGCTCTCGTGCCGCACCTTGAAGCACATCGTCATCTCCTCCTCCTCGTCATCTCCGACCGAGAACGAATGAATCTGGCTTCTCATCGACGAGCACGCAGGCGACTGCGCGCTGCGAAACGACAACGACGACGACCAGGAGGAGGAGGAAGGCGAGGAGCAGGACGACGAGGGCGAGCTCGACGACCTGGCTTTTCTCAGGATGATCTTGGGCAGGATGGAGCCGAGGATGCCAGGCTTGCACTTATTCTTTGCCACCTTGTGGGACGTGTCCTTGGCGGCGCCGAAGTAGTAGGACGGCGGTGGCATGAGAGGCGGCAGTGTGGCCGCGGAGATGGCGTTCTTGGGCGTGCCCGGCTGCGACTCCCACAGGAACGGCACCGAGCCGGCCGAGGCCGCGCCGTAGTACACCCTGAAGGACGGCGCGGCGACGGAGCTCTCCTTGGTGAGCAGCTTGGACAAGATCTTGCTCCCTTCCTTCAGGTGGAGAGGCTCCTCCCTGTCCTTGGTGGTGGCCGCCATGGATGTGAGAGTGAGGGAGGGGGGTTGGGTCGGGTTGCAGGGAAGAAACAAAGGAATCAAACACTGAATAGAAGGGAGTGCAGCGAGCGGTATTTATGCTCTTCGTCAGGGGGTATAATAACGGAACGGTTGGCTATTTGTTCGTCTTCCGTTGTTAACTGGTCATTATTACTGTCCACTGTTCAGATCGGAGGAAGCTGAGCTGACCTCTGGACTTTAGTATTAAGATGGGCCAACTGGAATTTACACAAAATTATACTAGGCAAAATAAAGAGATGAGAATACCAGCAACTAAATGAGCCGAGCAGTGCTTCTATACATCACCTTTCAAAAACAAGTTGCATAAATCTTTAAACAAGCAAATTTGAGTAATCACCATTCACCCTTCATTTATAATTTAATATTTATACATCTTTTAAATACTAATGCATAGAAGCGTATTTCCATAATTAGGTTACTAATATCCTAACAAAAGCTTACATTTAGAACTATATTTACAAAAACATTTCTTTGGCTATTATCTTTTGTTAACATTGCCTCTATTTATCATTAAAAATATGTATTTAACAACAATATTTCATTATGATTTCAAATCTAGACCCGGATTTGATTCCGGACAGAAGGGTTTAAAAAAATTCTGATTCAAAAAAAAAAAAAAATTGGTTATTACTCTTCTTGCTACTACTAGTCCATGGATTATGGAGTACTAGCATGCGCCGAGATCACTGTCTTCTCATCCGATGCATATTAATAGCACTTATCTGCATCCGCGTCTACGTGGAGATGAGAAAACCGATCCTTGCACCACCAATAAGCCATAAATCCTAAATTTTTGGCCCTCAGAGGCTTGATCTAGACATTTAGTAGTATCTCTTGCTTGAATTAAATTTGTTGGATGGATAGTGCTAGCTAACGTAGCTTTATGTGATTTGATTTGGTTTCTTCTAGCTAGGAGTGGTACAGAGCACATATTATCGCTCCCTTTTGCAAGCCCTGTACTGTAGCAGTGCGTATCTGTAGCGTCTGTACAAGGCCGTGTGTATCGATCAGTAGGTGTGTGTGTATATATGGCACAAGGCACAAAAAGAACATGTCAAGCAGTTGAGGTAAAGATCTTTTTAAACTAAATCCTGACCCAATTAATCCCCCACACATCCAAATTATATGTGCAAGAATCCTGGGATATGCAATTATGTTTGACAAGAATCACAACAGAGTCCTTTTATTTTTATTTTATTTTTCTATGAAAAAACGTTTTTTTATATAGATACACAGTGGTCACCTCAGGCTATACATACTGCAGGGCTCCCTGCAAAGGTTGTTTTCCTCTTAATCACAAAGAATCATCATCTAATGGTAAAACCAAACAAAAGAGAATCAAGTTCGTTCTCAAGATCACCTAATGGCAGGCATGATCAGATGCTTAGATCACCATTTTGTATTTTCATTGAACAGCCTAATGATCTGGTTCCTTGTTAATGGAAATGGGGTTTGGACAGTACACGGACATCAATGTAGCATGATGAATTGTTTACCCCACAAGATGGTCTCAAGACCAACCAGCTTTTGTTCGCTTTTCGGTACCTGAACAACCTTTCACCAAACGGTCTGCAGGCTTTCAATGTCAGGGTCAGGGCTCGACATTAGAGAGTTAGGTGCTGTAAATTCCAGAGTACTACCGGTAGTTAAACAGGTCAAAACGTTGCAAAGCTGTCCAATTAATTAGTCTAGTTAAATCGGTCAAAATATTGCAGAGCCGTCCAATTACTCGTGAGGCTATCCACAAGATTGGACCTAGGACTTGCTAGTAAATGATTAGGTATTACACACTCCATTTGTTTGTCTAAAAGTAAAACTAGAAAGTTAATAACTAATCTCCTACTAGCAACACTTTTCTTTATTAAATCAAAGAGGAACCTTGGTTGCTGAATCAGCCTCCTTTTGAAGGTTGATTAGTTCTTAAAAATTGGAATGATAAAGTTTTTTTTCAGTACTAATTCAAAGAGAGCATGGAGTTGAAAAGTGTAACGTCCTTTTGGGGTTTACTAGTAAAATTTCTGCATAATTCCTTCAAAAGATTTAATTTCTTTTGCAACAAAATTCTTGTGTGTAAACATGGAAATTTTTTATGTAATATTTATTTTAAATATTTTTTTTTCAAAAATAATCAACGGAAAAAAAATTACGAAAATGGGTTCCCATCATTCTGAAATGGGGCGATCACTCCATATTCGAACGATAGAGGCTCTGATGTAAAATATGTGCCCCCATCACCTTAATATGTGTGAAAAATATATGGACAACGGGAATCCATTTTCACAATACCTTTTCTGTTGATTATTTTTGAAAAAAAAATTAAAATAAATATTAAATAAAAAATCGTAAACATGCTAGTATGGTTTTTTTTAAAAAATAAAAATAAAAAATAAACATGCTAGTATGAATTACGGCCAATCCATTCCATGGTGTATCTAGCCTTGGTGTGCGTAACTGCGCGTACATATTGCCTTGTGGTGAGAGCCATCCGTGTGAATCGTGCAGTCCTTTCGGTTTCGCGATTCTCGATGCAGGCGCGACATGGAGACGGCATTGCCAAATCTAGGTCGTCCATACATTTATGATCCCCCGCACATCCAAGAAAACAACATTTCTTTATCCATATATGGAAATGAATCATTTGGAAGATTCAACTGACCATCCTACGAGACCATTCTCTAACGCATTTCTCTGAAACAACTCAAGCGGATTCATGTAGGTTGAAACGCACAGTACCAGAACAAGACTGACAGATTAATTAGCAGTTTTTTTTAAAAAAAATGTCAAGATCTCTAACATTTTATTAAAGAAAGACAATAGCCACGCTACAAACGCACACCCACACGCCTGCACCACGGCTCCACGAGCCCCCACGTCAAGTCGGGCGGCGCTCGATCACTGATAGGCTGAGCACACACATTGCGCTTTAACCAACCGAGCTAAGCTCGGCTCTGATTGTCTTTTTACCATTCTGATTAGTACTACCCGGTCTGGCTAAATAGTACTACTAGTAGTACACGTGTGAGCTATATGTTTGTCTTTTTTTTCGAATACTAAGATGGTCGATACTCATAGGAGTACAGAGGAGGAAGGAACCAGCGATGTACTATACAGGGCGCACCTGCAGAAATTTTTACTGTATTAGCAAACTATGTTTTCTTATTTTTAAAAATAGCCTTCGTGAAGCAGAAATAACAAAACTAGCCTCGTCGTTCATGTGTGCCGTGGTCCCGTGCGCTGCTTAATTTTTTTTAGATTTTTAGTTGCTCGGGCCCACCTTGCCGTGCCTAAGGTGCGCTGCTCCCGCCAAAGCCCCACAGCGCTGCATGTACCAATCTTGCTACTGCACACATTAATTTGACTGCAGAGTGGACATTTTGTTAGCTATGACCTTTTTCACTTTGGTAACCAACACCATTTTTTATATAAAAAATTCTACTCAGTTTGTCTGAAAACTGCAGGTATGTAGTGAATTGTTTGTCAGGTATGGCTCTGTTCTTGTTAGAGATGAACAGATTTGGGTCCACAATAAACAATAGAAGATATGAAACTGGTGCCATGCTACTATAGTATATGTTATATCTAATATATAATGCCGCCTGAGATTGGCCGCTCCTCAGGGGGTCCACGTGTCGGCCCCCTGGGAGGCCCCTGGGAAAATTCTGAATCGCGTTTAGGTCCTTTTTGAAAAATTAAAATCGCGTTTAGATCCTTTTGGCAGTTTTTAAAGTAAAATAGACCTGAAAATTTTTGGAAATTACGTTTAGATCCCTACACGCGGTTTATAACTGAATTGGAAATCGCGTTTAGGTCCTTTCGTCATTTTTTTTGTTTAGGTCCTTTCCGAAAAAATTATAAATCGTGTTTAAGTCCTTTCGGCAGTTTTTAAAAGTAAAATAGACCCAAAATTTTTTGAAAATTACGTTTAAATCCCTACACGCGGTTTATAGTTGAATTGTAAATCGCGTTTGGGTCCTTTTGTCGATTTTTTTTAGATTAAACCTGAAAAAAAGAAATTATCGTGCCAGATTTTTTCCCCTCACAGCGCGGCATCGCGCGCAATCCCAGATTTTTCCCCTCACGGCGCGGCATGCCGCGCAATCCAACCTAGTATAACTCACAAGTATTCAATTATGCATTCTCTATTACTATTTGGTTGCTTGGATCGCTGCTTGCAGTGTTGTACTTATATCCTAATTCATCAGCTAATCATTTTCACTGGTCTGCAAGGTTTATTTGCTTGATAGATATGGAATTCCTAGTCCTAAGTAGACAGAAGGAGCCATTGGATTCGGTCCCTTGTATTGTTTTTTCTGGTTAATATTGTACTGTTTGGAGGCTTTGTACCCTGCACTTGAACTATCACTAGCGTTTTCTTAAAAACAACATAAACAAGGTACACAGCCACAGCCTGTAACTATGTAATACACGTCACATTGCTAAGCCACACTTGGGTGGGGCCGGGCGGTGCAGCGCCGCCCTACCGCGCCTCGGGTGCGCGGCTTGGCAGGCCCCACGGTCTGCGTTGCATGCAGCGCCGTGGGGGAGCGGTTTAGGCAGGAGCAGCACGTTAAAGGCGTGGCAAGGCAGATCTGGGCGATAAAAAAATCTGAAAAATTAAGTAGCGCATGGAACCATAGAGTACACGGACGATGGAGCTAATTTTGCAGAAATGCTTTATAGATGCTATTTTCGAAAATAAGAAAACACAGCCGGCTAATACAGCAAAAATTTCGCACCCGCATCTTCTACTATTGCTACCCTCTGTCCTCTTCCTCTGCTTTCTGCTCCTGTGCTCCGTGCTGCAGTTCGAGGTTGTTTACTACCAAGGATGGCCATGCACGCAGGTTGCTGCCCTGCGCCCCTGCCATGCATTCTGCGGTCGAGCTTGCCTGCCACTGCCTTGAATTCGCAGTTATCGCCTCGGGAACAGGAGCTAGGTAGGTAGGCGATTGGTTACGGATTGAATACAGCAGCAGCGGCGGTAGCAGTAGCATCCGGTTCCAAAATCGACCGACGAAACGAGGTGGAATTGAAGACGGAGCCGAGCCGGCGACATGGCAAGGCATTAACAGCGAACGCGTCAGGAGGAGGGCGGTTGCTCAGCAGGAGTAGACGTACAGTGGCGACTGCTACTACATGGAATCATCATGCTGGTATGCAGTATGCTACTTGGTCTCTTGCCGGCAACCAATACAGTGAGCAGCAAGGGGGAGGAGGAGGATTTCTCCCGGTGGTGAGGAGTAGAGCAGTGATGAGTAGTTATGTTGTTTGTTTGGTTTTTTTTCACTGGTTTAAAGAATAAAAAGTTAAAGTTTAAATAAATAGATATCTTTTATCTAGGCTTTTTTAAAAACCGTAAAGTCTCTGTATAACTAAAAACTAAAAACCATTGAAGATGTGACTATTGGCTTATTGAGGTTTGATCTTAGACTAATAACACTAAACTTAAGGTAAAATTACTCATCTCTACCACGTATAAAAACCGATTGTTTTTAAGTTGTTTAAACTCAAAAGCTGACTTTAAACTATAAAGGGAAAAAAAAGGCTAAAGGCCTGTTCTGGAGAGAAGGTCTTAAAGTTAGAAGCCACAAATAACTTACAAAAACTAAAAGTTGAAAGTAATGTGAGACATATTTTTATAGTTTGTTACTGAGAAAAATTATATATTTGTTAAATAACCTCTTACAAAAAATTATTCCTATTTTTCAATCTAAAAAGAAAAAATTCCAGAAAAACTACAGCTCCCTTATAATAGTCTCTAGAGCATCTCCAGCAGAGCCCCTAAACCAGCCCCTAAATCTTAAAATAGAGACTTTAGTAAAAATACAAGTCCAAAGAAGACCCTAATCCAAATTTCTAAAATTAGGAGGCCCTAAATTTGCCTCCTCAACCCCAATTCCCAGAGAGCCCCTAAACCTTAAAATAGGGAGTTAAGTGAAGGATGGTTTGCATTAGTTCGCTGCAGCTGAGCGTGTCTTTCTTTGGATGAGTTGTAATCTGTTGCATCAAGATCTCTTCTTTGAAAATTTTGAAAATTTTAAATTTAAATTTTAAATATCATGTTTTGAAAATTTTAAATTTAAAATTTAAATATCATGTTTTTAAATTGTAAATGTTATTATGCTTATGTTTTATGTATTACAAATATTTTTGATTGAATTTTAGTGGTGTCAAATGAAGATTATACATAGTGGATATGTCAAAATAGGAGAAAAAGTAAAATAGGGGTTGAGATTTGGGGGATGTTGCTGAACTTGTGTTCTGAAAACAGAACCCTAAAAAATAAGAAGAGTCCCTAAATCCAAAATAAGAACCCTGTTTTAGAGACCTTTGCTGGAGATGCTCTCCTATACTCGATTCGCCTCGAAGCCCATATCGTGGGTTTTGGCATGGCTACGTACGTCTGATTTGTCCGGTTGTCAAGTGGCTAGGCACACCTCCCTTCCTGTTGGGCCGGCCTGGCCCAGAATGAAAAACACATTATTAAAACAGCTAGTTTGAATAGGTGAAAGCACGTCGATATGTCCGAGTGGTTAAGGAGACAGACTTGAAATCTGTTGGGCTTCGCCCGCGCAGGTTCGAACCCTGCTGTCGACGTAATTCTTTTGTAACTCTCATTTACTCCAACGGAAGATAAATAATTTCGTGTGCCTTTGTTCTTTTTATCCTGAAATTTATTAAGACTGAATATTTTTCCCGTTCAAGGCCATCTAATAGTAGTTTTATCATGGGTGGTGTAAATAGTTTTCTCGTTCGACGCCATCTAAGAGCATATACAGTGATACATGCCATCTGTTTATAAGACTATGCTACTTAAGATTTTAGGTGATATAGAGGAAAGAGAACGAGAAGAGAGAAAGCTAATATCTATAGTATTTTTGAAAGATCTGAGCCATCGTTTTTTGATTCAGCGGTCTATATTTTTGTCTTCTCTATGAACAATTGTGTTCTCGAACCGGTTCTTCCACTTCTCACGGTAACGAGGTCATCCGCGCCTCCATTCCCTCCTCGGTCGCTACCACAACCGTCGCGACCCTATCGGCCACCGAGTCTTCGCTCTGGCGCTGTCTCCAATCCACCATGGGACATTCTTACAAATTAAAACCAAATCATATAAAACTCTATATTATTGGGGAGGTACGGTTGAATCCGTCGCACCCCGCCATGCTCTGTTTTGCTACAGTAAACCAGAATATCCTTATATATTTATTACTCGTCTTATTTCACAAATCCGTCTGTCTGTTGCTCAGTTGGTTAAGTCCCTGCGTTGTTAGCCACCGGTCGGGAGGTAGAAACCCTATGGCGCAGGCACTGTAGCTGCACAAATATTGTGCCTATTCTACTGTAGCAGATACGGTGCTTTAAAAAAGATTCTTTGATTTAATTGAGCTAACAAATCATGTTGTAATTTTTTGAAACTTTTTTATGTGTCCTTAGAGCGTGCCTAACCTACCATCAAAATTTCAGATTATGATCAGATTTGTACGATTTAATCTGACAGCACTACTAATACATTTTAAGTAGCTTTACTGATTTAATCATTTGATTGAACTACTGAATCATGTTGCAAATTTTTGAAACTTTTTGTGAATGGTCCTTAGAGCGTGCCTAGCCTACCATAAAAAAATTAGTTCATCACAGAATTTGAATGATTTTTAAAAATTATAAATATGCTACTAATACATTTAAAGCAACTTCGCTGCTTGAACTAAGCTACTACATTTACGAATCCTTAAAAATTTTCCAGAAGGTCCCTAAGAGCGTACTCGGTGATCGCCATTGTATATGAATTGTACTTGATGGAGCTCAAGCTAGCGGGCTTGACTTATTACTCTTGGTGTTTGTCGATACCTAGACGGCATGTGGAGGCGTCGTGCGCGGTGACCTTCTCAAGGAGATTGCGAGAAGGCCCGGTAAAGTTGTGGAAACTCACCTATCTGGAGGGGGAAAGAGCTATCGCTAGTGAAATCGAGGTGGGTGCTCAATTCGTGGAGCCGGTCCAAAGTCGCTTGGGCTTGCCTCAACGTGGATTAGGGGAGACTGGCAAATCTTCGAACACCACGGTAAAACATCGGTGTGTCTTTTTGCGTTTGTTTGCAATTTTCTATTTATATTGTTGCAATTTACATTCCTATAATTAAATTACTTGATTGTCTTTAGGATTGTATATTCTTGAGTAGAGACATAATTAGCTAGTGTACTTAGTGAGCCTAATTGACTTAGAATTTAATTGTCAAAACTTTAGTTTACCGCTTCCGCATCTATTATCATTTAGATTTTGACATAAGGCATAGTGTTCACAAAACTTCAACTTATCGATGCTTTGACTATCAAGAAGTACTCTTTTACTTAACATCATCGTGCCAACTTCACTCATATGCCTCAAATGCATATGCCAAATATTAGTAGCATCACAATTAAGTGATTTGTTTGAGGTGATAGCAGCATATTTGAAACTGTAGTGCCTCGCAAATGATATATGTTGATAAAAGAGCCTTTGGAGACCTCAAAAGATCCACCTCCACATGAATACTTATACTATTTAGCACCAAAAATACTCAGCGAGATAAGGTTTCTCTTCAAAATTAGAGTGTATTAAAATACAATAAGTTGATATAGATAGAACCAATGACTTCAATTTTGCATGGTGAATTATCACCTATCAACATGAATTCACTTGGCGTAGCTTTGTAGTTAACGAATAATTCACAGTTTGCTCTCATGTAAAATATATAGGCTAAATCAATAATCCATTCATCACCGGGTTTAGAATCAACGTCAAAAGCAATGAGAACATCACCGTCGGAACCTTTCCGGTAACAATGGTGGCTTTATGTTCATCCTTTTGTTGAATCTTTTTAGAATTATTATTCCTTTTTCTTTACCCACTAGCACTCAGATATATCGAGTCCATCTTTTTTGCAATACTTGCACAACTTATACTTTCCTCTGGAGTTCGATCTACCTTTGAATCTTTCAATCGAGTTTTTGCCTCTTGAATCGCCATTTGAACTCCTCCCCTGTTATGGACAATCAGACCTTCCACATGTAAACTTGAACTTTTCATTTGGAACTATGAATTTCATCTTTTCCTTCCCATGCAATACTCCGTAGACTTTACTAAGTGTAATAGTATCTCGGCTATATAGTATCTCTAAATGTAGAGTGTGAAATAAGTAGCGAATATAAAAGAATAAGATCAAAATCTTCATCATCATATTTTACTTTCATAGACTCGAGATCCGATACTACTTCTTGGAATACTGTTAGGTGGTTTAATAATGACTCGCTTACCACCATCTTGTACAAATAAAACTTCTGCTTCAAATGCATCTTAATAGTAAAATCTTTGGTCATGCAAATCTGCTCCAGTTTTAACAATAATGCAACGACGGTATTCCCTTTCAAAACCTCCTGCAGAATATTATTTGATAAATAAAGATGAATCTAAGATAAAACCTTACAATCTTTATATTACTACTTCTCAAGGAATCATACTGTAGGCATCTTGTCAATATCCAAAACTGCATCATCCAAACCAAGCTAATCTTGATTTGCCATAGAGAAAATCTCACGTCTTGGTTTAATAGCTGACGATTATACCTCGGAATGGCCATTCGAAAGAAATCAGAAACTTGCTAGTGCAAATATGTGTGAACCTAGCAAACACTCTGAAATCTTGGGTACATTTCTGTGTGCACGAAGAAAAAAATCTCGTAAACAGAATTTCTTCGTATACCTTTTGTGTGTACCAACTACCAAGCAATTTTGACCGAAACCACCAAATAAACAAAGAACCAAAGTCACTATCGCTGCGGTGATAGATTCCTGGGGCTTCATGGCACTCTTTTTTCTCTCTGTTCTTACTTTCGGTGCAACGGTTGGCTCCTCTGGTTACGGCTTCTGCTCCTCTTACCAGTTCTGTTTCTGGTCCTAGTCTGCTGCTGCACTAATTTATTTGGCTTTCAAGGCGACACAGTTGGAGAGTCCCAAATTCCCAACAAATGTTAGGCCATCTTCAATAGCAGTCTCTAAATCTAGATCGCTACATCCTTTTATATAGAATTCCGTAAAAAAATTCCTTCTCTATATCTCTTTCCTCTCCAATAGCATTCCTCAAATCCCACTATCTATTTTCTCCCTCCTATATTATAATGATATTTCATAACCACTATTTGACACACGTTTATTTTTTACCGGCCAAATTTGACCAGCTATTTTTAATTGCGGGAATCTAAAATTTGAAATATATTCTAATGGCTAGCATAACGGCTATATTTTTAAGCTATATATACATAGCTATTTGCACTTCCAAATCTTGCCTATTTCTAAATGTTCACTATCTAACATATCTCAATGAATCGTTAGAACTTAGTTCAGCATTTCCTCTCAGAGGACTCATCGTCAGATGACGACGATGAATATCTTCTAACATTAGCATACCTAGCACAGGAGCTTCAAGACGATCTAGTGGAGCACTTATAACAGCGTTATGGAGGGGTGTAATTCAGTAGTGTTTTCAATTATGTACTAATTTATATTTTATATGTATTGTAATGTGAATCTTTAAATAAAGAAGTGTCATATGAGTAGTGTTTCTTTTTCATCAAGGGCAATACTGATTACTGAAGAACTCAAAAGAAAACAACATTCTATTTGCAAGTCTCATGGCTTAACTAAATGTGATACACTTGATGCATTTTCTAACCATGTATAGAGCTGTGGCAATGTCTACAATCATGAGAACCAATGATCAAATAATACATGATATCGAAAGAATGCCAACAGAATATCAAATAATACGTGATCTGGTGAAGATCAGAAAGCACTCCGATGGCCAAGATTGCCTCCACATTCCTCTTGTTTCTGATGCACTAGAGAAACTGATGCAAGAATTGGCCTGACCTGGATTTCGACATTTTTGATTGGTCATTTGACCGAGCAGAACTCTTTCAAAGCAGAATTTGCCTGCTACATGTAATCAACATGGAAAGAACTCAGTTGAGAATTCCATTCTATAATTGCACATGGATTATTTGTCACTTAGATTTATTAAGTGTCTGCATGTTGCATGAATTGCTTTGCCCCGTCTGCAAACCAGTGCCAGCTAACTCTAGCACAATTTGACATATGACAATACAAATTCCTAGAAAAGAACCTACGGACCGAAGTTGTAGCACAAAAATCATTAATGAGGAAACATCATCTTTTTATTTTCTGACAATACAAACGATTAGAACAAAACCTACGGACCGAAGTTGTAGCACAATAATCATTCATGATGAAACATCATCATTATATTTTCACAGAAGTTTGCAAAACCGAAAACGGCAAAAGCTAACACAGTCAAACAATACAATTTACCTGTGTCTCATCTGCGACATAAGATGTTGAAACTGTCCGGCCGGTTCATCTCGATGCATGTAACTGTGAGCAATAGCAACTGGTGCCAAATAATCCAACTGAACAATCGACAAGTTTTCTGAGTTGCTAAACTGAACCAATGAACATCACTTAGCAAGTATAAAATAAGAGTTTCCAAAAGAACCCATAAGTTGCAAACCTGCCACAATAATGTTGGCCATGAACGTCCCTTATGGTAAGACCAAAGCCTACAGCAAAAGAAGAAGAAAAATATTTAGAAGAAAAGCAAGAAATCGCCAGACTTGCACAAGGAGATGATAATCTAGGATTCACGTGTTTTTAGGGTGGCTCCCAGTAATGAATTTCTTCTCTTGATCCTCAAGAGCAGGATAACATATATTCATTGGCATCTCTGCTATCAAATCAGACCATTTGGCTTCAACTAGATCCAGAATAGCATGATATTGATGGGTTGTTTCCAAGTTCCCCAGAGAAGAACCGAAAGTCCACGTTACTTGGCTGCAGGTTTCAAATGAAGTAAACCCCTTCAGTAGGGATCCATTCAACTAGCCAGGAAGGAATCTGATCAGGATATATGTTAAACTTGTTGACGGCATCATAAGAATATTCCTCTGTTTTGTATCGATATATCTCATTTAGCTTCCGCCAGTCAGGACATCAATTCTCTCCTGAACTGACAGATCCCCTGAACATTTTCCATTTGTTCTCAGCAGTATGATCCACCATAATCCTGAAAACCATTTTCAATTATGGTGCAACTTTTTTTATGCTACTTGCACAGTAACAGACAAAAGAAAATTATCATATCCTTTACCTGAATCAAAAGGTTTCAAAAAACTTTACCTGAATCAACTGGTGCTACACGGCCTATAGCAGCCTCCCCAAACTCAGGATCCAAGACTTCCTCAATTGCATCATCACCACCGTGGAGTGGAATAATAGCACGCACATTGAAACTTTCTGGAATCAACCTTTGCGCACGACTATGGCAGCCCATCGTATGAATTCATATCGCACTCAACCTTACTACATGAACAGATTTAAGATAGAGTACGAATGAATTCATATCGCACTCAACCTTCCAAATTTTCTTATGATATCTGCAATGGCCTCTCTCAATGAGTGTGTATAACTGTATATCCGAGATGAGACAACAATAACTACTTAGTGTGCTAACACATGGATGTGAATATTGATGTGCGCAAAATATGGCATGGTCTAGGGGCGCGCGCGTGTTAACCAAGCTGATCGTTCGCTTGGGCTGTGTCTACCTTGTCGCCATTGATGCTTCCATGGTCGCCTTCGCTGCAGGAGCAAGCGCCCTTGGGCTCGGGTGAGAGGTCCTTGCATAGCTTGCCGTAGAAGCGGCAGACCATGTCGACGAACACCAACAAGGTGAGGCTGCCCCACCACCGCATCAGCTCCTCCACATCCGCTAGGTCCCCCACCTTGCCCTCCTCCACCAGCATCTCCACCAGGTATCGCTCAAACATCTTGCACGCCCCCTCGTCGTCGTGGTGGTTGCCACCGCCATCTCCCGCCGCCATGCGCGGGCACCTGATCAGCGCTATGGTCACGTATGCCAGCTTGACCGGTGACGGGAGAGGCCCCTGGTACGCGGCCGGTGCAGTGGCGCTCTCGGGGAGAGCGGCGGCGGCGGCACTGTCAGCATCAGTAGACGCGACCGGCTGGTCAATGTGGATGGCATGATGACGAAGCTGCTGAAACCAATGTGGGACAGGGTTTTTTATTCCGGTTTGGGGGCCGAAATTTCGTTCAATTTTCGTTCAAATCCGAAAAAACCGACCTTCCGCTCTGGACCGAAATGGACAATATTTGCGAAATTTCGCCGAAATTAAAATCACTGATGTGGGACAATGGGAGTCGAGAGAGAGCAATGCTAGTTATGTACAGGATCGAGCCCATAGGCATATGCCCTTGGGTTCGGTTGGAGCTGGAGCGAGAATTTAGGTTCTATTTGACGGGGCTTTAAATCCCAGCTTTAACTTGGATGTAAAACTTATAGCTTAAAATAAAGTAAATTAAGTTTATATTTTTAGTTTAAAATGTAAACAAGATAATCCATCTAAACACTTTTAATGTACCTACAGCTCTAGTTTCATAAATTTCTGGAGCTAGTAATGCTCTGTTCTATCAACTCTACGGATTTTAGTGAAACTGAAGCTATGCCAAACACTCCCTTATTTATTTATAATCAAGATTTTAAATCGTGATTTTCACGGTTTCGCGGCAAGGTCTTAAAAAAGCTATAGCAGCTATCACGAAAGCTGTCATTCATTTGTGTTTTCAGTATTAAAAGATTTATAAAGATTAAAATATATATAATATAAATCAGCTCTAAACAAATCATTAAAATATAATATTTTAGAAAGAACTAATATTTTTTAGTAAAAATATGAGTAAAGTCTGGAATCAACATATAAACTATATATGTCCAAAAGATCATAAATGATAACTATATGATAATGTTCTTAATAATAAGTACTCAATCACTGAGAAATATGGATGTTGGATTATTGAAAAAAGGATGATACTAGGGCCTGGACGTCCAAAGGCAATATTGCTATTGGACGCTTCTGAAAGCAATGCAAGAAATTTCTTCAACGCATGCAACAGTTCATGGCAGCACGTGCAACATTGCAAAACACACACTAGCAACACTGAGGAAAGATTTTTTTTTTAAAAAAAATCACTCTCTCAATAACTTATACAAATTTGAGTAACATTGGATGCCTAACAACAATATTCTGCTCGACATGCTCATGAAGAAGTAACTACCATAGAGAAGGGGGCTATTGCAATCGGTCATAGAGTGGACCCCCTCTCTCCACAGGAACCAAACTATCAAACAATTGGACGCAACATTTTCCAGTAATGTTTGCAACAAATCAAACCAATAATGGCAACAAAATAATTTAGCTTTGCAAATTTCACAACACAAACACAACAATGAGTGGCTATTCGTGTGACAAAAATCCCACCCTAGCTACAACAAAACTCATCGCAACAATTAAAGGATGCAACAACATTGCGACAAAATCAAAAAAATATCCAACAACACTTTGAGTAAACTCGTGCAACAAATCAAGTGAACATCTGCCACAAATCTGACTAATGCCTATAACAAATTGTAACTGTAGAAGGCATGTGAGCATTGGCAATGACCAAGCTTGATGGTGAAGGAGCCCAAAATCTGGCAGGCTAAGGCCAGCCTAGTGGCTCTCTCCTAGCCCTCCTTTTGCCATTTCCTCCGATTTGCACGGATTTGACACAATGGCTCCCTCTGATCTACACGGATCTGTCACCGCTAGCTCATTCAACATGTTGCCTTGACGGAGAGAGGAATAAAGGAGGCAAATCGATCGCATATAGTAGTTATTGCTCTAATCTACACGGATGTGGCACTCCTAGCTCCTCTAGCATGCCATTTCAATGGAGAAAGAGAGGAAATGAATCAACCATATTCAACAGCTAGTGAAAAGAATAGATAAGTCGTGGATGAGTAGAGGTCCTAGAGGATGTAAAAAAGATATTGCTATAGATGGGGCTAAGGAGCTAGCACAAGAAAAGAAATGGGAGCAGTATGTGCTGTAGAGCGGAGACCCTGTTTGGAGTGAGTAATGGGCATAAGAATGGTATGAAGCGATATTACTATTTTAGACACCATTTAAGAGCCTATTAATGCAGATGGATCTAAGGTAGTAATATGGTAAAACGATGGAGCCTTTTCTTTTGTGCTGAGATTAGAGGCCGTGCGCGCGCAGTGAGAGAATGAATGCCCGTGCAAGGATAACCATGAATCAAGAAGATAAGCACAAAAGCAAGTGGGAAAGTAGAGTAAACCCGTTCGATAAAAGTCTCTCGCTCCATACGTTTGTACACTAGTAATTCCATTGAAAAAATGATGAACTGAGGTCTTTTGTTAGGTTTTCTTATAGTTCAGATTACAAGAGATATATATGGACTTTTTAGTAATGATGGTTTTCACAATGAAAACAATGTTTTGATCTATGCATAGGTAACTATGTAGGATAGTAGAGCTATCGTTAGCTACAAGTTACGTTAAATAGCGGAATTATCATTAGCTATAGCACTTATAAATGATATGTACAACCGCTCAAATGTACATGTATCCTCGCCAAGAAGAAAAAACGGCAGTTTGGATGCACATAGTCGTGTGCATGATGTAGCGCATCAATCATTTAGGAAAGCGATAAGTATGGCTTTTCTAGCCTTCTTGTTTTTGTTTTGTTTTGTTTTTTTCTAAATTAGTTCTCATGCTAATGTAATCCTAAAAATAGTTCTCTCTAACCATGACTGTGAGAATATGGGTAGGTGACACGTAAAAATAGCCTTCTCTTTAATCGCCGAAATAAAAGCGACTTGCTATGTTGTCTTGGTATAATTTAAAAAAAAAAAAAAAAGAAAGAAAGACGCGAATGGACACTTGGGCAGAAAAACTATGACTTTGTAGAGGGAGGCGGGTCTCCTCTGCCATGTGCATTGTTGAGAAAAGTTGTAAATGAGTCATAATGGGTCATGAGCAGTCACAGACAGCTGCGCGTAGGATTTATTTGGTTCCAAATTAACTTTACCACGTTTTAAGCTTATGCATACTACAGAATTTTACGCAAATATTTAGCTCGTTGTCACAACTGTACGTGCCACACTTTCTTAACCTCATATTCTACACGTCATAGGCTCAGTTGCTCAGTTTTTTACCAAATTTTACCATACTTGTGATGCTGAATTTTATTGCTACAAAAGTTCGAGAACTTACCTAAGTTTAGTTATAGTAAACTTAGCTTCAATCCAATCGGGCACGTAGTGTACCCCTCCAGCTACAAGCCGAGGGTTAATCCTAACTTGGCTCAAAACACCTATCTTATCTTTACTAGAGTGAACAAATGGTCCAACAATAAATCGAGCTTTATATCACAAACTAGAAGCCGAGAGATCACATCTTGCGTGACCAAAAACGCCAGGTACAAAACAATGTAAACCACGTAACGATATTATGTCTTGCCAGCAACTTACAATGGCGAAGCAGATGCTCAACATGTGAAAAACAATACAAGAGAGATCTCCTGTCCTGTCTAGCCCTTGTGTCTAGCTTGAAGGTATACCTGCCATCTGGATTCTAGAGCAAGGTAATAATCTTTACTAATATATAAATACAAGCTGTTATAGGTCGTCCATCTTATCTCTCCTCCTCTGTAAGAAAATCAGTATGCCGACATATGAACTGTGGGATGCAACACGCTTCCTTGTCTCTTGTGAATAAAAATGTTAGATAAAAAGGAAACTAACCTCCTCTTATCTTTTTTCGCCCACATCTGCTCTCCTCGGCCAGGCTATTCCCCACTTCTCCCTCCCGTGGTAACTCAAGAGTGCAAATTTATTTTTATAAACACATGACATAATTTGGTTCAAAAATGCATTTCCGTTGCAACACACGTCTAAAAAGTGTGATCCATATACTAACAGTGCCACATGGTAACCCCACAAAAGAAGAAAATGGCCCAAAAATGGAACATGAACGTTCATTACTCCGAGGGTTGGCTTCCAACCCTACTATATGCCTACTAAGCTGAGTTCTGTATAATACCATACAATAATGCCAGAGAAGTTTTCATCCCCTAGAGTACTTCGAGCTCCACATAGGTACCTTCAGGGGCTCATCGTCGACAGCACCGCTCCCATTCTCAGCAGCGCTTAAAGAGTCTGAGATCAACGGGTCCGATTCGCCTTCTTTCACCTGCAATGTAGATGACATGAGAGGTAAATTACAAGAAAACGATAGCAACAACATGGCTACAGGATCAGAGGACCACCAGATGTGTACATATGAGCACAGCAAACAAAGATGCTTAACATAAAAAAAATACCCCACTTTCACCATTAAATTGCTATGGAACAGGTGGAAGGAATCTAACACAAAATAAAAGGGGCAATGAAAATTGATAGAGATCAAACAAACTGTGAGAGTGAGACACATGTTAAGTGGCTTATGTTTGATCCTTAATCATGACAACAGATTTGAGTTTCAAACCACCGAAAATGTAATCTGCTCAAAACACGATAAGCATATCCACAGAATTCAGTTAAGACAAACCATTGCAGAATTTACCTGAATGACTTGTGGAGAGGCTTCAGTGGGTTTTTGCTGAGTCTCTAAAGAGCAGAAGTATGAATATAATACCATCCCAATCACTGCAATTAGGATTCCAAGTATATTTCTCCAGCTAAATGGATCGTGAAGCAAAACATAGCCAAAGGTGAGAACCAAGCATGTTTTTAGATGGCCAAGGACTTGGTAAGTTACAGGAGATGTCTTCCCAATCACAAGGAAAGTGCTGAAGTTTACTGATACAGATATTAGGCACGACAACACAATGAAAAACTGCAGACATGATAAGAGCAAACTCTCGATCAGATGAAGCTATGTCAACAATCAACATAAGTTTCCACAGCCTGGTTCACCGCTTACCAGAACTTGAGGTGTGTAATCAAAAGCAAAGACGTTTTGGTTCGTCAAAAATCCATCGAGGAATGGACCAATAATGAACAGGGTCAATGCTTGGTATGGGCATGATTGGTACAGCAGCTGGGTTGAAGATACCTTGAACTTCTTCTGAATTGTATTCGTCATCTGATAGCTTGTTAAGACTCAAATCATACACCACAGAACAAAGTAATACTCAAATGAAATGGTGTTTCAGCATTGTAAGCAAGAAGCAAACAGAGTTTGATAAAAAATTTACACCATCTGTTTTATCTTCAACGGCCAAACTAGAAAGACAGTACCAGTAGAAAGTAGCCTCTATTCATTAGCATTTTGCATATTTGTAATATTAACAAACTACAAGACATGTCGCTATCTACATGTAAAATTTACTATATGCATATGATTTGGCAAACAGACAATGTTTCGCGGGAGAAAATAACAGCTACTGTTGAAGGATACAATTTGAGCAATACAGGTCGTGACGATTGCCAGCAAAGACAGTACAGATCCCATAGCATTGAGTTGCAGATCAGTCACAGTTGCAACACCAACACCAAAAAGTAGCACACTAAGGGAGAGCTGAATTTTCCGACTGCACAGTAAAGTTAGAAAAATAATCAGATGGTAAATATCAAGCTGCATAATGGACATGATATACAGAATACCAACCTAAACTTCTTCCTGAAGAAAAGAGTCTCCAATATAACAGTACAGGGAATAATGGCCAGCTTTGTCATCTGGACATAAAGGGTATTCTAGCATGAGCTTGGTGGAATGATAACTGTAAGGTCGAATGACATTAACTGCATCGCACAACATGCAATAACTTAACCAAAACCCTTTTCCTAGGAAGTTGTTTGCCCATAAGAATATAACAGCGACAGCACATCAGTTAAAAAGACACGCTATATTCTGTACACCCAACCAAAGCAACCATTAACATCCAGATAAGAAATGTGTGCCAAACCACTATATTAACTATTCAATTTTTATGAGCACAGAAGTAATGAAGGCAATAGCAATTTGTACCTGGTAGAAACCAACAGAATTGAAACCTAGACTCAAGTTGAGAAGCCCAATTGAGATGCCATTGAGCACTCCAAATCCCATAACGGTCCTTGAATCAAAAGGTTTGTGCTCAAAGAGCTTCATACATAATGCCACATGAAGAGAACAAAATGTAACCAGGAGATGCCAGCTTGTCAAAGTAGTGGCTGCATAACAAAGAACAGAGTTGAGTGAAATTCGAGGGAAACCTACCTACTTCTGTTTTACTAATATGTTTAGACGAACTAGTACTTTCCCGGACTGCAGTCTCACAAGATAATGAACTGTAGCATAAGGGATATATAGACTAACAGGATTAAATTCCACCACTGAATTAAATGAAAAAGTGTATCAACGTATAATCAACCACAGAAGTAAGATATGTTTTCATTCTCAACAGACCATTCGGTATCATTTAAGCTCACACTAGCTTCTTTTCCTAAACATATTCATTCCAACAAGTCAGGCTAGCTGTATCATTTAAGCTCACGGTTCATCCATTTTTTCAATCATGATGTTTCAACTCACAACACCACATACTCGAGGAACTCGACCGACCGTGGTTCCCCTCAACACAGAGCCTAATTTGAACTTCTCACTAAAAAATTCTCACAAAACAATCTCCCCATCACTTGAACACTAAACACACACCTCCTAGGCCAACCCAAGATTTCCACTGCCCCCTGAACACACCTGCACCAAATCTCAACCTCGCATATCCACAAACAATATACGAGTGAAACATGGAAGACAAGCATCCAAGAAAACAAACGCTAGCAACGAGTAAAGTATCTCGAGACAAGATTGGATCTCATACCAAAGATGAAGCCGAGGGAGCTCATGAGGGCCTTGTTGCAGATGACAATGGAGACCGAGGACACCACCGAGAGGCTGAGAGCCCCCACCGTCCCCAGCTGGAACTTCTCCCCTGCCACCCCCATCTCTACCGCGCTCCAAAAGAAGCAAGAAGCAAACCGAGCGGAGGAAGAACCAAAACTTCCCGACCAAAAGAAGCAAGAAGCAAACCGAATCACGCCACGGACAGAACCTGCGCATCAGGAAGATCACATTTTGATCCAGCAATTGCAGCAAGAACACTAAGAAGCGGCCAAGAAACGCGCTTTCCCGGTCAAAACTAACAACCTCTTTGTTCCCGAGCACAAAATTCGAATACCCGAAGCTGGATCTGGAAGAAGGGTGCGTGAATCTTAGTAGGGAATTTGGCAATGGTGGGGAGATCTGAGGAGCACGCGGCAGTAGGATGGATCGGGTAGGCTCGGCTCGCGGCTGCTTGTGCTGTACTGCCGCGTCCTTCGTCTCCTCTCCTCTCTCCTGCTACCCGGAGACGGAGACGGGGGCCTTTATATAAAAGATATTATTTGTTTGGGTGTTTCGGCTTGGTGGCGGCGAGGGGCTCATGTGCAGTTATTAATTTGTCATGGGGGTGATTAGTGATAATTTGGGGATACACTTGATTGCAAGTAGTTATTATTCGTGTCCACGTGATTAATGAGATTTGTGATCCTTGTGTTTGTTAATTTGTCTGGTGAGATGCTTGACCACTATTGTTTGGTAGACTCAACTGAAAACTACTATTTTAAGATTTGGTGTGATTTTATTTTGCTTTGGAGCATAAGAGCTTGAACTTCACCATTATATTTTTTTAGTGATCCAAGTATTTTTAAAAAAATAAAAATGTTTTATAAAACTATCTATTAATATTTAGTACTTGCACATAACAAACAGTTCATGGCTTTCTATTGTTGATTGTATTTAGTGAGGTGATTTGTACTCGCTAGTTGTTTTGGTGGTTAAAAATAAATAGAAAAACTGAAATAAGAAGTTGTTTTGGTGGTTATTTTCCAGGTTAGTGTGTTTTCTGAAGCCCCTACATGTTATATAAATAGCAGTCAGCTCCCCAATTCGTCTTTTTAATGGTTGGAAATTGGTCTTTGGCAATTGTGTATCGAAAGTCAATACCAATACGAAAGCAAATGATCATAACTGCACATCTCTATCCAACAAAATCAGTTTTACTATGGTGAAGATAAAGCTACTGATCTACTGCTCATAACTGCACATCTCTATCCAACAAAATCAGTTTGACTATGGTAAAGATAAAGCTACTGATCTACTGCTCATAACTGCACATCTCTATCGAACAAAATCAGTTTGACAATGGCAAAGATAAAGCTACTGATCTACTGCCTCTGATGAGGCAACCAGCTAATGACTGAAAAAAAACAGCAGTGTTACACACTTACAAGGTCAATTTCGAGTTTAATGAGTTTGAGATTGCTAACCACTGTATTTTACTTCGTCTTGTCAATCTCCTTCGTCGCTTTGTGAAACCAGCTTGCGTTTTTGGAGGTGCGTGGATTCATGGAGCAAGCAGAAGGGGTGTACTTCTGATCTATTTTCCTTTTCCCAATGGTACAGTGACTTACTGACTGTAGTTAAATGTAGTATAGGAGGAATTCAATGGTCAAAACTCTGACAGCTAATTGTGCCGGAATCTTTCATGTTTCGAGGAATCTTCAAGCAGTGATCCATTCTAGAGTCACTGTCGTCACGCAGAGCTACCATTTCTCGAGATTGCCTCACAATGATCGGCAGTTCTACCTCGCAGAACTTTTCACAACAGATTTTGATTTTTTTCCCCCTTTTCTATCCAAGTGAAACCATCTATAATTTCATATCTTGACAACGTACATGAGTATAATAATTCTCCTGCTCCAGGAATAAAACTCCGTGAAGTTCACGCGTTTCAAACATACCCTAAATATGGTTCTCCCATGTTATGAAATTTCAACCGAATAAAAAATGGTGAAACCATCTATAATTTCATATCTTGACAACGTACATGAGTATAATAATTCTTCTGCTCCAGAAATAAAACTCCGTGAAGTTCACGCGTTTCAAACATACCCTGAATATGGTTCAACCATTGGCACCTTTGATAGCCAATAATGCAAGAAGGAAAACAAACACATCATATCAAACTGACTGAATTTGACTTGATGGAAAATAACAAACACGGGAAAAAGTAATGCACACAAAAAGGACACAAGGACAGGACGCCGCAATTGACACGATCATTCTTTTCTTAATTTCTCTTATGGTCTTGCTTACAAAACAGGGTATTCTTTCTTCCTTGGTTAGGCCGGGTGGATAAGAAGGCAAAGATGAAGAGAGAGAGAGAGAGAGGCCCTAGCTTTAGAGGGTTAGGTGGCACGCCATTGTCTCTGCAAAAACCAGATTTCCAAGTTAATCAAACAGTGTGACGCCTGTTGGGTTGATCTCACGGCTGGGTCAGAGACCGAGTCACCACGTCTGGCTGCTTCGATCGGAGGCGCAACAACCTTATTGGTTGCGCCCCCGCCACGCCAGCGCTTATAAATAGTGGCACAAAGTAAAGACGCTTGAACCAACGTTCGCGTACCACTTGCGCCCACATTCCCTAGTCCGATCTAAACCTAAGCGCTGTAGTGTCGGGAAGGCCGCCGCTGTTCTTCGTCAACGTCTTCTTCCTCTCCGTCCAACAGAGCAGGAGGAACGCCGCTACATCCTCTACATCACCCGAAGGCTTCAACCACCATGGCTTTGGATCAAACGGAGTAACGGCAACACCGAAGGTATCGTCTAATACTTGTAGATCTAGTGGTTAGTGGTGAAGGGGAAGATCCTAGAACCCTAGAAATTCTATCAATGGTATCAGAGCAATCGGTTATTACCCTAACCCTAACCCTAGATGAAGAATCACCTTCGGTTTGTGCCCTACTTGGGCTAGATCAATGCGCAGAAAGTAGAAGGAGAGGAAGGGCAAATTTTTGCTCAAAGTTTATGAACCCTAGATCGGATTTTTTTTTCATCCCCAAATCAAGAAACCCTAGTAATATTCCCCAAAACCCGTAGAACCACATCAAGAAAATAAAAAAAAAGGTGGGGAGGTTCAGACCGATCGGCCGAAGTCCACGCAGCGTCTGGCGCTTTCGCACGTCCACGCCTCCCGATCGGCCGGCTCGTCGCTGCGCCGTCTAGCGTGGTCGCCACAGGCGTGCCTCAGCGCGCGTCTTGCCGCCATGCCCGTCTGCCTCGCGCGCGTGCTCCTGCCGCCATCCGGGCGAAGGCCGCCGCATCGCATGGCGCAATGAGGTCCGGTTTTGGAGAACGGCGCAAATGATTAGGTTTTGTGTGGCGAAAATTCCGGCATTTTATTCCGAGCCGAAGAGATCTGAGCCGTTCGTTTCGATCGGACGACGCAGATGAAATAAGGCCCGGGTGGCCACCTTTTGGCCCAGGCGGGAGAGGAGATTTTCGGCCCAGGCCCAGGTTGTGGCCGAGTAGCTGTGGGCGCGAGAAGAGCAGGCCACCAGGCCGGTTGGGCCAAGATTTTGGCCATAAACAGTGGCCATAAACAGTGAAATTTTGTTTAATTTTGCTGTGATGTATTAGTTTGCCACGTAAATAGTATGAGTGCTAAGTTAAATTCAATTTCATTGCAAGTTTAAGTTTTCTTTTCCGATTAAATTGAAACCAACGTGGATATTTAATTAGAGAAAATAGTAAATGAAAATAGTTTTATAGTATTTCACATAGTTATGGTAATTTTTGTTTTCTGACCAACGTTGAAAATAATTTTGCCATGACCATGTTAAGTATGATAGAAAGTTGAATGAAGTTTGCACTATTCTAATACTGCCCAACGGTGTTTTAGAAATAGATCAGTCTTTATTAAGGTTGAGAGCATGTTTAATTGACCAACGTTAATTTATTCATGCCAAAGCTTATATTTTTTTTAGTTTACTGATTAAATTCTTGTTTCATTTGTGAAGCTTTTCCAACCAAGATTGCCAATTCCTTAAGTGTCTTTCAAGGACTTGAAAGGTTGAATGGCAACAATTACTCCTTATGGAGAGAGAATCTGAACTTGGCCATGGCTATGGCTGAGATAGATTATGCTTTGCTTCATTCAAGGCCTGTGGCACCGGTTCTAGCAGCAGCTGGGAGTCCGGAAGCCGCAAATAATGTCATGCGTAATTGTCGTATAGTATTGAGAAAGCAAAGTGGGACAACTCAAATAGAAAGTGCCTCATGGTGATCAAGGGCACCATCATTGAGTCCATAAGGGGAGCAATCCCAGAATGTACAGATGCTACTGAGTATCTGAAGAAAATAGAAGAGCAGTTTACTGGATCCACAAAGGCCTATGCAGGCACATTAATCAAGAAACTTGTCAATGACAAGTATGATGGATCTGGGCTGCGTAATGGACCAGGCATTAGAGAGCATATTCTCAAGATGACCAACATGGCTCACTCTCTCACGTCTTTTGACATGCCTTTAAAGAATGATTTCATAGTCCATCTTGTACTGGTTTCATTACCAAAAGAATTTGAGACTTTTGTTGTGAATTACAACATTAGTGAAGAAAAATAGTCTATTGAAAAGTGCATTGCCATGTGTGTCCAAGAAGAAAGATTAAAGGCACAAAGGGCTGATGAACTGAATCTGGTTAAACATCCTCAGAAGAAAAAGAATTATTTCCAGATTCAGAATAAGCCAAATTTCAAGAAAGACAACTATCAAAAGGGCAATTATCAGCAGAAAAGGTTCACCAATTTTGAGAAGGGTGAACACTCAAATGGAGGACAGAACTCCAATGGAGGACATGGTTCCATGAAGGCAGCCTCCTAGGCCTCCGCCAGAGCACATAGACCTGCATAACCGCAGCGTTGTCATCGAAAAGGGCACCGCATGGAAGATTATGCTCGTTCCTCAAGTGGTGAATAAAAGGGTAAAGATCAAGTTACATTCATAGATGAATCTTTGTATATAGATTCACCAACTAGTACTTGGTGGATAAATTCAGTGCAACTGCTCATGTTGCTAATTCTATGCAGGATTCCGTCGAGGAGGATCCTACAAAGAGGAGAAAGAGGAATTAGAGTGGCGAATGGAGTTGAAGGCGATGTGGAAGCTATTAGAGATCTTCCCTTAGAGTTGGATGGCGGCTTCATACTCCATTTGCGAGATGTTCTATTAGTGCCTTCTTTAAGAAGGAATTTGATTTCGTGTCTTACTTAGATGATGAGAACATTCAAGGTCATTTTGGGAATGGAAAGTGTGTAATAAAGTCTAATAATATAGATGTTGGTCTTGCCATCCGACAAGACAAGCTTTATTTGTTATCCCATTATGATATTGTGAATGACATAAGTACCTCCTCGAATGCGAAAGTATGCAATGTTACGCAGTTTAAAGAGAATAGAAAGTGAATCGTCATCGAAATTATGGCATTGTCGTTTAGGCCATATTTCGAGGGGAGAATTGAACGATTAATTAAAAAGAAATTCTTCCTCCCTAGACTTTTCGATACGAGATCATTGCATAGATTGTATTAAAGGCAAGTATGCTAAACAAATAAAGAAAGGCGCCAAGCGTAAACAGAATTTTGAAAATAATCCACACGCACATTTGTGGTCCTTTTCTGTAAAGACAAGTGGATGGTTTTGATTCATTCATTACATTCATCGATGATTATTCTCGCTATGGCTACATTTATCCTATCAAAGAAAGATCGAAGCATTAGAAAAGTTTAAGATATTTAAAGTCAAATAGAGAATCAACATGATTTAAAGATTAAAGTAGTAAGATCGGGACCGTGGAGGGGAGTACTACAGTAAACACACCCTTATGGCCAAGTTCCAAGACCTTTTGCAAGGTACCTACGGAAAATGGCATAGTAGCCCAAAGATTCTATGCCGCGAACCTCAAAGAAATGGAGTAGCCGAAAGGCGAACTGCACTTTAATGGATATGGTGAGAAGTATGATAAGTTACTCCACTTTACCGGTTAGTCTATGGATGGAGGCTTTAAAACCGCCCCATATTCTTAATCGGCACTCAGAAGAAGTCGGTGCCTAAAACACCGCACGAGTTATGGATCGGAAGGAAGCCATCACTAAACTATCTACATGTGTGGGCTGTCCAAATTGAGGCAAAAGTATTCAACCCAAACATAAGAAAGTTAGAACCAAAGACAATTAGTTGCCATTTCATTGGCTATCCCGAAAGATCAAAGGGTTATCGCTTTCTCCGTCCGCATGCACATACCAAGTTTGTAGAAACTAGACACGCCAGTTTATAGAGGATGATATGATCGGGGAGCATGGTACCCCGAGAAATTAGCCTTGATGAGAAGCGGTTTGTGCCCCAACTCCTATGATTCAAGAGCCTTTCTTCTCGACACTGTTGTTGCATCACTGTAAGTGACAAGACTGCCGATGATTCTCCAAGTGCAACAGTCGGTGTGCCAGAGGCACCTGTCATGGAGCCCGAGGCACCTGTTGTTGCTAGTGAGGAGTCTGAGCTGCCTCCTGTAGAGAGCAGTGAACCTGTTCAAGAACCACTTAGAAGATCACAGAGAAACAGGAGATCGGCTATTCCATTGATTATGAAGTTTATATTAGTGAAGACATAGAAATAGAGGTGATCCCACCTCTTATGAGGAAGCGATGAGAAGTCCCAATTCATCGAAGTGGCTTGCCGCCATGCAAGATGAAATGAGATCCATGAGTACAAACAAAGTCCGGGACTTAGAAGAAATTCCTAAAGGAGCCAAAACAAGAGGGTCAGAAATGGGTCTACAAAACCAAACGTGACTCCAAAGGAATATTGAAAGATTTAAAGCTAGACTTGTCGCAAAAGGCTTCACTCGAGAGAGAAGGAATAGATTATACCGAAACCTTCTCACTGCTTTTCGACAAAGGATTCTTTTAGAATCATTATGGCACTAGTTGCTCATTATGATTTAGAATTACATCGATGGATGTTAAGACGGCATTCCTAAATGGGGATTTATATGAGAATGTGTACATGGCTCAACCCAAAGGTTTTGTCATGAAAGGAAAAGAAAATATGGGATGTCGATTAAAGAAGTCCATTTATGGATTAAAACAAGCGTCTAGACAGTGGTACATTAAATTTGACGAAACTATAAGAAATTTTGGGTTCAAAGAGAATGAAGAGGACAACTGCATTTATGCAAAGTTTAATAGAGGAAAGTATATTTTCCTAGTTTTATATGTGGATGATATCCTATTAGCAAGCAGTGATAAAGATCTACTGCTAGAAACAAAGAAGTTCTTGTCCTCAAAGTTTGATATGAAAGATCTTGGTGAAGCATCTTATGTATTAGGAATTGAGATACACCGAGATAGAAAAAGAGGGGTGCTAGGGCTATCGCAGAAAGCATACATAGAAAGTGTTTTGAAAAGATATAGATGCATATGTGTAATGCCACGCCTGCTCCAATAGTCAAGGGCGATAAATTTGGGAATTTTCGTGTCCAAAGAATAAGTACGAGATCGATCAAATGAAATCATCCCATACGCTTCAATTGCCGGAAGCATAATGTATGCTCAAATATGTACTCGCCTCGACTTAGCATTTACAACCGGGATGCTTGGAAGATATCGATTAATCCAGAGTTGATCACCGAAAGTCAGAAGAAAGCCTTGCGGTATTTGCAAGGGACAAAGAGCCTCATGCTAACATATAGAAAGTCAAGTGCCTTAGAGATTGTGGGCTATGCAGATGCAGATTAGGCGAGGTGTAAAGATCTTGAAAGTCCACATCAGATATGTGTTCACCCTCACGGGAGGAGCTATATCATGGAAAAGTATAAAACAATCGATCGTTGTAACGCCGACAATGCATGCCGAGTTTGTGGCATGCTATGAGGCAACCGGCAGCAATGTGGTTTAAAAAGTTTGTACCCAAGGTTGAGAGTGGTAGATAGCATGGAAAGACCACTCAAATTATATCATGCGACAATGAGCCAAGAAGATTTTACTCTCACAACAACAAGTCAAGTGGTGCCGCCAAACACATAGAGATCAAGTTTTATGTTGTGAAAGAGAAAATCCAGGATCAAACAATAGAGCTTGAGCATATAAGCACAGAAGACATGTTAGCGGATCCGCTCACCAAAGGTCTTTCTCGCAATGTGTTTAAAAAGCACGTAGCCGGCATGGGTTTAAAAGGACTATGATTCTGGATAATAGGGGTCATTCAAAGCAACCATCTCCCATAAAGACAAAGTTATTCTGCTTTGAAGTAGAGAGGTGTGCTATAGTCATTGAGTTCAAGAAGACGTAATCGATCATTGTGACGCTTTGGTCTTGGTGCACTAATCTATGGAGGAGTGGGATGTTAAGTTAAAAGTACAAGATATAAAAGTTAATAGATCAAGATATAAAGTTTCAAAGTTAAGTTCGAGATCAAGGGGGAGAATGTTGGGTTGATCTCACTACCGGGTCGAGACCGAAGTCACCCGCGACGCTGCTTACGATCGGGGCGAATAACCTTATTGGTTGCGGCCCCCTGCCACGCCCGCGCTATAAATAGTGGCACAAGGCCGGCACGCGAACCAACGTTCGCCGTACCACTTGCGCCCCACATTCCCTAGTCCGATCTAAACCCTAGCGCGTGTAGTGTCGGGAAGGCCGCCGCTGCTGTTCTTCGTCAACGTCTTCTTCCTCTCCGTCCGAACAGGAGCAAGGAGGGAACGCCGCTACATCCTCTACATCACCCGAAGGCTTCAACCACCATGGCTTCGGGATCAAACGGGAGTAACGGCAACACCGAAGGTATGCGTCTAATACTTGTAGATCTAGTAGTTAGTGGTGAAGGGGAAGATCCTAGAACCCTAGAAATTCTATCAACGCCAAGTTGTTTGTTGGATTTAGATCACACTTGTCAATACCGAATGAAAGCTACACTGATTTAGTTTTTGGAATGATACATTCTAGTACCGGTTCATAACAACGTATTGTTTTAGATTTAATATAATAATATATATTTATAAGTGTACACATATGTCATTATATGTACACCAAGGTTTACTTATAATATTACTCCAAATACGTAATAGGACTATCAAATATAACATATAGTTCAATAGATCATATTATCAATTCTAACGATATACTAGTATTGATCAATATCAAAGTCAGTATTAAACAGTATCGAGACAATGGTCAGCATTCGTTCAGAACCGAGCCAGCACAGGTCCAACCGACACTCCCCTCCCCAGTCCAAAAGCCTGTTCAGAGAGTCGAGTTTGGAGGCTGACACCGATGCCACTGGGCATTAGCGACGCACTTCTTTCTTCTTTTTTTTATTTCGGCGAGTAAGCTATCCACTCGCATCCGCTGTAGTCATGTTACAATTCACAGTTACAATGATATATTGTTGGATTAAGAATTTAGAGCCTGTTTGTAACGCATGGATTTAACGATTCTTACCGGAATCGGGAAAAAAAAAACTCCACCGTTCTAAACATTGCCTCCGCTTAGTGCTCAGGATTGCGTTGTCGATCGTGGTTAAAAAAAAAAAGAGTAGAATCAGCTGTGTTTAGCGGACGTTGATCTGAACGGTCGGTTGTAGTGTCACCAACAGGGTTTAAAAATTCGTTTTCGGTTCACATCTCGGAGGTAGGCGAAATCTGAAATTTCAGATGAAATCCACTCAAAATTCAAAAAACAATTTTAAAATGTGTAATTTTTTAACCAAAATTCGACCGAAATCTCGGCGAAATTCAACCAAGTGAAAAATAGTCGAAATGATGTTAAAATTTTTGAAAATTTTTGTGAATGGTCCTGACACATCACTAATATTCTCATAAAAATTTTAGATAATGATCAAGCTTGAGGAATTTTTAAAAATTCTGACAATGCTACTATCCTAATAAAATATTAACCAACAAATTTCAACCGAATGAAAAATGATGCAAACTATGTTATGAATTTTTGTGGATGGTTCCAGTGTGCCAATAATATTTCCATAAAATTTTCAAATGATGATCAAGCAAAAATTATAGAAATTCAAGAATGAAAAATGATTCAAACCACGTTAGAAAATTTTATAAATTTTTGTGGATGGTCTTGACGCATCACTAATATTATTATAAATTTTTTAGATGAACAAGCTTGGGAATTTTTTTTTAAATTATGACAATACTACTGTTCTGATAAAAGCTTTATGGTGCTACATGTATTGCTTTCATATATTTGATTGAGCAACCAAAACAAATTTACAATTCTTGAAACTTTTAAAAAAGGGTTCTTAGACAATTCTTAAGCTCTCCTAAAAATTTTGGATCATGATCACACTCGATTAAATTTATAAAATTTAGACTATTTCTTAGTTGTGTTCATTTTGCAAAATTTTAAATATAACAAATGAAGTTTAATTCTTTTAGATTTTTGTATGATCCTAGATTTCTAAATATGATATGATAAATTGTTTAGAGTATGATAAAGCTTTTATAATTTTATAAAAATCTAACAAAGTTTACTATTATTTTTATAAAACATCTCAAAATTTTGATTTTTCAATAAATTTTCATGAAATATGACATTATTAAGGGTTATTAACCCAAATCTGGTCAAATATGGTCCTCAAAATTCAAAATACTTGTGATTTCGAAGACATTTGCTGAAAAAATTCTGAAAAATACTACAACAATTTGATTTTTTTTATTGTTTTATCCCGCCGAAATTTTGAATATCATCCTTGGCCGAAATCCGAAATCTCAGACGAAATTTTCAAAATTTCAGCGAGATTTGGAACTATGGTCACCAACACAACCAGTCCTAGCTAGAGAGATGGACCAAACATCAATGCAGTGCGTGCACTTTCTTTTCTTTTGTCCAGTGTCTACGCTGGCAGTACCGTTGAGATGCATGGAACAATGCAAGGAACCTTCATAATAGGATTAGGTAGTACTGTACTAGATTAGGATCAAAATCTTGGCACGTAAGGCTGTTTTGCTTAGAGCTAATTAATAATGCAGGAACAAGGTTCAACAGCACCGGTCCTGTCCTCCGCTCTTTGCAACAAACAAGAAGGGAGGAATAGAGAGAGGGACCAAACATCAATGCAGCAACATATACCAGGTGCCGATCCTCTAGAGCATTTTTAGGGTAGAAATGGAAATAGGTTATGAAAATTAAAGCTTTTAAAAACTAAAGCTTTGCTTTTGTACAAATACAAGGTTATGAAAATTTGTAAGCAGGGTGTTGCATGTACTGGTCCCGAGTGTTTGAACTGGAAACAGACGATCTACGGTCCTGTCTAGGTACACAAGCTCGGTGAGCTCCATAGTAGGAACCTCGATGGATCCCTCCTGTGGTTCTGTTTGGGAAGCATGGACTAAATGCAAACATTGTAGGAGACTTCACTTCTGTCTATCTTCCAAACGAGATCTTAGTGGTTTTTCTAAAGAACATAGGAAGATAGAGAAAAGACATTGGCGAATCATAATTTATAGATACAAGAATTGACATAGGAATCTTACACCTAAAATCCTTACAATGTGTGAACTGAGCCTAGCTCAGCTGATGCGGACATCGGCATGCCTCCCGCTTGCCCGCGTTTGAGGCTTTGGCCCGACGCGTGTGCGCATATGTGTTGAGTGCAACACGTGTGTGTGTCCGTGTGTGTTGATGTGTGTGTATTTATAGCTCGATCGTTGTTCTTTCTTCTATACTGAATAACAGATCTCTGGCCAAATTTTTTTAAAAAAAATCCTCACAATGTATGCCACTCTCATGAGAATAGAGGGAGCAGCTGAAGTGGGGAAACAAGGATGAAAAGGGACAGCCAGCTAGAAGAAACCACCAGGGCTCATGTGGAAAAGTTGACTGTGGCCACATGCGAATCAAAACATTTCCCTTGATAGATCTACGTAACCATAAACGCATGGGTGGTTTCTGTTCGATTAAAAGGAGCTAATCAGCTTCGATTGCAATACCACCATCGAGTGTCAACGGCTTATCATACCAAAAACGAAGTGTCAGCGGCATGTTGGCATCGCCCTCCTACTTTCTAGTCCAGCTCGACAGAGTCGAAAATCACTCATGAATCATGACCCCTGCTTTTCAGTAGGAAGCTATGTATCAGGACCGTATTGTATGCACAGTAAATAGCAGTTTAATCTGTCTTTACTGTCTGGTTTGTAGTACTTATCAGTTTTGCTTACTCCCTAGTTTAACCATGCTTGTACATTACTAGTAAAATAAAATCTCTTCTCTTGAAGGGAATGAATGGGTTCTTCATGGTCCTGCTTTCTTGCATTTGATTGATGACTAGATCCGTGGATGAGCCACGACAAGGACTAGGCGCAACAGCCGCGAACGTGTCCACGGCGATGGTTATGCCCTCTGGCAGCAGCCATGGCGATGTCGTCATCCTCGGCGAAGCCAATGGAGAGCTCAAACACTGCCGCCATTGCCCTCCGAGTCTCCGAGCTCCAACCGAGTACCTCCCGTCACCTCGGTGAGCATTTCAAAAATCCATCAGAGTCGTATCATGTTCCGCCCATTGCAACTCATTTCACCCAATGTGATTTGATTCTTCATCCTCTCGGTGGACTGAATTGACCATCTTCTTCCTCGCCCCCGGTCAAGGTTTGCCGCATCCGTTCATCGCCATTGACGAGTCCCCTTCCGATTCACTTCAACCCGAGCATTCCCTCTTACTATACATTTTGACATGCTCGCATGCTACTCCAGCTCCCCCTGCCATCGAAGCTACGGTCGCCTGTGCTCCCCGCCACCCATCTCTGCCGTGGTGTCACTCCAGCGCTCCTCTCCCCAAACCGCCACTGCCACCAGCTTCTCGTCGTCGGCGTTCCGTTTTGCCCACCCCTCAAGTCTCGCTACCACTTTCGCTACCGTTGGCCCATCCAGCCGGCGGTCTCTCTTCTTTCTCCCCTGTGCGCCGAGGGCTAGTGTGTCGCAGATGGACTGTTCCATATAAAAAAAACAGTTCAATGCTCGTGCATTACTACGAAAAATATAATTGAAAATAAAACATAAAGGTGAAACAATAAAAAAAATTGTGCAATAAGATCAAACATCTATATTTCTAAATATATTGAATATCTATATCTCAAAACAAGAGATGGGTAATTAAAGTTTTAAAGAGCAGTAGCAAAGATGGGTAATTAAAGAGTAGTGGTGGAAATAATAATTTTGATAAAATAACACGGGAAGAAATTCTTGCTTTATATTAGTAGAGATGAAGGGTCAGATCATGCCAACCGCTGTTCATCAAATACCATGTGTGTTTTATATTAAAGCAAACGTTACAGCTATCATTGTACAATGAGCCATCTACACAGTTCGTTGTCTTAATCCAATAATACGGATGGACTTGTAGTCATCTCTCAAACTGCATAGTAACCATTTCCCAAGGGTATGGAGATCCAATGCAAGTCCCTCTGTTGCTGCAACTTCGGCACTCTGGCTGTGGAGTGTGGACCAGGTTAGGAACACCATGTTTTTTTGGTCATTTAGTTAGTTGGCTGTGGAGTGAACTAACCCAAGTGACAAAAGCTAGATGCAATCATGCAACTCAAATTTTAGATGACAAAAAAAAAGAAGCAAAATTTCGATAACAGTACGCATTTTTGAGCTGAAAGAACAAAATTTTCCCTCTCCAAAACACACGACACAAGAGAGCAGGCTACAAGGCGAAAGCGAGCGCTCCATCCACCAGATGGCGTCGCCGCCGGCGTGGTCGGTCACCGTGTGCGGTGTGCCTGAGGCATCGCGGAGGGCTGGAGATCCACGTTGCCGCGGAGAACATCCTCCCCCGGTGAGGCCACGGCGGCGAGCGCCTCTCCTTCCTCCGCCTCGCCGTCACCTCCCAATGCGGCCGTGCACCCGCGTCCACCGAGCCCGAGGAGCCACGCGCCTGCAGGATCCTCCGCTTCCTGCGGAGCAGGAGGGCGCGCGTGCCACGGTCCACGGGTCCCCTCCATTTGGCGCCGCAGGAAGCCGCCGGTGCGGGTCGCCGCCGCCAAGCCGGGCTCTCGCTCGCAGGTGATCCCCTCTCTCTTGGTTTGGCTAAATCAACGTCTCCAACTAGTCAAATAGTGTATTTAATTGCTTCTGCGCTCGCGCGCGCGCGTGTCGGCTGCAGAATGGAGCGTTGATGCGGCCGGCTCATCGTGATACGGTGTGGACGGCGAAGGCGACGACGGTGCTGTGCTTCGTCGCCTCCACGGCTGCCATCGCGGTGTTTCGACTCAACGTACATTACTACATACACTGTACATCTGTGCTTTGTTTTACTTTGTAAATGACCAAGTTCTGTAATCTGCGTGATGATGCAACACAATGCTGCCGTCTGCTAACAATTACTCCCTGTGTCCAAAGTTTAAAAGATGTATTTTTGAATAATTTTTTTCATAAATATAGGATATATTTTATATTTCAATGCAAAATAAGTACGATGTTCATTTTATAGTCCTAATAAATATCCATTTTGACTCGATATTTTCTACATGCATACATTAAATATAGTGAATAAAGATAATATTTAAGAGTAATATAGTAATTTTTATTATCTCATTGATCTAGTATGTGCTAAGAAAAAATACATTTTATAAACCTGGAGAGAGGGAGTACTACAGTAGCATTAGGTTTCGTTCTGACTGAACAGTGCTATGTGTCTTATCTTGCAGACTGGGTATCACTGCACATCGTGGAGATGCTTCCTAGCAGAGAGATTTGTCGAGTTCTTGGAGCCTCCTGAGTCCTGTCTACAAATGGCTCCCGAAGCTCATCCTGAGCAAGTAGAAAAACTAGCTAGCAGGCAGGAAGGGTTCGCACTTAGATGCAGACTAGTTCAATTCATGTTTATAGCACAGATGATTGAGGCGTTTGAGTATCTTTCTCACATGCATGGCTAATATTCCGGGAACAAAGTCGTATTTGCCAGTCTCTTCAGTGTGATCTGAATTTTGTGTTTTGCAGTACTAATTCAATATCATTGCTAGCTTTTTAGTTTGGAAGGGGCTTCTTTTTATGTTTTTCTAAGTCTCACGGTTGTTTGTACCCTGCTTCCTTCTGTATGACAGAGCTCCTGTTGCTTTCCGTTTTCAAAAAAAAAAAATCAATATCATTGCACAATGGGAATCAGTGAGAATGTTAAAGTTCAGAACTTCAGATTTGATAGCCTGGTACAGTTCGTTTGCACAATCGGATGGCTTTCGGCCGGTAGCTTTGGAGAACAATATATTAACAATAGGGACATCAGATCAGATAACCCTTCAAAATCCTTAAAAACGTTAACAAAATGTCAGATCACAACCAAAATTTTACCAGTACACAATACAGCGAATATGCGACAAAAATCAACATTACCAAAAGCACCAAACCAATAGAACAAAGAATTATTGATCTTACGGAACAGAAACATTATCAAGAGTCAGTCAGGCGCAGGTAAAATAAGCATGTAGACATGTGGGCAACTAATTAGACGTAGATAGGTCTTTGCTCATCATTCATTTTTAAGCGGTGTCAAATGATTGCAAGATAAAACCCCTGCATTGTCATTTCCCCCCTGAATAACACAGGTTGAAGCAGGTATGGACGAACGCTGAGCACACATCATTCCATTTCAATTCTGATTACACGAAACACACCCAAGTCACTTGAACACAAGATGTTATAAGACATCATATTCCTATTATTTAACTGTTTAGACTTTAGACGCTTTTTGCAAGGACATGAGACCCATCCTCCACCATCCTGAAGTGCTTATCCTGTACAAAAAGCATATCAGAAACTAATCAACCTACTGAGAGAAAGCAGAGTATGATATTCATAAAATATTATATCTGACATTGGCATTTGCAAGCATCGCCATAGAGATTATGCATCAAATAAAGTTGCACATCAGCACAATATCCTTGGGAACACTTTCTCCAGGAACAAAACAAAAAGGATATCCTCAGGACACGTATGCAATTAAGACCTAATAACACAGGTATATAGAACCATTCGAACACAGGCATATAATTGTTCTACATTACCTTATCTAGCTTGTCCTTCATTGGTGTATCTACCACTCTCTTCTGAACACAAAGCCGTCGGAGAACGCGGTGTTCAAGCATAACCTGATACTGAACATCACTGTTGTTTGGTGACACGCTTGCTATTATCTTCTTCTCAACCCCCACCTCCTCTAGAAATCAGCAAACATAATGAGATAGATGAAAATATATATATATATATATATATATATATATATATTGGAGTATCACCTTCATGTAATTTACTAAGATTAATAAAAGCTTCCTTTATCGAAAAAATATTGGAGTACAGAGTGAAAGCATGAGCTATGGTGGAATGGGCAACAAACCTCCAATGAAAGGAGTTTGGAACATAGAATTGCTATTAGAATGATGGCCAACATTGTGAATCTTGTTTATCAAGTGGAATGGAGCTTTGAAGTCAACACTAGGATCTTTGCTGGTAATGGAGAATGAAAAGAGACTTCATGTAAATATACGAAATAGACTATGATTTAGGAAAGGAATGCAAAAAGACTTCATGTAAATATGCGAAATAGACTACGATTTAGGAAAGGAAGATATTTAAAGGGCACGCTACTTACATGTTTTCCTTTGTTACACATTCAACATGAGCCTGAACTTGGAACATTTCTCCTGAGGTTTCCTGCAGACAACTCAAGTTCGCAGGAAGTTGCGTTGCTGCTGCTGATGTTTCCTTCTGCACTCTAGGATAATTGGTCACTTCTAAGCCATCAGAACATGATTCAGTTTCACTCATCGCTATTCTGCATTTTGCAGAGGGTTGAGATGTTTCTGTCAACACCTTAGTTTCTGGCTTCTTGAAATTCTCAATCTTGTCTTCATTTTCATGACCATTTTTTCTTGCCAACAGACCACTCAGCTCAAGATCTCCCTCAAAGGTGCCATTATTAACATGGTCATCCTCCCAAAATGAATTTAGTCTGGACTCCTGATTATTAATACCTGGGCTGAACCCTTGGCTTAACGAATCCTTGCCAGATGACTGAGAACAGGTGTTGTGTTGACCAACTACAGTTTGGCTTACAGAACTCACAGATTTATTTGCAAGAAATATGTCTGCATTTGGGTTCTTGAAAGTGTCAAAATCGTCTTCTTTCTTTTTGTCTACCTTCTGTCCCAAGAAATTACTCATATTAATGTCACTCTGAAGGTCCATGGCACAGAATGGGTTTGAAAATTCAATTTTGTCACCAAATATATCCGAAACAGGATTCTGCAGGTGAATGTCATCATCAAAAACGGCATTGTCAGGTCTGTGAGAAACAGGAGGAACTTCTGAGGCAGGTCTTCTTTCAGTTGATCCCACAGTTTGATACATGCTCATATTTGGATTGGAATTGAAGGGTTTATCCTCACGCATTACAGTGCAACTCGATGGGTTATTTAGTCCAGTGCCACCCTTCAAATGGGAAGTAGGAGAATCCCAGTTGGCAAATTTCTCCCTCAGTGATAAACGGCAGCTCGGTTCTCGAGTTCTCTGTTGCTCCGTGGCCTTATCTGGCCAATAATCTGCTTCAAAATTCTTCTGATCTGTTGTTCTTTTATGGTATTCTTCTGGATTGCTGAATAGAGAAATTCCATCAAGATGTGCATCCATTTTTGGAATATCTAACTTATCCAAGCTCATGTGGAAGTCATCCTTTTCGCTCATCTTATTCTCTTTGCATTTTACCGACAGTGATGGTTCCTTGCAGGTTCTGTCCTTCATTACTTTGAAATTGAACATTAAAAAAAAAAGGAAAATCAAGATAAAAACCATATGCATCACACCCTAGTCTATTATACAACACATCAATAATCAATGTAAAGAGTCTTTACTAGAGAAAAGGAACAAAAGTAAAGTGCAAAAATCACTGACCTGCAGCAGATGAGCATGATTCTTCACTGCAAAGAATAATTTGGAAGGATCAGCATGACAATTCCCTATAATTTTGCATGACATAAGAACATTTAGAAGCATTGAACCCAATCAAGACAATCAAACTTAATTCTCTAATACCTCAATGGACTCCTCCTTTTCTCTGAATCATCTACCATGTCAAAAGACCAAGCAGAAGGATCAAAAGTGCTCTTTGGGTTGCATATTTTCTTAATTGGTGGGTGCCTGGCCAGAATGATAACAAGATCAGAATTGTTGTGTTAATATAATTTCTAGGAGGCTTTGTTGTCCTTACCTTTCCCAGTCAAAATGTACCATATCCTCGTCATCATCCATCAACAAATGATCAGAAAAGAGGTCATGTGATGATGGAATTCCTTCAAGAAAAAGTGCAATTAAGAAGCACAAATGGTTCAGAACAGAAAAAGGGTTGCACTAATTAGTCACATCAGTATGACAAGTATGCAATGCAAGCATCCTGCTAAGCAGACCCAGTGTCAAAACATAAGGTAGTGTTAGGATCGTGGAATTGGGCCCTGAATTGGGGAGTTGAAATCGAAATTCCTAACCAGAGGCTGTTTGGCTGCAGCTTGGAATTCAGAAATGGAAATTGGTTCAATTCCACTGAATTGGTGGACAACTAAAGCGGTCCTATGGTTAAGAATTTCGATTCCAATGCCCCAATTCAGGGCCAAATTCCACGATCCAAATCATACCTAATAGAAATTAGGAAAAACAGAGTTTATCATAAATTCGAAGCATCACATATCATAAAAATGCAGCACTATTACATGAATACAGAACAATGTTTTTCAAGTGCACTTTGACCATGCTGGGTGGCCCATGAAGTAGGAAAAAGTAAAACACACTGTAAAATGTGGCGACCCATATAATTAGTCCAGGGTACTAATAGTAACACTGTCATACCCTTGAGTTAATTACACAAATCTCGGCACAGCCGTGGCAAAATATTAGAGAATCCAATATTTTACCAGCTACTATGCCGTGTTCAGAGTGTTGCAGCAGAACAATAATTAGAGTCTGCATAAAAATATATTCATTGCTAGCCACATAGAGATATATATTTATTACATAATATTACAATGCTTCCCTGTACAACAAAAGAGTACGACTACTGCCTGCACATACTAAATACCTCCTAGGAGTATAATAAGGTCTATAGAGATTCCTAATACTCTTGGTAGTAGTTAGTATAATAATAGCCCTTCGAGCCATCTTCCTGATAACCCTGGAAATGATCCCGGGAGTAGCTTTCATCCTCAACCTCATAGGCAAATCATCAAGATCTTCTAGAAAGGGGGGAAATATAAGAGTGAGTACAACGTACTCAGCAAGCATTAGATAACAGAATGCATTATGATGATTTTCTCTCCTCCATCCAATTCCTTCCCTCCAAATATGAGTTTAACAAAATTAGGTTTTTAGTTTTCTCTAAGGGTTGGGAGTTTTAATTATTGCAAATTGACTACTAGCACTCGTATATGAGACAGACTTAGTTTCCATAGCCTCCAGTCCAAAAGACAGGCTTGAATTCAAGATTCTGACTCTGTGCAAGTTCGTATCACTTTACCCATAGCGACCTCCACCACAGAGGCTCTGGAACATTTATCACTACTCCAGTATTAGATCCCCATCCCTATACTCGAGCGGGAAACCTCAACTAGGTCATCCCACACCTACAGATACAGTTGTACCTCGACACCTCCGGAAGTACCCACAGGCTTCAAATATATTGTCCCTCACATTTCATCATCACATTCTCATCTCATGTCCCCCTGGGTCATACCGGCATTTCCCAGCTCGACCATAATTAACTTACCCAATATGGAGATCCTAATACTTTCATAAGACAACCTTTTCTGACAGTGATTTATCTCGTTATGGTTGACACTGAAATACGGCTCATTGCCCAAGTGTAGGCGTTTGACCTTATATTCTAGCCATGTAGAGGGCCCCACCGGCACAGGCAACTCCTGCTTTTCTTGGCACCCTCTATCCACCATAATTATTTCTAATAGCCAGTCCATGACTCCATTCGCGGACTCTAGATTCCATCACAACCATTTTCCATTTCTAAACCGCAACTTGGTTTCATTTATCATTTCCAACACCACAACACCATTCTCCACATCCGATTAGACATTTCCTTTCTAAAGTAGATTTTGATGCAGTGATGATATGAGTACTATATAAAAGCATCGAAATTCATTTAAGAAGAGATGATTGAGGAAATCTTGGCTGGTATAATATTGATCGGTTCGGCCTCGCCCATGGATGGATCTGATTTGCGGGGCGGTTCAGGTCGAGACCTGAAACAGAAGAATACGCTAAGGCATTTAAGTTTCATTTATTTAACTTGGCGTCCAACCAATTGGATAATCTGTCGTTTAAATTTTAGTTTGGCACAACTAACAACTAATATGAATTCACTTTGACTATTTTTACGCGATCCGCCGATTGATCCACAGAATCAATGCGAATCGCGCGCGAGTTATTTTCTACCTCTCTACATTTTTCTCTTCTTTCCTTTTCTCTTCCCATGTTTTCCCCTCTTCTTATCTTTCTTTTTCTTCCTCTCTTTTCTGTTTTTCCCTCATTTCTTCTCGATCTCTTTCTTTTTCTTCTGGCCTTCGGCCGATCTGGCCAAAGCCATCCCCTTCTGTGATTTGGCCGAAGGCCCTTCGACTACTCTCCCTCACGCCAACCTCCTCTCCCAGCTGCACCTCTCTGTTACTCCTCCTACCGGCTACTCTCCTCCAATCAACCGCCTCCCTCTACCTCCTCCTCCTAATCTACTACTCCCCCTGGTCGGCTTTGCCTGCACCTCCTCCTGCTTGGCGCCAACCCCGGCTCTTCCACTGGGCCAGTCGGCTCAGGCCCCTAGCTTCCCCACGCGATGCCGTGGAAAGAGGCGGCGACGCCGGCCCGGTCAAGCTCCTCCGACCGCTACTCCCGCTGTGGCTCGGCCCTGGCTGGCTTGGCCCGAGCTCCCTCTTCTCTACCGCTCCACTGGTGCTAGGATTTCTACCCACATTTTACCTTTCCGCATTTTTGCTTGTTGGATTGTTGCTTAAAAGAAAGGGTTCTATGATGAATCATTGGGGTGGCGCTAGTATAAGAACAAGATGCTACACTAATGGCTTTTCCCCAGCGGTTGAGAACCTCGAGGGAGACCCGATCTACCTCCCTATGCTAACCCATTAGCTAGCTCCTACCCCGATCTACCCTCTGCCATGAAAACCCGTATTGTAGCTACGGCTAAACTACTGACATGGGATCTAGGTGGTTCGATTGAAATGAGGGATTGGCTGAAGGGGATGATGCTAAGGGAGGAAGATGATGTTGACTCCTAGCTTCAGGTTGTCTCCACCTTACCTTCGGGTTGGTGCCTTGCTTCTTCTTCTGGTGTCATCGCCGCCTCCACTTTTGGATGCTTCCTACTCCTTCTCTGCAACTCCTTCGGTTGATGGCTTGGCTGGTACTGTGTTCTATGTATTGGGGAAATGGAAGCACTGGGGCTTGTTTTGGCTGGATGCTTCGGTTGTGTCTCTGTGGGCTCTCGGTTTGTGTGAGAAATGGGGAACAGTAAAGGCTTGGCTGCCCCTGGTTGGCTCTCGCCTGTGTATCCCTCTGGCATGCCTAATGACCATTCTGCCCTTAGGTTTTTACTGCTCTCTATTGGCCTTATGGGCGTTATGGTCATCCTACGCCCAAAACACTAACGGTACCCGCAACTGTACTAGGTAAGTTCTAAAACGCCGAATGATATACCTAGAAAATATCGAGAGGTGCCTGTCTGAGTCTCGGACAGATCAGGTACCTTTATGAGCAATACCTTTCACTGCAGGATTGACGGCATTCTCTAATCCTTACATTTTATTATTTTGCCTAACTCACTTTTAATGTTTAATTAATCCTTTAATTAAACTGATAACCCCCCGGGTTATCACATAAAACCAGATTCGGCAACTCGCCACAGATTACCAATTTTCTCTACAAGTACAGGAACAGATGAAATTGTGATTGCTTCGATGTCGTGGTGCAATTACATATTCACAGCCCAGTAGATATTTTTTTGAGATAAACCCAGTAAGAAATCAACTGGTAAATTGAGGAACAATAACACAGAATTCAGGCTGGTGTATCAAAATAAAGAAAAACACAAACACAGTAAATTCTAACCTGAAGTATCAAATCTTGTGCTAGTTCTTCTTGAAGTTCTGCAAGAAGAAAATGAATTATTTGTGGTAACTTAGAACTTATCAATCAAACCTAAATATATGTGGAGAACTAACCTTCGTTCTGGAGAGTATCTGTCTTTAAAACCATAGTCAACTGTACCAAATGGTTCCAGTCTTGGGATAGGAAAATGATCCTCTGAATTAAATGATTCTATCTTCCATAATCCCTCAGAATTTACATTAGGTAGATTATCATCTCTACCACGCTTCGCTGTTCAGAGTAGAAAAACAGAACCGTGAATCATAGATGTTGTAATATTTTCTTAGGCCGCACACTTGAGTGGTCAGATTAAGTAATAAGAGATGACACAGCAGAACTTACACTGCCAACCTTTTTCTGCTTGAGGTTCACAAAACATGTCTTCATCCCCAGGACAGAGGTTATCATTATGGTTCTCAAATGAATGTGGAAAATAACAGTTATACTTTTTGCTCCATTCATAGCCTGATTCATCTAAAAGACTACCCATTTTTTCTGAAGGTCTTAGCTCTTTCAGCATGTTGATACCATTCGTTATAGAATCCTGTTAAAATGATACAAAAGAAATGTTTACAATTTTAGTTTAAAGTAATAGATCTAGCTAGGGAAGAAAAGGAAATCTGTAGTTGCTGTGCCAAGTAATCTAATGAAGAACAAACATCAAATCAGCTGTACGAGGGAATTGAGTTCACTACAGAATTCTGAGGTAAGCAAACCGTACAAAATAGTAAATGAAGTAGAGTAACCAACTCTCAATGGCAGTCAGTAACCAATCCACCTTAATTCACAAAATCACCTTTTATCTATGCTTTATACCTGTTTTCAAATTCTTTTGTGCCTATCTTATATAACATTTCGGTCAGACAGGATGAGGCCTCTGAAAGTCTCACCAATTCCTTTGTGGCATCGAAGGGGATAGACCGCCTTGCTTTATTTTGAGTGTACCGCATGGCCTTTGGAGGCAAAGGTAAAACCCTGCAAAACCAAAGTAATTTCAACATAGTTAGGGATGTAGCATTAAACCTGTGTGAAAGGTTCAGACGTGACTTTTTGTGTGTGAGGCAAGGAGCCTTTTAGCCCTTTTGCATAGCTTAGCTTAGCTATAGAAGCAAGGTGGGCAAACTAGATCATTTGGACCAAATCCTATACTAACTGGACCAATCGTTTGTTATTGTAGGTCTCCAGGGCAAGTTTTCTGAGTACTTACTGATGAAATTGAATTTCAACGACACAAACTAGCTTCTTAAGATAAATTTCTTGAATGTAAGAAGGTTTTCCTTTAGATAAATGAATTTGCAACAGTTGTCTCAATTGTTGCATGAGCCCCCCTGGATACTTTGTTTTGGAGAAATCTCAACCTACTGTTCTTGAAGAAGAACCATCCATATATATATATATATATATATATATAGAGAGAGAGAGAGAGAGAGAGAGAGAGAGTTCATACTACCATTTTCTGTAAACTAAAAAAACTGCCTATTATTTACACTCCTTTACACTGAATTAACTATATAGTTGAAACAGTCTTCAATATGAGACAACCTTTTGATGGATCTTGGTGACTCGGGAGGAGTTTCCATCTTGACATAGCCAAGGCCTGAAAACAGAAGCATCAGATGCCTAATGAACAATTTTTGTATACTGTTAAAAAGAGCAATGGACTAAGATTCATCAAGGATAATAAGCTAATAACAACCACACGTCACACATGCACCATGATGTAGTGAAACACATTTACGATCATGTAAGTAGTAAGAAATCTATTTGTGATCACTAAAACCTGAAGAAAACAAACAACACAAGAATGTTTTAGGTGCAAGTGCTCATGGAAAACATGTATAACAATGCACCAACCATAAAAGATACACCAGTCCAGACTTTGCAGTTCCACTGTAAAGTGAACTGCAAGTGTGCACAGCATTCCTTCCGGTTAGCACAGGCAAATTCTGGTAACATCCCTTTCCCCAACTGTTGCAAATCTAATTCTAATAATAACCCACTCGGGAAAAAGCACATGACAACATTCTTTACATATTATAAGCGATAAGCACTTTTAACCAAATTAACATAGTTCCGAAATCTAGATAAAAATATAATTATGCACTCAATGTTCTTGAAACATGCACCTTTAACAGAAAATGAGACATGAGCTTCGCGGGCAGGTCGTGCAGTAGATTTATTTTTTGGTCCCTCATCACTGACCAAATCAATAAGTGAAATTTCTGCAAGGACAGATCATTAGTCAAATCAAAGTTTCAACAATATATAACAAATGCATCAGTCTCATTAGTACAATTTATGTTTATAAACCAATGTTTCATGTAAACAGATGCACAACTAGAGACTACAAATTTTACCTTTGGTATTTCTCAAAAGACAAAGCATCTTTATTAGGGCTAATAAATGTCATTAACGATTTTCCTTTTTCAGATAGTTGCAATGAACATACTTGAACAATAATTCAATCAGTAGGGCCATTAGAAGTAATTGACTGATAGTAGTGAATGAAGCATTACCTCTGTGGAGTTCCACATTTTGATTTCGCTTCTTGGCACTGTTGTTTTTGGATGGGGATACTTTGCAACCAAGTGGGCCTTCAAGAGGCTTAACAGCAGCTGCAACATCGTGATGACCAAAGGGTGATGACAATCTGCCAAGTTACAAGACTGACATCTCACAAAACTAGACCAATTAACCAGGAACGCTCTTATCATACTGCATGGAGAAACTGACCTTGGCTGAGAACCTGCAGAATAGCAGCAAATTAATTTATGATAAACACGGCTAAGGCATATTACACGCTTCAGAAATTAATAGCATTTCTCATTCTTCTTTTGACAGGTTCATATCCAAGAGAGGAGCATGTAAATGTACTACCTAAGATGTGAATTTTGTGGATGCATATGACCTTGTCAATGCATCTATGTTGAAATACCATATGCACAATAAAGTAAGAAAAGTATGATGAATCCCATTGACTGATATACAGAAGGCTGCACTCTTACTTGCTTCCTTCAGATTGCTATCGTATGAACAAGTGATCTTCTTTAGCGCCGCTATAGGGGATGCATTTAAAATAGTGCAATCCACTTCTGAAACAGTACTATCTGCATCTGAAATGATAGTAAAACGATCATACTAAGAAAAATAGAGAGGTTAAAAATAGAACGGACATTCAGGTTCAAGATGAAACATGCAACAATAATGATGCAAGACTGCTCCCAAAAAGACACCATGCAAAAGAAACTAAGGCACGGAAAGTGCATTGTAAAATCCATATCCATTAAATAAATTACAGTGTGGATTACTTGATTTTATATTTACAATGTAGCCCAGTAAACTCTTGCTTATTTTCATATGTGGTTACAAGAACATTGTGCTCTAACTTGTAATCATGAGGAAAATCAGATCCACTCCATTGATTATTGGGTTCACATATGTCCCAGATTTTCCCTAAGCTCTTAACCTTCCAATATAATTGAATTATTCTATTTGTCAAGAGTGGCATTAGTCAATGTGCTTTATCAGAAATTCCAGAGTTTCTGAGAAGAGCAAAATGGATTAACTATGGAAAAATCATGTGCAGCAAGTTCATTACTAAGGACTGAAAAAAATGTAGAGAAACTCACTTTCAGAGCCATTGTGATGACCGATTGGAGTTGCCAAATTGTTCAGGCTTAGAATGTCAAGCGAACGAGGCGCCTGACCACGGTAAGCTTGGCTACCTGTGCCGTCTATGTCAATCTGGCTCTCTAGTCCTGGCCTCTGTTGTTGCCTTTTCTTTTGTTCAAAGTACTGCCTCTGCCTGCCGGGCATTTTGTTGTGAATAAATTCCAACGACACGAGAACAATGACTGCCGCAGCAGCATAAACTTTGCGACTCGAGATCGGGGAGATTAGCAAAGTTACCTGCTCTGTGTTGATTTTCTGGACTGCTCATTTCAGGGCCAAACATGCAGCACGTCCGATTTCAAAACATAACCAAACGTTAGTGCTTTGTTACCAAAAAATGCTGCTAGATTGCGAACAAATGCATGCAACGATTATTTTAAAGCTCACGTTTCGATCATGCTAAATGCACAAATTAAGTCTGGTTGGAGTGCAGCATAAAGGAAAGGCGGAGGCCTGAAAACTCACGGTATACACCTTCCTCCTCGAACCTCCCATCCATTGCAGCATTTTGAAGCCGGGAGGGAGTAGGTCGCCGCCGCCGCCGCCGCCGTCGCGAGGGGAAGACGATAAGGGCTGCAGTCTGCAGAGGCGAGCGGCGAGGGCGTGGAAGAGTGGGGACAGCGAAGAGGGGAGGGTTGAAGCCGTACTGGGCGGCGGAGAGGAGGAATGCGCGAATCGAATCAAATGCGTGCTCACGAACAAAGACAGAATGCCGAAATGAAGCGAGCTTAACAAGGAGGAGGAGGAAGACGAACAGGCTGGTCGGAGCACGCAGGCGTCGGAGAAGCTCGCCGCCTCCGGTACCAGTCGCTAGAGAGATGGAATTCTCAGGGATCGAGAAGATTCGGCGCGGCGGCTTCTATCGGCGGAGCGAGGGAGATGGGAATGCGTTGCTCTTGATTTGGGCCAAACTCTCTTTTGCGGGATGTTTCAAATTTCGTTTTTATATCACATCTTGGAGGGGACCAAATCTGTAATTTTAGTAAGATTTTGATTTTGGCTAAAGTTTAAAAACTAAATTTGAAATTTGGAATTTTTTACGAACCCTAGACTGAAATTATTGCCAAAATTTTAGAGAATTTCAACCCCTTGTGAAATGGTCCCTCGAAGTTAGAAAAAATTAGAAAAAATTATGAAAAAAAACATACAAGAATTTATCTATATTTTATATCTGTTTGAATGCAAAATACTAAGTATTTGCACATAAAATTTCCAAGTTAGGATTTAGGGTTTAAAACGAAATACAATTTAAGACCGAAATACAATTTAAAACTGAAATCCAAGTCAAGGTTTAGACCGAAATACATCATTTAAGACCGAATTATAAATTAGGGTTTAGGTTTAAGGTTACATAATTTGTATATGTATTTTTTAAAAACTTTTGACATGTATTTTTCATAAAAAGTATTACAATTTGCCACAATTGTGTGAAATCCATTCAAAAAACATGAAAAACTGATCCAAAAACCATGTATCTCAGTGAGATTGAACAAAATTTCACCAAAATTTATCAAAATACTATAGTAAACCCAAATTTTCAATTTGTTTTTATTCCACCAAGATTTAAAATCTCGTCCTGATCAAAATCCCAAATTTCAATCGAGATGTTCAAATCTTGAACCCTGATTTGGGGAGCTTCAAACTGGCTTTTGTGAAAACCCAGAAGTTCTCCAAATGTAGGGCATGTTTGGGCAGCTGTACCTTTTTTGAAAAGCTGTTTTTTGACTTTCTAGGCTGAAAAGCGGATGTAATTTTTGTAAGAGACCGTTTGACAAATAGCTAATTTCTTTCAGCAATAAGCTACAAAAGTAGATCCAATCCAGCTTTTGGCTTTTACTAATTATATATGGCTTTTGGTTTATGTCAAAAGCCTCTTAAAAGCTGAGTTGTTTAGGAGAGCTTGCTGATTTTTCAAAAACTAAAGCTGGTTTAAAGCTCCCCAAACAGAGGTGTAGTTGCTTTGAAGTACTATTAATATAAGCTAAAAACCAAAAGTTAGAGGAGCGAGAGGTACTTTCCTATGTTTTGGTGGATTAAAGTTAGGCATTACTCCCTCTGTTCAGAAATATAAGGCGTATTTTGACTTTGCACAATGACTAAAGTTAGGGTGAAATTGAGAAAGTTATGAGTGAATATGATTTAGATACCTCCACTTAATTGTCTTAGAAGATAAGAGAAAATATTGTGTGTGTGGTGGAAATGAATAAATATATGTCGTTGAGAGATAATAAATAGGGATACGGTAGGAAAAGTCTCATTAAATCTACATACAAGTCTTATATTGTTAACAAGATTATTTAAATTATAGGCCTTATATTTTTTAACAGGAAGAGTACTATTAAAGATAGGTGAAAATTGCCTATCAAATACTACATCATAAAAGAGCCTCTCAATCGGTTCGCCATAAGTCTCGATGAAGATTTTAAATCTTGTTTTTGGTTGACATCTCGAAAGTGATCGAAATCTAAAATTTTGTCGAGATCTTGAAATTTTAGTCAAAACACAAAAAAAAATCAAATCCAAGTTGAATATTCTGATCAAAGTTCAAAGGAGAATAAGTAAAATTAAGCATGTATTTTCCCTTAGTCTTGAGCCCGATGTTACAAAAAAAATTTAAAATTATGTGATGATATGAAGTTCAAGTGGCTGAGTTGGTCTAAGCACCAGGTAAGGCTTGAGAGGGTGTGGGTTTGAATACTAGTCTCGGCAATTGTTTTCACTTTTTTTCCTTTGTGCATACAATATGTATTTTATTGGTTTCAAAGATTTCACAGAGCAAGCAAAATAGGTTTCAATTTTTTAAAACTCCTAGGGAAAAATTTTGGATCATGATCACACTCGAGCAAACTTATAAAATTCTAACAATGTTAGTGTCTCAGTTATATTCATCTTATTTTTTATTTTTTAAAGATAATAAATGAAGTTAAAATATTTTAAAAAATTTCTGTATGTTCTTAGATTTCTTAAGATGATAGTACCATAAATTTTTTCCGGTATGATAAAACTTGTACAATTTTATAATAAACTGATAGTGTTTCTGCAATTTATAAAAAAGTCTTAAAAATGCAGTTTTTTAACAAATTTTCATGGAAGATGACATTATTAAGGGTTATTGACCCAAACCCGGTCAAATCTAGGCCAAAAACCCGAGATTTCATCAAAAAGTAGCGAAATCTCACTGAAAATTTACTAGTTTACTATAGTATTTTGATTTTTTTAAAAAATATTTCTAATCTAGATGGAATTTTAAAAACCTTTCATATCCAAAAATCGAGATCTGGCCGAGATCTTGTGAAATTTTAGCAAAGATTTCATTCCTCGCTGGCAACCCAACACGGTAGCGGCGACGATCCGATTTGGTGCTGCGGTGTTGAGTCAGCCTAGAGCGAACGCGAGTCGAGAGTTTTCACCCCTAGAGTATCAGCATGTTGGAAAATACTACAGATTTGAGGGTTTCAGATTGCAGAATGCTACTAGAACACAAGCCACTCGCATTTGACACTGATGCAATCATGTTAACCATGATCCGAGAGCCAAAAACTATAACGATGCTATGGCACACACACTGTACCAGACTTGTGCAGAAGCTAGCACTAGCAGCAAGGATCACACGAAGATTATATCTCGCTGCCATGTTTCTTCTGCACCTGCACTGAAATGAACAGTGAAATTGCCACGAGGGAGGAGTATGTGTACGCCAATTTGGTATCTGAATAATTCTCGAGTGAAGCATCGACGGCTCAACGCATAGTCGTCCCGTTTTCTGCGGCGGCAGCAGCAGGCTGCCTGAAGCAACCGGAGTAGATGTCATACACCTTGCTCAAGTCCGCAGCGCTCGCCGTCCACACGTGCCCCGGCGACGCCTCCGGGAGGCCCGTCGCCTCCCACCTCTCCTCGACCAGCGCCGCCTCCCGGAGCTTCCCCTCCCTCCACAGGCTCTTCACCAGCAGCGCCTTGGTGGGCGCGTCCGGCGCGATCCCGGCGCCGTGCATCTCGTCGAACACCCTCAGCGCCAGCGCCGCGCGCTCCTGCTTGCAGTAGGTCCTGACCAGCACGCAGTACATGTGACCGTCGGGCTGCAGCTCGCACTGCCGCACCAGGCCCAACAGCCTGTGCACGTCCTTGAGGTCGCCGGCGCCAGCTAGGTGCTCCATCAGGCCGGAGAAGGTCTGCAGGTCCGGGAGGACGCCTTGCGTCATCATCTCCTCGAGGAGCTCCATGGCGTCAAGCCCTCTCCGGCATTTAGCCATCGTCCTCAGCAGCGACGAGCACAGCAGCATGAGGTTGGGCCTCGACACGGGGCCGCAGATGGCTTCGGCGTCCCGGAACACCCTGACCGCCGCATCGGCCTTCTTGGAGAGCCCGTAGAAGTCGATGACCAGCCGCACGGTGGCGAACGGGAGGAGGATGCCGTCCGACCGCACCTTGGCGAGTAGCCGTTCCACCAGATCGACGTGCCCAGCGCGGGCGAGAATGGCGACCATCCTTGCCACGGTGTGCCGGTCGTGCGCGAAGCCGCCGGGACGGCACGCCACCCAGCAGAAGAACTCCCACGCCGTCTCCGCTTTCTTGAACGCGCGCAGGAGCTTGCACACGAGCCGCGGCGTCCAGACGAGCCCGGCGGCCTCCAGCTCCGCCACCTCCCTCGGGTCCCAGCCTTCCAACGCCCTGGCGAGCTCGCGCGGGTCCAGCCATGGCTTCAGCGTCTCCTTAGCTCCGACTTTGTGGACCTTATCACCATCGACCGCGCCTTCGTCCTCCTCCTCGCTGTCGCCCTCGCCCTCGACGTCATCCACGGCGTACCCAATTCTTGCGTCCGGTGAAAGCTCCTCGACGAAGTCCTCCGTGCCCACCGTGTGCCCCGCTTCCCGCATGGCGGCGATGGCAGCCCGCATTTGCGGCCCGGGCATGACGCCGTCGACGGCCGCCATCTCGCGGACAAGCAACCGGAGCTGTTCGAACCTCCCCGCCGACACAAGCGGCTCGGCGAGCACGTTGTACTGACGGGTGGTCCGCCGCACGCGCAGCGAGGGCAGGAGGCGGAACACCTCGAGCGCCTGGTCCACGAACCCCGCGGAGGCAAGGTGGGCGATGACGACAGTGTAGGTGCGGGCGTTGGGGAGCGCACCCTCGCGGACCATGTCGCGGAACGCCTCCACGGCGGTGACATGGTTGGCGGCGCGGGCGTAGAGGTCGATGAGGAGGTTGTGTGCCTCAGCGGGGCGGTGCGGAGTGGTCGGGAGGGAAGCGAAAGCGGCGAGGGCGGAAGGGTGGTCCCCTGCGGCGGCGAGGAGGCGCAGGCGCGTTAGCGGGGGAGGAGGCAGGGGGAAGGAGGCGAGTAGGGAGTGGAGGTCGGGGAGGGCGGCGAGGGAGGCGAGGCGGGAGGCGAGGGCGTGGAAGAGCGGGAGCGGCGGGGTCGAGGAGAGGGCGCGGAAGATGGAGATCGCCGACGCCGGCGTGGGCGCGGCGCGGATGGCGTGGAGCGCGACTACGGGGTCGTCGGGTTGGGGCGGCGGCGGCCGGGAGGGATGGGAGCGGAGGCGGAGGCGCAGGCAGTCGATGAGGCGGGAGCGGCGGAGGTAGAGGGCGACGCGGCTGGCGGGCGCGTGCGGCGAGGGCATCGCGTCGCCCGCGCGTGGCCGGTCGGTTTCGCCGCGCGGCAGGCAGACAAAACGGCGGCGGCGGCGGCGAGGGATGCTTAAGCTCGTCGTCCAATTGGTTGGGGTATAAGAGAAGGATTTAAGCCTTGAAAGGTAAGAGTGCTAATTAGAGCAGCTGATATAGCCAGCCGTGTACAAGAAAGCGATAATCCCAGAAGATTTGGAACTAACTACTCACGAAGCCTGCAAAATGCAGCCATTAGCGAGTACAATAGAACATCAGAGAAACATTCATAATTCAATCGCCTACATCGCAAGCTGTTTTGATTTTTTATTGGAAATTGTTACGCACATTTCGTTCACTTCTATCACGCACAATTTCAGAACATCTGTTTCCGTTTAGTTCATCCTGATTCAGTTTTATCATTTTTTTGTGGGGAGAAGAACAAGGCTTGCGTAGTTCGACTGAAACAAACTATGATAGGATTGTCTCAGGAACAGAAGCAAAGCAAATGAATCTTACAACACAACGCATCATATAATGGAGAGCAACAAGTGAGGGGAAAAATACTTGTGGATCAGTAGACAATATGCCATCTGTGCTGATTGCTCCATTTCCGCAACATGCGATCCAAGCATCAGGAACAAAGATCGCCAAAGTCTGGGAGTAACCACCGGTCAGATGTAGTGAATTCGCTTCATGTTTCCATCGCAGGTATGGGAAGAAAATAAGCAATAAAGCGCGCATCATACATTGCAGTCATCCTGCCAGCATAGGCCATAGCAAGGAAATAAAGAATGGGCTTTGGTAGCATGAATTCAGTGTTTAAATCGTAAAATCAAGAAATGTGCAACAGTAACATATTTCATCACAGAGCATACATCGTTACATCCTACAACTGCCTAGAAGTAAAAGAGAACCCACATCGGTTTTGAAGCCACAGGTGTTAAACTCGTCAGAACCATGAACTGCTGAACTCACTAACCATCATGTGCTTCCTTCAGCCCACGGCTTGTTACGAGACAAAAAGCACAAGCCCCGCAATTTTCAGACAAAATCGGTAAGCAGAGAAGAACAGCCCAAGAGTCTTTTACATAATGGTCCAACACGACAACGAACAGAGGCAGACAGCAGGGAACAAGATTAAATTGAAGGAAGTGAGCTATGACTATCTGACAAGAGCAGCAAAACCATAAGTCTAAACCACTCACCAAGCAGTTCTCGTCTTGGACCTGATCTGCCCCTCTTCCTCTTGCCTGATGACCTTGAATGAACTGTGCTGTCAGCTTGTGTGTGGCTAGCCTGACTTTGAGCCCGCTTCTCAGACTCGGGGCCAGACTCAGTCTTCTGATCAGGCACCACGGACCGATTAATCTCTTCCTCCTTATCCCTCTAGCGCTCCACCTCTGGTTCAGCTGTGGCAGTTGCTGTTGTCGATGAGTATGAAAACACATCAGCAATGTTGCAAATAGTGTTATCATGGCATCGCCTATGCGTCCCAGCGGCCGGAGGGGCGCGCCATGGGCCAGCGCCACGCCTGGAGGAGGCCAGGCGGCCGCCTGGAATAGGCGTCTTGGCAATGCGCCTAGGCGTCCGGGCAAGGCGTTGGGGCGGAGCGCCGGGCACCGATAATCCAGTATCTCATCATCGTCGACCTTGGGCCCCGCATGCGATGCGGCTCCTCTCGGTTGGCCGTCACTCGTGACTCCCAATCGGTCGTCACCATCTCCTCCTGCTGTCGTCGCTGTTGGATCCGGCGTTCCCACCTCGGTCAAGATCAGATCTGGCGGTCATAGCGTCGGGGACTACCGTATTCTGCATCTCCAAATCCGATTGGCTCTGAATTCGCTGTCCCAGATCTGGTGAAGCTAAGTCCTCAGGCTCCTTCCTTGAGGCTGGTGAGTCATTGTTCTTGCTGCTCAGAAAGAAGTCAAAACCGGCAGCTCTAGGACTCTGCTCCCTTGTCCAAGACTTCTGTGGTTCAGGAGATGGTGAGGGCGACCTTTGTAGCTCAGAACTGCACTCCGAACCAGTTAAAGATCCCTGTGACTGCAGCCTTGAAGGGATGTTCTTGCGCAGTTCACCAGTAGCGTTGTCATACCGCTCAGCTAAAGCACGGTACATGCGGTAGAAATTCTCAACATGGGTGACGAGCATTGGATGCCTCTGATAGTACGTTTGTGCTTTCTTCGCGAAGGAGTCGCCATCCTCGTCGATTAGCTGCAGCATCTCCTTCACTTGCTTATCCATTTCTGCAAATTTCAGTTCAGTGAAAGATTTGATACGGCTACTTTAAACGTGGACAACAGTGACAACATACAGAGTAACAGCGGCAAGGACAACACCTCAAACACTCCCACCACAATATTCTGCTCATTCCACTACGATTAGAGAAGAGTTTGAATACACGAATAGCAGTAGGTGTCAAGGAAAATATCAACAGCACTTCTTTCACGTCACTTCACTGCCAATTTCTGCTAAAATGAACTTTGTACAGCATTGCCCTCACTTGCCTATGGAAGCATACCAGTTTCTATTTTCCTAATCATGTTAACACTTAGCACAAACGCACAATGAACAATCACGGAAGTAACTGCACCTACATAAACAGCATTAGCATCAACACATGTGTAGTACTTACTTAGCCATCCATTCCTGGTCATTATTTGGATGAACAATCAGATGGCGCTACTGTACCATAGATACCACATGTACATGAAAATCGTCTAAGAGAGTAGATGCTGTAGTTCCTTTCGTTTATTATTCATTTATGCTCATCTCAGTGCAATAAACAATCAGAAAATGGTACTGTACCTAGACATGCCTTGACAGTGTGTATATTAGCAACTACTAAGAAGATAATGTAGCAAATTTTCCAGGTATAATTCCAGCTTACCTTCGAGATTTTCTGCAAGCCATTTTGAGTTCTTGGGGCTAATGTGACTGTCCCACCACCATGAATGGCGCTTCTTGGTGGGGTTCCTCTCCAAAGGTGGCTTCATTGTTCACAAATCTTCCAGGAAAGCTAGAGGTTTAACAGATTCAAGCAGGAACGATAACTATGCCAGGGCTGAAGTCTAGCACTAAGAAATGAATACAGTACGTGGATAAACTCAACCTGAATCAATCTAGACTAAACTAGTATGACATCAGCATGTAAATGACAACAATGCCAGCAGCCTCTTATTCAAGGAAGTCTGAATTAAGATATTAGTGTCTTCTTTCTTCACTCCTCAAAAGGTACCACCTAATCCTTGTTAGTTGGATAATAAAATGTTCTCTATTTTAAACAGAAGCACCATGGAGTAAGCATCTAAAATCCAATAGTACTACATTAGTCTATTTTTTAGGGAAACATTTGCTAGATTCTACTATCTCCGAATGATGCATGGGAATTAATGCTATCATGTGAGAAACAGATGGCTGAATCTTGTGGTGCAACTAGAAGAAATGAATGATATGTCATATTTCAGGTCACATCATCAGGGTAATGGATTGAGTTTATATGTGCAATAAGAAAGAAACCAGCACAGTTGCTCAAGTTGGACAAAATGTTTTCTGATTGTATTATCAAAGAGTCAGCTTTTTTTTTTACAAAAACAGAAAAGCTCAGTTATCAACAGAAGGCATCCTACTGTTCCAGGCGTATGAATATAGTACAGTTGCATTCAGAAAGAAACGGAGGTGGCCATTTTACGAACGAGCGGCAAGAATAGATCAAAAGATAACAACATCCCTGCAGAAATACTGCAAGATCTCAGAGATAGCCATTTCTCTCCCAAAAACAAATGAATACATCGAGAAACTGAAAGATACAACTGAAAAGAAACGAAACAGATTCCACATAAGCAAGAAGCATCAAGGACAATCTCACCTGAGAAGAAGAGGTTCGATCAGAGGCCAGGATCCCTGCACCAAAGCTCAGCTTTTATACGATGACCAAATCTGAGTGCTCAAACACTAGTACACTACAAGGCAGGGAAAAGAAGAGGTCAAGAACAGGTAGCTGGATTTATGCTTCGGTCAATGCTTGAAGCAAAGGCGTAGGAGAGTCCAGAGAGCTTTGGAACATGCAAGGCACGAGGGGGGTGGCAGATGACCACTGCCCACCAACTTCTACTACTATGTGTATTACTACTTGAAGAATCCAAGATCTACTGCTGCTTTTAAAAGAACAAAACAGGAAACACAGAGAGTGTGAATCTTTTTGTTCACACTTGGGTGTAAATACAGTGTTCTTACGTGTTCAAAGTAAAAATAAAATAAATTGAAAACCTCTTCAAAAAGAAAAACAAGAAGAAGAAATAAGAAGGAAAATGGAAGCAAAAGGATTGGACAAAATGGACAAGAAATAAATAACGACACATGGTGTCACCAGCCATGTGTTGTGGTCAAGATTGCAGGAGATGGGATGTATGCCAGCCATGCATTGAACTCTTACGGTGGAAATGAATAAATGCATGAGGAGAAAGTGGAAAGAGACTTGCAGATAAGAAATGTAAGGGGGTAAAAAGGAAATAATATCATAGGATTGAAAGACCGAAATGGCAATCAGAGGGGGGTGAAAGATCTCAAATAATTTTTTCCACCTACTGAACAAGAAGAGCTAACGAAAAATCAAGAACTTTACCCAATGCTTGCACGTGGAGTTTTGATGATCAAGATGATCTTAGATGGCCTCCCACATTTCACAGCAAGCACGAACAAGAGAAAAACAAACCTAAAATACGATCTACTAAATCTTTCTTCTTAAGTACAAAGAACGGCAAAGTCAACTTGCAAAAATTTGAAGTGCGGAAAGTAAATGCTAAATGTAAATTTCAGAATAAAAGAAAATGAAATTTGCATTGTATAGATATGAAGGTTTACAAAGCCACATTATCAGGTAGACAAAACTCACAAATGAGCATACAAGGAAATCCTAAAACCTTACTACAAACCTTATGAAGAGGCATCTCTCTTCCCCTCTATTTATAGCCTAAAAGCATACTAAGTTGACCGCTACTCTATCCACGAACCTTAATCGAACAATCCTCTTTAGCTTGAGTAGGACTCAAGTTAGCATCTCAACCATCCATTTGTCCTAACGGATTTTATCCATTTATGCTAACTTGACAGCTACTCCATCTGCAAAATTTGATCCAACGATTCTCCTTTGCTTGAGTAGGGCTAAAGTTGGCATACTAGCCATCCACTTGTCCTCCTGGTTCGTAGCAACTCCTGGCCTCGATCATCTTCAGCGCTGCCTAACCGTCTAGACCTTAGCTCTCTTAGCTTAGGCCCGGTCTGCTCCGCTCACCATGCCCCAGCTCTAAGTCCTGCAACCATCACAAATAAAGGAAACCCATCAGTACATCACATAGCAGTGTTAACAAGGTATGCAATTTATAAATAACATAATATGAATTATCAATTAAATGTATCGCTCAAGCTCACTGGGAAGTTTCGACCGTAACTCAAAATTGCAAATTCAGCTTTCTAAACTAAAACAAACTCACACAAATCGACATAAACCTAACAAATATCAAATATCCATCACATATCTATGGGTTACACAAACCTAACAAATATCAAATACCCATCACATATCTATAGGTTGACCTCCACATGGTCTCACAAGAAGAGAAGAAGGAGATAGTAGAAGGTGAGAAAGCAAGAGTGGAAGAGACTGGCTCTTGTTACCATCTAAAACTCCGCGATTCTCAAAGTCTATAGACATGGACTTCACATATTAACAAAAGAAAAAGGTTTGCAAATTTCAAATGCTAGTTCAGAACTTAGAAGAGTAATAAGAAACCATTTACAATATGTGACCTTATACATAGCATCAATATGAATGAACAGGTTAAAGAAAAGGAAAGAGCTTTACGGTTGGATCGCCGGATTGGACGGCTGATGCGTGCAGCTCCAAAAAAAAATTACTGCAGGAATAGAGTGTAAGCAAACGTTAAACAGGCATAAATGATGTAGAGTTTGCCAATTGAATGGGCAAGAAACTTCTGAAATGTGTGAGTAAAGCCCTTGAAAGGCTTGACCATGTGATCCTGATCATCTGATACAACTCAAGAATTCAGGTGATTTAATAGTCCAATCCCTGCACACATCTCCTTGTATTTTATATTAGTAGATGTGCTGTCTGCTTGTTTACACTTACAAATACTGTATGGTGCGTATTGGTTTGTTGTGATAATTCTGCCGTGTGTCTGCCGGGAGTGAGGATTTCTTACAACTTTCAAGAACGCACTAACTAAACTTTTTTTGACGGAAGAATTACACTAAACCTAAGCAAATCATGGAGAAAAGTTTGGTCTGATCAGCTCAAGGCATGGACGAGGCAGAGAGACAGCAGATAGGTCATAGCTGCAGCCTCCAGTTATTTCTGCCGTAATCTGACTTGTTTCTCTTTAAACACACTTTCAGGCATCTGGGACAACAAAAGTGCAAGGACCTTACTCCAAGGTGTTGGCAGGGATTCAGCTTCTTCAGATTCATGAATCTGGTGAAGGTAAAAATTCTAGTTTCACCATATTCGTGAAGTTGGAGCTGTGAGTACATTAAGAGTGTTTAGATGGATCATCTTGTTTACATTTTAGACCAAAAATATAAACTTAATTCACTTTATTTTAGCCTACAAGTTTCAGATCTCAGGTGAAGCTGGAATCTGGAGCTCTACCAAACAGGCCCTAAGACTTATTAAGAAGTTAGGGTACAATTTACTGGAGTAATTGTTTCTTTTAGGACAATTTAGACATTGATTATTGTATGAATTTAATCATGAAATATGAACTGTGCCAAGGACCACGGGCGTAATGCTCGTTCTTAAACGAAGGTAAGATCAGAATTCATATAAGTTTGTAACTCGTGCTTAGGAGGTGTTTAGCACAGCTCCAGCTCCACCAAAATCCGTTGAGTTGGTGGAGTAGGGTATTCCTAACTCTAGAAATTTATAGAGCTGAAACTATAGGTACTTTAAGAGTATTTAGGTGGGTCATCTTGTTTATATTTTAGACTAAAAATATAAACCTAATTCACTTCATCTTATCCTACAAGCTCCAAATTTGAGGTAGAGTTAGGATCTGGAGTTCTACCAAACTAACTCAAAAGTACATGGGTAAAAAAACAAAGCTAGATCATCCACTGTACATGTTAACAACTTCACATCACCAGCGAAGAGCTGTGGTGTTCATCAGTCATTATCACAAGTTCACAGAATCTCAAGGAAATTACACAACCAGGAAAGACCAATGAGTTGATACAAGGACAAAACTCACATTAGATCTGAAGCGGCTTATCAAAATAGCGGGAAAAAAATCAATGAGTCATGTCACAGGTTTACAATTGACATCAGCTCATCGCATTTGAAAGAGCAACCACAGAATTTGCCTTCACAAACTCACAGCAGCAACACACAGATTGAATAAAAAAGGAATGCCATAACACATTCCACACATCATAGGGTACCAGCAGCTGAATTAACTACAGAACACAGGTTTACTCGAACTATATAGGAGTAGATGGAAGCTACAAGAAAAAAGGGAGTTTGCATTACATTCAAAGAATGATTATAGGTATCCAGAAAGAAGGATCCAGCATGCTACTCACTCTCAAGTCGCCATCACCATTGGCCTCTTGTGGCCCTGGAGGAGCTGCCGGAGCTGCCGATACCCATGGCGGTAATGCTCCAGTGAGAAGCACAGCTGCCTGATTGCCTCCCGCTTACCCTCTGCACTGTCAGAGATCATAAGCTTTTGCTTCTCAACCTCTTCCTCAAGCTCACACACCCGTGCACGCAGATCTGAAACAGCCTTCCGTGCAACATCTGCCTCTGCAATCAGCTTGGCATGCTCCAGGTGCAGCTGATGCAAATGGCTATCCATCTCCTTGATCTTTTCATCACTAGTAGTGACGTCAGTCAGCAAGCTCGACAGCTTGTTATCAACTGCAGCTTTCTCTGAAGACAATAGTTCAAGGTTCGTCTTAAGATTGGCAATGTCTTGATTCAGTGCAGAGATTTGCTTCTCACTCTCAAGGGATGCATCTGCCTTCTCGGCGTGAAGTTGTTCAAGCTGTGCCTCGGTGGATGCCAGCTTGCTTTCAAGAGAAGCATTAGCTTCTAACAGTTTTAGGATCTCAGCACTAAGAGAGGACGTCTCCAGCGAGAATTTCTCCAAATTGCGAGCAGTTAGTTGTTCCAGATCCTTGACACAGCCCTCCAGCTGTGATTTCTCTTGCAGAGCTCTTTCCAGATCAGCTTTCAGGTTCTTGATTGTAGCTTGTAGCTCTGCCACCTCAGCCCTCGAATCCTCCAACTCCCTGCGAACTTGCTCAGACTTTATAACACGTTCCTCAAGTGCTCTCTTCTCATTTGAATCATTTTCCAGTCTGGCTTGCAGATCCTTGATTATTTCTTGTAACTTCATAATCTCAGCAGACGAATCATCTAGGCTGTGAGATGCTTGTTCAAGCTCTATAACCCGAAGCTCAAGCTGCAGTTTCTCTTCTGACACTTTTGCCAGGTCACCTTCAAAATTCTTGAGGACTTCCAGGAGCTTTCTAATTTCAGTCTCAAGACTAGACTTATCACGGAAATACTTTTGAGAAACTTGTTCAATTTCCTGCTTGCACTGCTCAATTTCAAGGTCACGGTGTGCCAGTTGGGCTTCATAATGCTTGGCTGCTGATGCCAATTCTCCTTTTAGACCCTCAATCTCATTCTTGTTTGCCAGAACTGCAGCTTCCAAACCTTCCTTTTCACTGCAAACTTCTTTGAAACTCTCCAAAGGGACCTTTTCTTCAAGGTCCTTCTGAAGGCTGTTGATTTCTGAATGTGAAGCCTGCAACTTCTCCTCAAGTTTTTCGCATTGGCAGTGCATGTTCTTTTCCTCAAGTGCCTCGAGTTTTTCCCTTGTTTCATGAAGCTCATCTTCTAGCTCAATAATCCGCTCGTTCAGTGCATAAGAAATCCCATTGCCATTTTCTTCTCCCGCTTCATCAACATCGGAATCAGATTCTGAAGAGGATGATGATGACCCATCACTCCCCTTCTTCGAAATGTCTGAACTTCCACCAGGACCAAGGAACACATCAAAGCCAGCTGCTTTTGTTTTACGCTTCTGCTGTGGTGTCTTTTGTTCCAAGTTAGGCTCTGGAGATGGGGAAGGAGATTGTGTCTCAGAGTCAGATTCAGATATACCAACAGAACCTTGTGATTGGAGAGATGATGGGATATTCTTTCGTAATTCCCCAGTCACATTGTCATAACGCTCAGCAAGAGCACGATACATGCGATAGAAATTTTCGACATGAGTGACAAGCAAAGGTCGTCGTTGGTAGTACATCTCTGCCTTCTTTGCAAAAGAATCAGCTTCCTCCTCGATGAGCCTCAGCATTTCTTTAACCTGCTTATCCATCTCTGTTTGTTCAGGAGAAGTATATTCAGAAAAGGTTGTGCTATCAATAATTAGATTACAGGCTGAAATATCAGAAAGATACGTGACATTGTCCAAAAGATTGCTATGCCCAGCAAATAACAAAAGCATCTTAGTACATAGTACATACTGCCATTGGAGAAACAAGAAGAGTCATTACCTTCTAGATTCTCAGCCAGCCATTTTGAGTTTTTGGGACTAATATGGCTGTCCCACCACCATGAATGAGACTTCCTCGTTGGCATTCTGTGCATGCGCTTCATTCTCACCGAGAAATAAGAAAATCTCCAATAAGGTAGACCTAATCGTGACGAAGGCAAAAATGAGAATATGAAACGTACAAGTGGAGTAGTCTTATGATGAAGACTAATATGCAACTACCAAATAAATATTTGCTCTGTAGTTTTGTGGCAAATTAGGGGAAAAAACTAACAATGTATAAACTAGAACACAGTTGAGTATCGGTGACAAAGTAAGCAAGAAACAACGACCTATAACATCCATAAGAAGCAAAAGTGGAAAAAAATAGCCAAAGATGCAGAAAAACCATGCACTATGAACTTAACCAGAAGCAAGGCAACCTGCATGTAAAACGAACTTAAAGTGGGATACAATAACATCAAAGTCTTGCACAGCCTATGCACAAAGAAGTACTGCTACCACTTTATTCAAGAGGATGAGGAAAAATACTAGACATATCAACTACCACAATGCAGGGACCAGAACATTTATTAGCTACCAAAAAGACGCAACTATCATCTCATTCGTGAATCATGCTCTTATCAGCTAATCAGCATTAATTGTCAGAAAACCAAGGACCAGAAAACTGATTAGCATCAGCTACCCAAGGAGGAAGCGGGGATTGACTGGAAGTGAAAAACTAACCTCTCAAATGGTAAGGAAAATATATCTACTTCGTTGAAGCCGATGGAGAATGAAATAACACACTTATCTTCTTTCACACAAAAGTAGCAACTTTAAACTAACCAATTATAGCAGTGCTTTAATGTTTTTCCTCCCAATACAAGTTATACAAATCTTAAAACAAACGAAGGGTAAGTAATTACTATGTACCATTCATTCATGCTTTAATATTTGTGCAACTGTCAAAAAGCATGGAAACACCTCTCTTATGATACGAACATGTCTGGGAAGTATCATTATATGAAGGAGATTAAACATAAGCTGGCATATGTCCCAAATAGATAGGTAAGTGGTAGGCCTAAAAGACCAAGTTTCGCAAAATAAACTAAACAGATACGAAAAAAAAAATCCATCGTGAAAACGAAAACTAATGACAGTGAATTTGATTTAATCTTGTACTACCAATATTAGTTGGAAATCTCATTCATGCTACAAACATGGCTAGGACTTGGTTATCACACACCACAGCACAAAAGATGTGGCAACTACCTCTCCGTTGTTAGCCAGAATAGACATAGGCACAGCCAGAGATAGCAACTTTGTTCTGCCCCCACATGGATCAAAAGGTCAGGGTTCAAGCTAAAATTTGCAATTGCAGATGTTCTTGTAACCTTGTCAACCTCTGTCCACCTAATAATTGATACTGGACAGTTCTAGTAAAAAAAAAATAGTTGTTGTGATCCACAAACCATGGTCTGGCTTACTTCCAGATGGACACATGCAGGCATGGGGTGAGGAGAGATATCACCATACGACTAGTCGACTCACTAGTACATTGTAATGTCAATTTTATTTTTCAAGTCACGCCGAGACGGATACACCTATCTTGAATCTCAGGGAATTGTATTATATCTACATTTCTTGGGGGCAATTTGGCCAGGCATGTGAAGATGGCAATAATCAATGTACACAGGTAGGCATGCAAAGAAGCAATCTTGCAAATAATCTGTAATACCCACTGACAAATGGGCCCAAACAAACACAGATAATTGAAGGAGCCCAATTATCAGTAGGTGTTAAAAAAAATTGGAGCAAAAATTCAATCACACTAACAACTTGTCAAAACTAACGGTCATAAAAGAGAGAATATCAGTAAGATAATGAATCCAAAACGATTGAAGATATCCTAATCCGATCAGTTGTCAATGGGCACAAGCACCAACTAAGGTGGTCACTAATATGCATGTTCTAGAACCAACCTGGCAATAATAGAGTCTTGAACAAGAAAATTTTCCATGATTGACACTCTGCTAGGAAGGTCCTATGAGACCACAGGCACAAAAGGTTAAATGGTGTCTTGGGTAAATATGACTACAGGGACCAGGGATTAATTGTTACGCTTGAATATACGAGCTACAGGAGAGAAGATTTGACATTTGAGTAGCCTGAAGCAAGTTTTTTTTTATGAACAAATTATATAAACTAGCAGAGTGACCCGCGCATTTCTTGTGACTAGATTTTTAACAATTTGTAGTATCAAATGATATAACTTATATGATTTCAAATATATTAATGTATTTGATAGACTATTTAGATTTTTAAGACATCATAAATATTAGTAATGACAATAGAAACTTTAAGAAAAATTTAACTTAAGGGATATAATTGAAGTAAAAGATTTGATGGAAGAAAATTATTAAGAATAATAAGTTGTTTGGGTTCTTAGAAACGTAGCAACTTTTCATCTTGTATAGATCATATAATTATATACCCATGTTCTTTCTTCGTAACTCTTTTTTCAAAATATATGCAATACATGTGCAAAACAAATTAGCTTTCTCTGTTTGTTTGTATTTTAAATTATATTTGTGTGTTGTTAGATCATGCATGACATAGATACTAGTTTTTATTCTAAATTTCAGTTTTATTTTGTTGTTCTTATGAAAATCAGATTGCTAATTATCTTTTATTTTTGTATTCTGAATTTTAAAAATTTTATTCTGAATTTCAATTTTGTTTTGATGTTTATGTAGAAATTAGATTATTAATTATTTTTATTTTTTGTTCTAATTTTTTATTGTACTTGGACTCTTTCTTTTATTCGTATAGAAATCAAATTTCTGATTTTATTTTATTTTTATTCTAAATTTTATTTATTTTTGTATTGTACATGATACAAACTCTTGTATTGTACATGATACAAACTCTTTCTTTTAATCTGAACCGTTATAATTTGGACCCACCACAATCAACGTGTAGATATTTCTTTTTTTTTCCTCCGATTAATGTGGGAATTTCTAGTCTTGAGAACGAACGTAGTAGTTTCTTTTGCTTTTGTTTTAATAATATAATAGATAGATGAAGTAGAAATCAATTACTTTATCACGGTCAATTGAAAAGGAAGGGAGGTTTAAGACTAGAGGTCAATTTAAGCTGAAAAAAGGTCTCTTTTTTCAGAGTCATGCAGAACATCAACATGAATCTAGAAATTGTACTGAGCGCACCAAAAGTCTAGAATCATGATGCCTCTTCCTGCGTACCATGGAGTGAACATTAAGCGACAGTGTGTAACACATGTGGGAAAAAAAATTAAACAGAACATAGAACAAACATAATCCTGCGGAAAATATGATCAACTCAGCCAAAAACCCCTTTCTGGCCATGAACCAAACAGAAACCACCGTTTCTTGCAAAGAACCACGGAAGGAACACGCCTATCCTATATCGCAAAGACAACACCCAGAAAAATAAACAGGGCGAAGGCTAGCTGCAAGAGATTACCGAAGAGGGAGATCAGGCAAGCCTCCTTTCCCCGCCTGCAGAGGAGAGGCGACAGTGATTAAGGCCTTAAACCCGTTCGTGTTAAGCGTGGTGGCCGCTGGTTGCTTTTAAGAGGGAGAGAGAGGGAAGCTTGGAGAGAAATGACGATAATGCCCTCGTGGGGTAGATGGGACGGAAGGTGAGGCTTCGGTTTCCAGAACAGAAGCGAGGCGCTCGAAACGCGCCGATGAGCTGGACGCGTTTGTGAGTAGGGATGGCAATGGGGACCCGTTTTCCGATCCCTATGAATTCGCTTTATTGAGGGGCGGGTATGGGAAGAAATCGTCATCATGTGATAAACGAAAAATTATTCCCTGTTGGGGATGGCGGGGATGGGGACGGGTGTTTTTTTCGTGGGGACCGGTTGGGGATCCAAATTTAGTTTAATCCAATTTAGTTATTAGATTGCAAACATATTCTCTAGCCCATCATATTCACATTTTCATAAATGGGACAACATAATCTTCAATGAATGCATGCATTCTTTTTTTCCTTGTCTATTGATATGATTTTAGAGTTAAAATGGCTATAAGCTCTTCTCTTGTGTGAAATTTTCGCGAGGATGTGTCCCCGACGGAACCCGATATCGAGCAGGGATGGGGACGGGATTTTCTCCCAGGCGGGAACGAGGGGCGGGAACAGGGAAAATTTTGGATCGTGGGGACGGGGACGGGGAGGCACTCCCCGACGGGGAATGGCCCCGTTGCCACCCCTATTTGTGAGTCGCGGGGCAGGTGGATTACGAGTGAGGTTAGAGGTGCATTAACCAGTGGGATGGGATTAATTAGTCAGCTAATTAAATCGAGTGGTGGCCACCTGGGAGCGGGACCCACGCGGCCTGGCCGCGTGTCCCTCGAGTGTGAGGGGTTTGATTTTTTTTTGTTTTGAAATAATGAGGGGTTTAAATTTTTTTTGTGCTGCAGATGGCAGTGGCGGATTCAAGATTTTTATAATAGATGTTCGGAATTATCATACAAAGACTTCAAATCTACATACTTTCTCTTTATTTTTGAATACTCTATAGTCTATATTTCGCATAGGGGTTCCATCCTGTACGTCACGGCCGTAGGGTAAATAAAAAAAGGGAGCAGTGGGAGCTACAAACGGGGAAAAAAATATAAACAAAGCAGCCAAAACAACGACCGCTTCTTGTCGTGGAGTATCAAGGACATGTACAATAGAACTTTCTATTGAACATGTAAGAGAGAGATGAATATAGTTTCATCATCAAGCAACTATGTAAAAGTTATTGTCTCTAATGCAAACATCTATTTTGTGTGGGTGCTTAGATGCTATATTATCTTTTAATTACATTTAAATATATGTGTAAGTATCTGCTAAGCATAAGTATTTAATTATGTATCGATGCTTCGAGATAAGCACCTTATGTATCCTACGAGATAAGAAAAACCAATTTTTCAGTGGTTATAAGTACCTCTCTAAATACTTGTATTCAGGGGCGAATCTACCACTGGTGCTGAGCACCAGCCCCATCTCCGACCAGCCGAATCTCCTCACCAATATCTCTAACGTTAAAAAGAAACAGAGACATGGCACCATGACAGCAAATCGGCAGGCAACTGGGAGTAAGATGTAAGAAGAAAAGTAGAAAATAATACTGCAACGCAGGTGGACCATCAAAATTAGTCATGGACTCCCTTACTCTCATGGGCTTTTACAGTACAGAGTCAACATCATTTCTTGTGGCCTGAAAGACTAGGAGTTCGAGAGAGCAGTGTTGGTGTCGCCTCACTGAGGTAGGTTGAAAAGAGCCGAGCCGAGCCAGCCTCGGCTCGGCTCTTGACTCGGTCAATGTCGAGCCGAGCCTGGCGAGCCCAAAAATCGGCTCGGCTCACTTCGGCTCGAGGTCGACTTCATGGCCGGCTCGTCGACTCAGCGAGCAGCACCAATATGATTTTTTTCAAGTTTTAATATAAAACTTGAAATGACCAAACAACATAGCTTTCAAGTAATAAAGTCAAGATATTACTAACAAAAAGCAATTGCATTTGCATTCATTATCAAGAGTTCAAGAAATTGCATTGAAATTAGTAAACACCGATATTGCATTGTAATTAGTAAACCTAGAGGTTCAATAGAACAATTAGTAAACGTAAACACCGACATTGCATCATTAAGGGTTCAAGAATTCAAAATTGAAGGTATCGCTAGGGTTTTGCTCATATGGGCTAATAGCCCGAGCCGAAGCCATGAGTCATGAGCCAAATTCCAACTAACAGTGACAAACCGAAACACGGTGATTGTGGGCGTGAGACGCTGGCAGGCGTGACTAAGCGGCGGGTGGCCGATTCGCGAGAACTCGTCGCGTCACGCCAGCACCAACGGGCGCTAAAGACCCAGAGTCGAGAGCACTAGGCATGCACCAGGGCCAGGGCAGGCGGGTAGTCGATAGACGGTAGAGGTCTGAGAAGAGTTATCGGTCGCTCAGAGTCCGCGAAGGCGCGATCGCCGAGGAGCGCCGGCGAATATGCATCGCTAGCGGAATGCCGCGGCGAACATGCATTGTCGGGAGCTGGGCGGAACGCGCATCACTAGAGGAGAGGCATCGGCCGCTCGGAGCGCCGTCTAGCCAATGGCCGAACACGCATCTCCAGAGCCCAGAGAGGAACCGAGGCTCCTCCGCTCGGCCGGCCATGCCGATCGATCGCCAGAGCCTAGATATCGAGCCCAGGTATAAAAAAAATTGCCCCAAGCCCCAATGCAATGCCTCATGACTAAATGCCTTTTGTTGTGATAACTGATGTCTGATTTTTTATTCTATTGCCTCAAATCTATATTCTATTGACTGATTGATATTTTTGTCTCTCTGATTTAATATGTATGAATTTCGAATTTGGTTGGTAATAGATCGGTAGATGTATCATTAGTATACTTATGTTGAGTTAAAATTTTGACATAGGAGCTTGTCGGCGTATTCCACCTGACAGGCCCGGAGGATGCAGACCGGGTTTGGTTCGGAAGGAGGCGTCTTGGCGGTGGCTAAACCTAGAGGGCGAAACCCTAGGGACTCCTCTACGAAGGACTCGGCCCGATTTAACCGCAGATGACACGAAGATTTTTACCTGTGTTCGGGCCCCTTGTGAGAAGGGTAATAACCTTACGTCCTGCTAAATTTCTTATGGGGTGTATCAAACCATTACAGAGTTCTCGTGTTACAAGCGCATCCGCTAGCTTTCTCTAGTATTGCTTGGTCGACTGATCTAGGATCCGATCCCCTTCCCCATGCACCCGAGGGCCCTTATATAGGCCAAAGCTAATCGGTAGGTACAAGGAGGGTCATCATCTTGATCTAAATACATTTAATGCTTTCTCTCGTGTTGTCCTGTTCCTCCGGCCTCATTAAATGCCTACAGCGTTTCCCTTGCCGGTCCGGATGGGACCCCTTGTGACAAGTAGGTGAGGCGTCGGAGGAATGGGCTTGTTGCGTAAACCCTTATATCGATAAGTTCTGCATACGGCAGCTCGCTGGATTCGACACTGACGGCGGTGGAAGGAGCCTTCGAGGCGGCCACCGTGTGCTCACCTTCTCTGTTTTGCGGCGGGCGGCAGGCGCCTCGCCAATCGCCGCCACGCCGCCACGCGTGATTGGGCGCCGGGCGCAGCAGCGTGCGTTCGCCACTGCCGGGCGCCACGTGGACCGACGCTCGCCGGCGGCCGCGACGCTTCGCTCGATGGCCCGGCCGCCACGGCTGGCGCCGGCGGCGGTGGCGTTTCGCCACTGCTCGCCGGGCGCCACGTGGACCGACGCCGGCGCATGCCGTGAGGTTCGATCAGAGGCCAGGATCCCTGCACCAAAGATCTCAGCTTTTATATGATAATCAAATCTGAGTGCTCAAACACTACAAGGCAGGGAAAAGAAGAGGTCAAGAACAGGTAGCTGGATTTATGCTTCGGTCAATGCTTGAAGCAAAGGCGTAGGAGAGTCCAGAGAGCTTTGGAACATGCAAAGCACGAGGGGGGTGGCAGATGACTACTGCCCACCAACTTCTACTACCATGTGTATTACTACTTGAAGAATCCAAGATCTACTGCTGCTTTTAAAAGAACAAAACAGGAAACATAGAGAGAAAGTCTGAATCTTTTTGTTCACACTTGGGTGTAACTACAGTGTTCTTAAAGTCTGAATCTTTTTGTTCACACTTGGGTGTAACTACAGTGTTCTTACGTATTCAAAGTTTAAAAAAAAATGGAAGCAAAAGGATGGGACAAAATGGACAAGAAATAAATAACGACACATGGTGTCACCAGCCATGTGTTGTGGTCAAGATTGCAGGAGATGGGATGTACTAGGAAGGGTTCGCGGCGTGTCACGCCGCGTCCGATGTCTGTTTGTGCCTGATGTTTTATGCGCATGCCGTGTTTATTATGTGTATACATGTGTTCTTTTCTATTGTAGATCGGAGGCTATAACGCGTTGGTCGTAATAATCAGTTTGTTTATATGTAAATAAGCAATGCATTAAGGAAAAGGCAGATGATTTAGGAAAGGAAATCCGTGGTGTTTAGGTAGGATGATAATGATTTGTTTGTTAGAATACAAGATGCGTGTTTGGTTGTGCTAATGATATAGGCGTAGAGTGTAGATGAGCGAATTGAGGGTTAGTTTCTCAGTGATGGCTACCGTAATAAACACGATAGCACGGTGAAGAAAAGTGGTTAACTCAAAGTAGTACATTCTCTGAAGCATAAATATGTATATAACGATGCGTAGAGGCAAAAGAAACCTATTACATTGATTGGTATGCTAAATTTGCCGTTTGATTCATTCGTTTCTTCAAGCGAATCACAATGATTGATACTGAGCTTAGGTTAGCGGCTGAACTTGAGCCTAAGAAAATAACTTAACCGAGGAGTAAAGGAAAAAGGAGTAGTGTCTCAAGAAGGCGACGTAGAGGTAAAAGAAATCCATCACATTGATTGTCATCCTAAATTTATTATGCGATTCATTTGCTTCTTCAAGCGAATGCAATTGAGTGCTATGGAGCCTAGCCTAGCACTATACTTCAAATTTAAAGAAAATAGGTTAGTGGGAGTAAAGCAAAAAGCAAGCGTCTCAAGAAGACGAATCTGAGAAGTTCCTAGGACACAAAAACATTCTATGTTATCGGCATGTATAAGAATTTTCTGTTCTATCAATAAGGAAAACGGTCGTTTTATCTATTTGATTAGCAAATGTTGATAAACCTACTTTCAAGCATTAATATAGGTAATAGAGAATCACTGGTCTTTATTATCTTTCTTTGGTCAAGCTATCTATTAGCGATGATGCGATTGTTTAAGAGGGTGTTGTTGTCCTGAGGTTTTACAAAAGCGCTGATATAAAGCGTGGTTGAATCTTGCCATTCGCTGAGATCATAGGCTAATTTTTTGCATTGTGCCATGTACCTGCGATATTCGGAAAACTAATGCAAGTATCAGTAAAGCATATGTGAAGGCAAAGTTTTAGTAACAGCAGGAGCGTTATATGTAATTGTTAAGATACACTTACAGTAGCGAAGCGCAGAAGCAAAGGTTTCTTGTAGGCTGAATTAATCGGAAAGCGGCAAAACAGTCTGAAGCTACTTTGCTAGTGAGGATAACCAATAAAGCGATGGGCGATGCAGAACATATTGAGGCAAAATGAGTAGGTAAGCTATTTATCACTGGTTGCATCGATGCTCGAAGAAGCTGAATGGTGAAAGATTGTTCCGTATAAGAAGAGTCTGTTTTATTTCTAGCAGAGGTTTCCTACTATCGGTGAGGCAACAAGTTATTTTACGCTAAAGCAAAACAAGAGTTAGCGTAAGATGGTGACATAATCGATGATAATCGCATTTGGAGGATTACGCTATGCATCCTAAGACATGGGCATAGACTTAATTTTATCGAAATAAGAATAGGGAAATTCTAACTCTGAATAAAGAGAAGTAATACCAGAGTGTAACCAAGCACTATTTTTTCGCTAACATAACAAAAAAAAAGAGTAAGTAGAGCTATTCTATGGAATATAAACTTGCATACGGAAAATTGATACTGTAACCCTTGATGACCAACAGAAGCAGACTAATCAACACAAGATCCAACATTATAATTAAAGGGATAAAAAAAGATTTTAAGTATTTAGCTATACCTAGGATGAGGGGATCCTTCTATTGGTTGCTGTCTATATTTCCTCCATGAGAACTCATCAGAAAGGCTTAACAATTAGGATAGTGAAAAGGAATATTTTAGCCCTTGAGATTATGGGTTGAAAGTTTTAAGGTTGGATCTTATCATCAGCAAGAGAAAAGGAAAGGTCATTCACTCCAAGTCTTTGTTCAATTTCGAAGTGCTTCGAAAGATCGTTGAATCAAATGTTTAGCACATGAGTTACAAGGTTAGAGATGCTCTCCAACGATCGGGAGCAACTTGATCCATTCATTAAATATTGCTTCATGATCATCAAGCGAAACTTCGTTGTCATTATCATAGTCGCTAGTTGAATCAAATGGATGAAAACCCGTAAAAATATAATTGAGTTAACGCAAAGAGCAAAGCAGATACAAATGAAGGGAACATTGTGTAAAAGAATAATTACCAATGGATCATCTTGGCAAACAAAGGTTCAAAAAATTCGTCAAGAAAGAACTGATAACCTCAGCTACAAAGGTTAGAGATGCTCTGCACTGACTGAGGAGCAAGTTGATCCAGTTCATTAAATACTGTTTCATGATCATCAACCGAAACTTTGTTGTCATTATTATAGTTAGCAGTTGAATCAGGCTGCATGAAAACCTAGAAAAATATAACTGAGTTAATGTAAAGAGCAGCAGACACAAACAGAAGGGAATATTGTGTAAAAGAATAATTTCCAATGGATCATCTTGGGAGAGAGTGTCTAAAAAATTCGTTGAGAAAGAACTGATAATCTCAGCTAGCTGCTGTATACGTATGCTATCAAAAGAAATATGAGAAGTCCTGTTAGGATGAACACAATCGACAGTGTATTCGCCATCAGTTTCTGACAAGGGGCCCAAAGAAACCTCGACATGGTCACTAAGTGCTAGGTGTTGACAGGCATAGTTCAACCCACCATGACTTGATTCAGGTACACAAGGGGGCAGAGAAGGGGCAAAAGAGGGAAGCTCGCTATTTGCATCATTCCATTCATCTTCATTAAATGGAGCTCCATACTGTTCGCCAATGTTGGGATTTAGACTACTTTTTTTGAATATTTTGGAGAGAACGTAAGCATCTTGCAACAAGGGGTAAAAAAGAATCATGATATTGTTGTAGAAGAACTGTTAAGGAAATAATCACTTTATAATTAAGTGCTAAACTGTTCTCAGATGGAAGAATAAACTTCCTTTCTTCCCTGAGCAAGGACCTATATTTTTGGCTTCACTTCAGTCTAAGCAGTAATCATTGTGACTCTCTGGTTGTGAGAATGCGTATGTTTTACTGTTTGCACCTTTTTATCTCTGCTAGAACTACCTGTTATTCACTTCCGAGATACAATTTCAAGACTTAACACAAACAAAAGGTCAAATACATCAAGTATTAAAAGGATGAGAGAAACTGATGTCATGGTTGTCTTGATGTAAGTTGAAGACAATTCAGCTAGTACCAGAAAAGGAATAGTTACATCTACTCAACATCGAAGCAGTCTGAATATGTGCTGTATATAAGGCAGCTAAGTGTATAGCATGATAAGGACTTTTAGCTTAAAACTAAGAAAGTTAAGAACAAACATTGCAAGGATCAAATGAGGACATCAGAGGAAAGAGAAATACATAATTTGCAAGCTGTCATTTAACAAGAAGATATTCTGCAAATTGAGGCAGCTATGATGCCGCATGCATTTTCATGTCTGTGTTAATGTGCTGCTCACATAATTTGCAATTTTTTTCTATTTGATAGCTTTGTGCATGTATGAGGATTCATGGCTATGTACTGAGGTCAGTAAAATAGTCAATAATCACAACAGCATTGCAGGAACTCAGTTGACATGTAAATAACCCCAAGGCATTTTAAGAGTTCCATTGATTTGTAAATTCCCCAAATTTCTCATCTATAACAACCGAATATAATTTAAAGAGAGTACTATCTCTAAGGTGGATACTTGTATTTTTTGGAAAAGAATCCAATTCATAAGGCAGATACTGAAACTACTACAAACACACCAGGTTAACACCAGACGCAGATAGCTCCTTGTCCTGCAGCCTATATTCATACATTAGGCAGTCAGTTCTATCACCCCGTGGTGGCTTGGCAAGATGAAACATCAAAGTTTTCTTCACAATGAAATCGGAAATTATATCTTGGTGGTCTGCATGCTTTCCAAAGCTTTCCAATACCTGCATGAGTCGACCGATTAGTTCTTGAGGCATTAGAATATTTCCTATCACGGGGGCAAAAGAAATACCATTGCAGATCCTTACTCTGCAACTAAGCTTGCTGCTAAGCTGTAGCAGGAAAGTCTCTATACTGCTATGTAAGACAGGGAAAGTACATTTTATATATACTGGCTGTTATGCATAGGAAGCGCAGCTGTCTGAAAAAATAGAATACCAAAAGGTCTTTCTGTATAAGAGCAGTTCTAATAACAGTATGCATTCCGGCAGCACCGAATATTAGCCTAAAAGAAAAGTAAATTCTGAAAGCACATATAGGTGACAGGTAAGTTTATCCAGGTGCGTATGTGTACCTAATATGCACCATCACGTAGCCTTGATCATCTTTCTAAAAACAATGTTTGAGCTATCAGTTGTATTGATAGCGTGACATATGAAGAGACACTATCATTTGTGAAAACGGCAGTTTTGTCTTCTGTATCACCAATAGGATTGGATATGTCTACAGAACAAGACAAGCATCAGTATAACATATATGCTAACAAAATCAAGAGGGCAAATGTAGAAAACAGCTGAAAAGCAATTCGCCTACTTTAAGGAAATAAAACAAAGGTAGGACATTGTCCTGTACGAATTGGATCATTTTTTTTTCTGAATCTGCTAGTACTAATAATCACTATAGTTTTATTAGCAGCAGTGATGTTAGCATCCGAAGAATGGAACAGTGTATTTTGAACACGCATAATAGTTTCCTTATAGTTCTGTATAGATGTAAATGCAGATCTTGAAAGGGTTTTAGCAAGTACGTATTATGCCGAATCTTGGTGAGTCATTGCATAAGGAGGCTTCAAACGCGATGAGATCAAACTATAAGAAATAATTCCACCAGAGTAGAGGGCATTAAATGGAAGCAACCACTGTTGGTACACTATATTCTTTGTTTACATGCAGCACTCCATTATCATCTTCAATTAGTATCTTTAAACTTTGTGCGTGATGTGACTCATGAAACCGCAACGTATAGCCGACCATGTGAGAACACTGGAGTCTGTAAATAAATTCCCACTGTGGTTAGAGTCTGGCCTTGGCTTTTGTTAATAGTCATAGCATATGATAGCCTGATTGGGAACTGCCTACGTTGTAACATAAAAGGCCACCGAGGACTCGTTGCATTGAGAACTATTCTAGGAATGCAAACCGATTGCCTGCATTTCTTTGCGGTGATAATACGCCCCTCAAGTACTCGATCACCAAGCCTTGTAATAATAAGTCGCGTGCCATTGCAGAGCCCTGCAGATTGATCTATATTTCTTAGTAGCATAACTGGGACGCCTATCTTCAAGCAAATGCTATGATGAGGAAAGTTATTGATGACTATCGAGTTCAAGAACTCAGGTGGATACAAAAGGTTAGCATCAAGATCTTTGTGGACGTCATCGTGATATAGAATCGAGCTAAGATATTCTCTTGAGTCAAGAGGAACCTTCTCAAAAACAGCTTCTATTGAGAATGTCGAATAGCATTTGTTGGTAGAGATAATTGCATGTGTGCTAAATAGTCCTCATTACGATGGTTTGCATGGAATGAATCATAAACAAAGATCAACAATCGCATCTACATTATTGGCGGTAAATGCATCAAGAAAAGATCATTGGGAATATTTATCCAAGTTGTGTTAGGCTCTGATGTCTCTCTAACAGGGGGGATACGACCATCTCCAATATCAAGGACCCATTGAGCAAACGAAGATAGCTCTTGTTGGCGAGCAAGTGGTAGGGTATGATTTTGAAGCCTCATATTAACAGATAGTTTTAAAACCTCAATGTGTTGCCAAAGGGGTGACATAATGAGTGAGGCATCTATGATCTCAAGCTGCAGATCTTGCTTTTCAATAACAGAAGGATTTGCCGAAAATCTCCACTGAGAACTACTGTTTTGCCACCAAAAGGCATATTCATGAATGCAGGATCCTCAGCTGACATGATATCACATAATGTTCTGCTAACAGCTTCGAAGCAATGCCTATGCGTCATGGGTGCCTCATCCCATAGGATCAAAGAAGCTTTCTTGAGGAGATCAGCAAGTTGTGTTCCACGGGCTATAGTACATAAACTTCTTTCACTGATGCGAAAAGGTATTTTGAAACGGGAATGAGCTGTTCTGCCGCCTGGAAGTAAAAGAGAAGCAACTCCAGAGGAGGCAACAGCAATAACGATCTTTGATTTAGCTCTTAACGCTGCTGCAATGGCATTCCAGAGAAACGTTTTTCCAGTGCCACCATGACCAGCTACAAAGAAGAAACCAGGTATTCGGCCAGCAATAGCAGCCATAATCTTGTCGAACACAAACCTTTGGTCTGTATTTAATCTGGCACAATAAGAAGCGACTGAGACAAAGAAAGTCAGTAGTATCATATGCTAACTCTTCCGCAATAAGTCTATTGGGAGGAGCAACATCAACATATCTTTGAAGCGAACAACTATATTATAAGAAGAAAACGAGAGACCGTTCTTGGAGAATGCAAAGAAAGTTCATTAACAAGTCGTGCTTGAAGATAATCACCAGATAGAATATGCGTGATTCTAGTCCTTGATGTATTCTATATGTAATGTCATCGGCAAAAACCGCCAATACTTATCGAATAAGGTCTGGGGATCAAAGAATGACGTAAAGCAAGTAGTATCATAAAGAGATTTCTTAGCTGGTATGCAGTGGCCCAAAGAACTGCTTCATCAAAGAGTAGGAACCATTCTGTGTCATCACCAACTAAGCCGCGGGCTCGGTAGGCATCTTTGAAGGCGGGGTAACATATACCTTCGAAAGTTCGTACATCTTCATAACTTTGCGCACCACAAACCACCATCAAAAGCATTCTAAGATAGAACAAATCACCAGTACTTGGATGAACATTGTATATGCGACCAACCTTGGCACCTGGGCGCTTTCTTTTTTTCCAGTTTTTTGTACTGGCGTCCCAGGTCCATTCAGTCGCAAATCGGCAGTAGGTGATAGATCTGGCCTGAACGAAATGACGATTAGCAACAAACCATTCTGTTAATGTTGTTTTGCTTGCTGTTGGGTCTGCAATAACGTCTTGTAAATGTGAGGCTTCGCTGTATATGACTCTATTCATACCAGGCATGTGAACGAAAAGTCGTTCCACGAAGGTGATCGCCATGTAGCTCAAAACCAAACAACGCCAAATCGCCGCAAGAAGATAAATATCTGAAAAAATAAGGATACACGTAAGATAGGGATAACAGACAAGCAACGAACACAAAATCTAACATGATGAGAGAAAAGCTATACCTGCATTTAATATAGTCAGCAATTTCATCAATGCCACCGGCGGCAGGAACACCAGATATGTTTGTTTGTCCATCACGCACATGAAAAGCCGCCTTTGCTTTATCTTGACCTTTAGTGAGATACTTGAATAAATATTTAACAAGGTTTGTTTTGTTGCACCATTCAACATTTATGTGTGCCTGGTATTTTTTAAGTAACGACATGTTGTATGGAACAACCGATCGATTGTCTAGCTTGACTCCATTCTTCAGTACAAATCGGCCGTTATCTCGACGGCGATACACTGGGAAACTAGATTCATCACTGATGGTATGTTCGCTAAAAGATTTTGGATATCGCTTCGAACACAATCCATTCTTCATACACGGGCACCGTCTATTGAGATCGCCACATGGTCCGTGCATCATAAATTCCTCAACAAGAGCATAACCAAGTGAATCAGCAATCGGGTCGTATCTCTGCAGATATTAAACCATCTATAAAATCGAGACGGTGCCCTTGCGCGCCACGGCCATGTAAGCGTGTGAACATGAGGTAGGCCTCTTTTTGGAACTCAATCGTAGAGGATCTGTAAGCGGACACTATATTAGCGAGGTCATAAAGTAGGCTTGATGGTAATGGAAAAATAATATGCTATTGATAGGAGATAAGCAAAGAGCTGACCTGCACAGATAGGACCAAAAGAATAGCCTGTTTTTACATCGGACATGTATTCGTTGAGTTTCATATGGAAAACTCGAGCAATGATGTCAGGTCGTTCAGAGTAGGACTGAGCAGGTTCACACCTTAATGCGTCAGCAATTTCTGGCCACCTGGAATTGCACGTAAAAGTATGAAAAATGTCCGGAGGGCCATACTCACGACAGATAGCCATAGCGTCTTGGTAATTAAGCACATAGTATCGCCTACTACCAGTAAAACTTGCGTGAAGCGTAACACGACACCAATATCTTTTCCATCCGATGCACCTTGACCAACCGCATCGTAAATACCCGATATGTGCTCTGAACGTAGTCGATCTTGATTAAAGAAATGAAATGAAAGCCGACTTGCTTCGACACATGAGTAACAATTAACTTGTAATTGATTAGAAAGACGGCCACAACACACATAAGGATTTGGCTCATTTTTCCGGTAATGGCATTCATAACAGTGGTACTGTAGCATGGATACCTTATCTCTAGCAAACGGAGCAACACCGTCAATGTCTCTGTACCTAATACCTAAATGGAATCCTTTCTGACCATACGGAAACAGCAACGGATACTGAAGAGACATTAAAGAAGGATTAAGAGGCGAGATCTGCTTAAGTCACCAAAGATAAGGCTCAACAATGACGCCAAACTTATTTGTTTCTTCGGACAAATCACCTACCAAAGCAGAAAGCAAATAACTCGCACAGTTGGTAAAGAGTAAGCGGTCATCATGGCTATCGATGAACCAATAAGACGAATACATATATCGTAATCATGCGGAGAAAGCAACCGATCACGAGCCATTCTAAACTTCTTCGCTAATGGATTGTGGCGGTCGAGCATATCAATGAGGCTCGCAACAATAGCGTAATCTATCTCATTAGAAACATTTCATCACATATCTAAAGCGTACCAATCTATTACTTAACTTCATTGTCGGTGTCATAGATATACAACCGAGCATATTTAGGCCTTTGACCTGGGCGAGGTAGCAATGATCCAATACGATGATGGACAACACCGTTGATGCGAAAAACATAAGGACCCGCACCGGTGTTTATGCTGCTATCAACATCGACGCCTAAAGAAGTGAATGCAAACAGTGAGTTGTAATGTCTAATCAACCGCATAAACTCATTTGATCGTGGGCTACTGCCGGAACCAATAAGCTGTCTAAGCGGTGATGGGAACTCTCTGTGAGGCGGGAGTGAAACTCTACCACCTCGACAGCATGTATTGTAGACAAATCGCTGCTGCCTAGAAGAACTCCTATACCCGGACTTTTCTTGGAACCAAAACACAGCATTACATTTGACACATTCATAATCAGGGCCGCCATAATACGACCGATCACTATAGGTAGCTGTAAAACCACAAACGGAAGAAGTAAACAGAAAAGAGCGCAAACGGAAAGAATCAATGCAAGTGAAGAATCAGAAAGCAAACCTTTCAAGTAAGAAATATATTCTCTACGAAGAGGAACAGGATTCGCACCTACTGGAGGAGGAAAAGGCCCAGCAGCAGCACCTGTCAGGGAAAGGGAAAATAGCAACAAGCATAGCAGAATACAATCAAATGTCATAAAATAAATAAACAGGCAAGCAAACAATAGGGAACATGATAGGCAAAAGGAGAACGACATCAAGAAGAAGAAAGAATCGCAAGGCGAGAATACATGTCTAATGTAAAATCGAGGGCAGAAAGACAAGGAACACGCAGAAAGAAAACAAAGACAAAGAGGAAACTCTGTCTGGCGAAGCGAAGCGTAGAATTAGACAACCTTCTCCTTTTCCTATTTTTTCACCGCATCAATTTGAACTCACCGATAAAGTAAGGCCGTCTTCTTCAGCAGAAAAGAAACAAACTAAATTATTAGGGGGACAAAAGCAAGCGATGGAAAGTATGCAGGGAAAAGGGTAATAAAAAAGAGAAGCAACCATGATGGTGTCGGCGTGGAAGCAACAACCGCGGTTCCAAAGCAGACGACATAGCAGCTGACGCAAGTGGTTCGGAAGTAGACGACATACCACCTGACGCAAGCAGTAGACAACACGTGAAAAGCAATCCAAAAAGGAAGCAGATGATACACGATAACGAAGAGGAGATAAACAAAGAACAGCAGACGCACAGGGAGAACGTGCAGAAAAGCGGGTAATGGTATACCTGACGGCGAGGATCGTGAAGCAATAAACGTGGGCCGAGCAGGCAAAGCGCGAGAGAACGAAGGCGAAGGAGCACACGACGATTGCGCATCGGACGGTGAAAACCAGGACGTAGTGAATGTGGGCTGAACAGGAAAGGCATGATGGAACGAAGACGAAGAAAGCGACGGCGAAGCAACTGGCTGCTTGCCAGCCAAAATCGATCGGCGTCGAGCCTGCAAAGAAGAGTCAGAATCCATCCATAGAACGAATTTAGGGAAACTAAATGGCGTTGTAAGACTATAAACAGAAACACAGCAGCGAGAGGAAATTGGGGAAAAAGCAGATGATGTATCACTAAAAGCACAACCAAGACGGAGGAAAGCGTGGCGCAACCGAAGGGCGACAACAGAGGGTGACACGCGTAGCTGCACTATTAGACTATGCGATCGAACAGCACATCGCAGAAGAAAAAGGGAATACCGGCGTTTGGGGTGTGTGCAGCAGGAGAGCGCGTGGCGCGGCCGGACTCGCCGAGCCGAGAGCAGAAGAAGATGGCGCGCACCAACGGAGCCGACGGCTCGATGCGCCGACGCACGAAACCGGGAGGCCGCGACATCGACGGAGATGATGGCTCGGCAAAGAATAAGACGAGAACTGGCGACGGCAGGGATGAAAGCCGATTTAACGCGAGGCGATGCAATGAGGGGAACACGCGAGACAGGAGGAGCGATGGAGCCGAGGAACACACGCGCGCCGGCGAGAGCGCCGCAGAACGAGGAGCGCTACACAATGAATGGTAAGGCGATGGAGCCGAGCGGTCTTTTTTCCCGAAGGCGTGACGTGGAGGCGCTACCTGGGCGTGAAATCTGCAAAGATTAATAAAGGTATAATGCCAGCCATGCATTGAACTCTTTACAGTGGAAATGAATAAATGCATGAGTAGAAAGAGGAAAGAGACTTGCAGATAAGAAATGTAAGGGGTAAAAAGGAAGTAATATCATAGGATTGAAAGACCGAAATGGCGATCAGAGGGGGTGAAAGATCTCTCAAATAATTTTTTTCACCTACTGGACAAGAAGAGCTAACCAAAAATCAAGACTTCATCCTATGATTGCGCGTGGGGTTTTTGATGATTAAGATGATCTTAAATGGTCTCCCACATGTCACAACAAGCACGAATAAGAGAAAAACATGCTTAGAATACGATCTACTAAATCTTTCTTCTTAAGCACAAAAAATAGTTTCTTGTAAAGATTGAAGTAAAGTTTGCCTAGATGATTGGGATATGATTTAACAAAGATTCATCCATCAATCGTACATCCTCGGCAAAAGATCCAAAAGCAATTAGAAGAAAGGAAGACAAAGTCAACTTGTAAGAATTTAAAGTGCGGAAAGTAAATGCTAAATGTAAATTACAGAATAAAAGAAAATGAAATTTGCATTACATAGATATGAAGATTTACAAAGCCACACTATCAGGTGGACAAAACTCACAAATGAGCATACAAGTAAACCCTAAAACCTTACTATGAACCTTATGAAGAGGCATCCCTCTACCCCTCTATTTATAGCCTAAAAGCACACTAAGTTGACCGCTACTCCATCCGCAAACCTTGATCGAACAATCCTCCTTAGCTTGAGTAGGACTCAAGTTGGCATCCCAGCCATCCACTTGTCCTAACGGGTTTTATCCATTTATGCTAACTTGACCGCTACTCCATCTGGAAAATTTGATCCAACGATTCTCCTTCGCTTAAGTAGGGCTAAAGTTGGCATACTAGCCATCCACTTGTCCTCCTGATTTGCAGCAACTCCTAGCCTCGGTCATCTTCAGCACCACCTAACCATCTAGACCTCAGCTCTCTTAGCCTAGCCCCGGTCTGCTCTGCCTCACCATGACCTAGCTCTAAGCTCTGCAACCTTCACAAACAAAGGAAACCCATCACATAACAGGGTTAACAAGATATGCAATTTATAATTAACAAAGTCTGAATTACCGATTAAATGTATCGCTCAAGCTCATTGGGAAGTTTCGACCGCAACTCAAAATTGCAAATTCAGTTTTCTAAACTATAACAAATTCACACAAATTGGCACAAACCTAAGAAATATCAAATACTCATCATACATCTGTGGGTTGACCTCCACATGGTCTCACAAGAAGAGAAGAAGGAAATAGTAGAAGGTGAGAAAGCAAGAGTGGAAGAGACTGGCGCTTGTTACCATCTAAAACTCTGCGATTCTCAAAGTCTATAGACATGGACTTCGCATATTAACAAAAGAAAAAGGTTTGCAAATTTCAAATGCTAGTTCAGAACTTAGAAGAGTAATAAGAAACCATTTACAATATGTGACCTTATACATTGCATCAATATGAATGAACAGGTTAAAGAAAAGGAAAGAGCTTTACGGTTGGATCGCCGGATTGGACGGCTGATGCGTTCAGCTCCAAAAAAAATTACTGCAGGAATAGAGTGTAAGCAAACGTTAAACAGGCATAAATGATGTAGAGTTTGCCAATTGAATGGGCAAGAAACTTCTGAAACGTGTGAGTAAAGCCCTTGAAAGGCTTGACCATGTGATCCTGATCATCTGATACAACTCAAGAATTCAGGTGATTTAATAGTCCAATCCCTGCACACATCTCCTTGTATTTTAGTAGATGTGCTGTCGGCTTGTTTACACTTACAAATACTGTATGGTGTGTATTGGTTTGTTGTGATAATTCTGCCGTGTTTCTGCCGGGAGTGAGGATTTCTTACAACTTTCAAGAACGCACTAACTAAACTTTTTTGGACGGAAGAATTACACTAAACTTAAGCAAATCATGGAGAAAAGTATGGTCTGATCAGCTCAAGGCATGGACGAGTCAGAGAGACAGCACATAGGTCATAGCTGCACCTCCCGTTATTTCTGCCGTAATCTGACCTGTTTCTCTTTAAACACACTTTCAGGCATCTGGCACAATAAAAGTGCAAGGACCTTACTCCAAGGTGAAACAGTAGGACTTAAAATATATCCAAGTGTAGCGAGAGAAATCATCTATAAATAGAATATAATATTTATGACCCCTTTTGGAAACAAAAGGAGCCGGACCCCAAACATCAGAATGAACAAGATCAAAAAGACGCTGTGATATAGACTCACTACAATGGTATGAAAGTTGTAGCTGTTTGCCAAGCTTACAACCCATACAAGTTGTAAAGAGGCATCACCGGAATTACGAGCCTAAAAGACCACGCATTTAACTAAAGAAGACAAACAGAACCACAAAGATGGCCCAAACGGTGATGCCATCGAGCAAAAGTTCCAGAGAAGAAGCAACGGATGCTGAACCCAGAGAGAAACAGAGAGATCGGCAGAGGCAGCGAAGGTAGATGAAGCCGGTCAAACTCCCAAGGACGTTGAGAATCATGGCGGCGAGGGCGGCCCCAACTAGAGCCCGTATGCATTTATCCTGAACACAACAAGAGTCGAATCAAGAATAACCCGACAACCATGATCGAAGGTGGCGCCGGATATGAGCTGCATGGTCGGTTTAGGAACATAAGAAACAAAGAGAACATGAAAAGAGGACGACGAAAGAGTGCCTCGCCTGCAATGAAAGAGAAGTACCATCTCATGGCTCGCATAAAGGGTAGGAGCAACAAGAGGACTAATGGAATGTAGATTCGTGGGATCGATGTTATATGAAAAGAAGCTCTAGAGTCAAGAATCCATGGTGTGTTACCTGATGAGGAGGGTGGTCTCTCACCGAAGATCGAGTAGCGTAACCAAATTAACTCGCTCAGGTAGAGGCAACCATGCGCGACGTAGTAGTGTAAGAATTTCCTGAGTGGAGTCAGAACCAACAGAAGTCTGCTGAGGAGAAGTCCATCGAGAGGAAACGCCGAGACGCCATTGCTTTAGGAGGACTAAGCATTTGACGAGCAAGATCCTTCTTCTTCCAGCGTAATCGCTTCACATGGCCATTTTTGTCGCAAAGAGGTGCAGTGAAGACCTCCACTCCCAAGAGTCAAATCGAGTAGGCGCCATCGACGAGGAATAGAACGAGGCGCCGCCAAGATCAAGGAGACACCGAGAGGCTCAAGACCACGAAGACGAGTCTCCTCTGCATTTAAATAGCAAGAAAAGCCTCCAACAGAGTCACACGAGGATGACGAGCAAGCAAGCGGGCACGACCGCTCAAATTCGGCCCGAAGACGTGTCAGAAAGTCGTAGATGCGGCGAAGCTCCAAATGAGAATCCTGACGTTGACAACACTGGCAAGTGCGGCAAACCTCCGGACTCAGTGAATCAAGTTGACGCCATATCGAAGATAGTTGTGCATAGAACTTATCCACAGTAGAATCACCTCCAGAAGCGATCGCTCTGTCGCCGCACAACAAAGAAGATAAAGAGAGTCACCAGCAGGCTCATAGCGATCGCGAAGATGCGCCCACATCAACTATGCCGAAGACAAAGCAACAATATCACCAGTAAGATGCACCTCCATACTAGCAACCAGAATAGCAGAGGCACGAGCATCTTCATCAATCCATGTCTTGTGAGCAGTAAACTGAGTCTGCAAAGACTTCACAGCATCAGCATAATCATCAGAGGCCTTCTATCGAGCAGCATCATCGGCCTCCTTGGGAATAACAGGCATGGTAGGGGGAGTAGGACGAAGCGGACATAATAGCTCACCGGTAAGAAACTCCCAAAGACGCTGACTACGCATGTGAAGATGCATATGAAGAGCCCAGTCTCGATAATTGAGACCATCGAAGATAACCGAACAGCGAGAAACAGAGACAGTTCCCAAAGAACCAGAAGGCGACAACATTTTTTTTTAATCCCCAAAGCTTTAAACAGGGTTCGGACTTCTAACCCTAAAATAAACACAAACCTGATCAAAACACAAACCCGATCAGAGGCAGCAGACCTGAGGCGGCGCGACGGCTTGGGCGTCGGCCCGGCGACGCCGGAGGCGGTGACCGGCAACGGAGGACTGGGGCGTCGGCCCACCTGGGCCGGAGGCCGCTAGGCGCGCGGGATCGACGGGATTCCGGCGGGCGCAGCGGAAAGACAGTGGTCCGACTCCGATGGCAGCGGCCCGGCGTCGGTGACGGCGACCCAGCTCCCGCGGCCAAGAAGACCGGCCGGCTCTGGCGGCCAAGAAGGCGACCCGACGGCGGCAGGAGAGGATGACGCCAAGAAGAGGCGCAAGTTCAACTCCGAAGGAACGAAAACCCTCCGTCAGATAGGATGACGCCAAGAAAACGACGGCGGCGGCGGCCAGATGCAGCAGAGGATGACACCAAGAAGAGGCGCAAGTTCAACTCCGGTGAGGAACGAAAAACCCTCCGTCAGAGGGCAGCACGAGCAGAGGAGAGATGAGCGCAAGTGCAACGCCCAGGAAGTATAACCCTAACCTTGCTCTGATACCATATTATGAATAGCACTTGAATTGATCATAAGGCCAATAGATCAATATATATACATGTACACAAGGGCATACAAGGAAAGCCTATACAAGACAACATCTATGCAAGGTATTAGCAATCTCATATATTAGGAAACCAGGATATTGTCTAACATAAAGAAGTTAGGGTACAATTTACTGGAGTAATTGTTTCTTTTAGGACAATTTAGGTCCTGTTTGGGAGAGCTCCAGATCCCAAATTTCCAGAAATTGAAACTTATAGGCTAAAATAAAGTGAATTAAATTTATATTTTTAGTCTAAAATATAAATAAGATGATCTACCTAAACACTCTTAATGTACTGACACTCCAGCTCCACAAATTTCGAGCTAGAAATACCTGCCCACCAACTCCACAGATTTTGGTGGAGCTGAAATGCCCCAAACACCCCTTAGACTTTGATTATTGTATGAATTTAATCATGAAATATGAACTGTGTCAAGGACCACAGGCGTACTGCTCGTTCTTAAACGTAGGTAAGATCAGAATTCATATAAGTTTGTAACTCGTGCTAAAGTACATGGGTAAAAAAACAAAGCTAGATCATCCACTGTACATGTTAACAACTTCACATCACCAGTGAAGAGCTGGGGTGCTCATCAGTCATTATCACAAGTTCACAGAATCTCAAGGAAATTACACAACCAGGAAAGACCAATGAGTTGATACAAGGACAAAACTCACATTAGATCAGAAGCGGCTTATCAAAATAGCGAAAAAAATCAATGAGTCATGTCACAGGTTTACAATTGACATCAGCTCATCACATTTGAAAGAGCAACCACAGAATTTGCCTTCACAAACTCACAGCAGCAACACACAGATTGAATAAAAAAGGAATGCCATAACACATTCCACACATCATAGGGTACCAGCAGCTGAATTAACTACAGAACACAGGTTTACTCGAACTATATAGGAGTAGATGGAAGCTACAAGAAAAAAGGGGAGTTTGCATTACATTCAAAGAATGATTTTAGGTATCCAGAAAAAAGGATCCAGCATGCTACTCACTCTCAAGTCGCCATCACCATTGGCCTCTTGTGGCCCTGGAGGAGCTGCCGGAGCTGCCGATACCCATGGCGGTAATGCTCCAGTGAGAAGCACAGCTGCCTGATTGCCTCCCGCTTACCCTCTGCACTGTCAGAGATCATAAGCTTTTGCTTCTCAACCTCTTCCTCAAGCTCACACACCCGTGCACGCAGATCTGAAACAGCCTTCCGTGCAACATCTGCCTCTGCAATCAGCTTGGCATGCTCCAGGTGCAGCTGATGCAGATGGCTATCCATCTCCTTGATCTTTTCATCACTAGTAGTGACGTCAGTCAGCAAGCTGGACAGCTTGTTATCAACTGCAGCTTTCTCTGAAGACAATAGTTCAAGGTTCGTCTTAAGATTGGCAATGTCTTGATTCAGTGCTGAGATTTGCTTCTCACTCTCAAGGGATGCTTCTGCCTTCTCGGCGTGAAGTTGTTCAAGCTGTGCCTCGGTGGATGCCAGCTTGCTTTCAAGAGAAGCATTAGCTTCTAACAGTTTTAGGATCTCAGCACTAAGAGAGGACGTCTCCAGCGAGAACTTCTCCAAATTACGAGCAGTTAGTTGTTCCAGATCCTTGACACGGCCCTCCAGCTGTGATTTCTCTTGCAGAGCTCTTTCCAGATCAGCTTTCAGGTTCTTGATTGTAGCTTGTAGCTCTGCCACCTCAGCCCTCGAATCCTCCAACTCCCTACGAACTTGCTCAGACTTTATAACACGTTCCTCAAGTGCTCTCTTCTCATTTGAATCATTTTCCAGTCTTGCTTGCAGATCCTTGATTATTTCTTGTAACTTCATAATCTCAGCAGACGAATCATCTAGGCTGTGAGATGCTTGTTCAAGCTCTATAACCCGAAGCTCAAGCTGCAGTTTCTCTTCTGACACTTTTGCCAGGTCACCTTCAAAATTCTTGAGGACTTCCAGGAGCTTTCTAATTTCAGTCTCAAGACTAGACTTATCACGGAAATACTTTTGAGAAACTTGTTCAATTTCCTGCTTGCACTTCTCAATTTCAAGGTCACGGTGTGCCAGTTGGGCTTCATAATGCTTGGCTGCTGATGCCAATTCTCCTTTTAGACCCTCAATCTCATTCTTGTTTGCCAGAACTGCAGCTTCCAAACCTTCCTTTTCACTGCAAACTTCTTTGAAACTCTCCAAAGGGACCTTTTCTTCAAGGTCCTTCTGAAGGCTGTTGATTTCTGAATGTGAAGCCTGCAACTTCTCCTCAAGTTTTTCGCATTGGCAGTGCATATTCTTTTCCTCAAGTGCCTCGAGTTTTTCCCTTGTTTCATGAAGCTCATCTTCTAGCTCAATAATCCGCTCGTTCAGTGCATAAGAAATTCCATTGCCATTTTCTTCTCCCACTTCATCAACATCGGAATCAGATTCTGAAGAGGATGATGATGACCCATCACTCCCCTTCTTCGAAATGTCTGAACTTCCACCAGGACCAAGGAAGACATCAAAGCCAGCTGCTTTTGTTTTACGCTTCTGCTGTGGTGTCTTTTGTTCCAAGTTAGGCTCTGGAGATGGGGAAGGAGATTGTGTCTCAGAGTCAGATTCAGATATACCAACAGAACCTTGTGATTGGAGAGATGATGGGATATTCTTTCGTAATTCCCCAGTCACATTGTCATAACGCTCAGCAAGAGCACGATACATGCGATAGAAATTTTCAACATGAGTGACAAGCAAAGGTCGTCGTTGGTAGTACATCTCTGCCTTCTTTGCAAAAGAATCTCCTTCCTCCTCGATGAGCCTCAGCATTTCTTTAACCTGCTTATCCATCTCTGTTTGTTCAGGAGAAGTATATTCAGAAAAGGTTGTGCTATCAATAATTAGATTACAGGCTGAAATATCAGAAAGATACGTGACATTGTCCAAAAGATTGCTATGCCCAGCAAATAACAAAAGCATCTTAGTACATAGTACATACTGCCATTGGAGAAACAAGAAGAGTCATTACCTTCTAGATTCTCAGCCAGCCATTTTGAGTTTTTGGGACTAATATGGCTGTCCCACCACCATGAATGAGACTTCCTCGTTGGCATTCTGTGCATGCGCTTCATTCTCACCGAGAAATAAGAAAATCTCCAATAAGGTAGACCTAATCGTGACGAAGGCAAAAATGAGAATATGAAACGTACAAGTGGAGTAGTCTTATGATGAAGACTAATATGCAACTACCAAATAAATATTTGGTCGTAGTTTTGTGGCAAATTAGGGGAAAAAACTAACAATGTATAAACTAGAACACAGTTGAGTATCGGTGACAAAGTAAGCAAGAAACAACGACCTATAACATCCATAAGAAGCAAAAGTGGAAAAAAATAGCCAAAGATGCAGAAAAACCATGCACTATGAACTTAACCAGAAGCAAGGCAACCTGCATGTAAAACGAACTTAAAGTGGGATACAATAACATCAAAGTCTTGCACAGCCTATGTACAAAGAAGTACTGCTACCACTTTATTCAAGAGGATGAGGAAAAATACTAGACATATCAACTACCACAATGCAGGGACCAGAACATTTATTAGCTACCCAAAAGACGCAACTATCATCTCATTCGTGAATCATCATCTTATCAGCTAATCAGCATTAATTGTCAGAAAACCAAGGACCAGAAAACTGATTAGCATCAGCTACCCAAGGAGGAAGCGGGGATTGACTGGAAGTGAAAAACTAACCTCTCAAATGGTAAGGAAAATATATCTACTTCGTTGAAGCCGATGGAGAATGAAATAACACACTTATCTTCTTTCACACAAAAGTAGCAACTTTAAACTAACCAATTATAGTAGTGCTTCAATGTTTTTCCTCCCAATACAAGTTGTACAAATCTTAAAACAAACGAAGGGTAAGTAATTACTATGTACCATTCATTCATGCTTTAATACTTATGCAACTGTCAAAAAGCATGGAAACACCTCTCTTATGATACGAACATGTCTGGGAAGTATCATTATATGAAGGAGATTAAACATAAGCTGGCATATGTCCCAAATAGATAGGTAAGTGGTAGGCCTAAAAACCAAGCTTCGCGAGATAAACTAAACAGATACGAAAAAAAATCCATCGTGAAAACGAAAACTAATGACAGTGAATTTGATTTAATCTTGTACTACCAATATTAGTTGGAAATCTCATTCATGCGACAAACATGGCTAGGACTTGGTTATCACATACCACAGCACAAAAGATGTGGCAACTACCTCTCCGCTGTTAGGTCGGACGGAAGACTAATTCAGTGAGCTTAGAATAAACTTAGGCACAGCCAGAATAAACTTAGGCACAGCCAGAGATAGCAACTTTGTTCTGCCCCCACATGGATCAAAAGGTCAGGGTTCAAGCTAAAATTTGCAATTGCAGATGTTCTTGTAACCTTGTCAACCTCTGTCCACCTAATAATTGATACTGGACAGTTCTAGTAAAAAAAAATAGTTGTTGTGATCCACAAACCATGGTCTGTGTTAGAGAGATATGCTTTCCCTGTTGTACGGCCGATATCTCAGCCTTCTAGTTTTCTGTTGATAGCCTACTATATCTTGTTGTAGCTAAACATGGTTAGCTCTGATACCATGCAGAAGAGAATAGAGTATGGGAATTGCCACACATCTCTGGGATGGCTGGCGCATATGCGCACCAAGCATATTGAGATTGATATCCATTTTGTGCGTGAGAAAGTCTCCCTCGGTCAAGTTCGTGTGCTACATGTTCCATCTGCCTTACAATTTGCAGACATCATGACCAAGGGCCTACCATCCAAGCTGATCCTGGATTTTAAGTCCAGTCTTGGCGTTCGCCAACCTCCCGCTGCGACTGCGGGGGGTGTTAGAGAGATATGCTTTCCCTGTTGTACGGCTGATATCTCAGCCTTCTAGTTTTCTGTTGATAGCCTACTATATCTTGTTGTAGCTAAACATGGTTAGTTCTAATCTGTTGTAACTTGCTATATTTATCCCTTGAGGATGATTATATAAATATATGCGCCAGCCATCCCAGAGATGTGTGGCAATTCCCATACTCTATTCTCTTCTACAGTCTGGCTTACTTCCAGATGGACACATGCAGGCATCGGGTGAGGAGAGATATCACCATACGACTAGTCGACTCACTAGTACATTGTCATGTCAATTTTATTTTTCAAGTCACGCCGAGACGGATACACCTATCTTGAATCTCAGGGAATTGTATTATATCTACATTTCTTGGGGGCAATTTGGCCAGGCATGTGAAGATGGCAATAATCAATGTACACAGGTAGGCATGCAAAGAAGCAATCTTGCAAATAATCTGTAATACCCACTGACAAATGGGCCCAAACAAACACAGATAATTGAAGGAGCCCAATTATCAGTAGGTGTTAAAAAAAATTGGAGCAAAAATTCAATCACACTAACAACTAGTCAAAACTAACGGTCATAAAAGAGAGAATATCAGTAAGATAATGAATCCAAAACGATTGAAGATCTCCTAATCCGATCAGTTGTCAATGGGCACAAGCACCAACTAAGGTGGTCACTAATATGCATGTTCTAGAACCAACCTGGCAATAATAGAGTCTTGAATAACAAAATTTTCCATGAATGACACTCTGCTAGGAAGGTCCTATGAGACCACAGGCACAAAAAGTTAAATGGTGTCTTGGGTAAATATGGCTACAGGGACCAGGGATTAATTGTTACGCTTGAATATACGAGCTACACGAGAGAAGATTTGACATTTGAGTAGCCTGAAGCAAGTTTTTTTTTATGAACGAATTATGTAAATGAAGTAGAAATCAATTACTTTATCACGGTCGATTGAAAAGGAAGGGGGGCTTTAAGAGGTCAATTTAAGCTGAAAAAAAAGGTCTCTTTTTTTCAGCGTCATGCAGAACATCAACATGAATCTAGAAATTGTACTGAGCGCACCAAAAGTCTAGAATCATTATGCCTCTTCCTGCGTACCATGGAGTGAACATTAAGCGACAGTGTGTAACACATGTGGGAAAAAAATTAAACAGAACATAGAACAAACATAATCCTGCGGAAAATATGATCAACTCAGCCAAAAACCCCTTTCTGGCCATGAACCAAACAGAAACCACCGTTTCTTGCAAAGAACCACGGAAGGAACACGCCTACATCGCAAAAACAACACCCAGAAAAATAAACAGGGCGAAGGCTAGCTGCAAGAGATTACCGAAGATGGAGATCAGGCAAGCCTCCTTTCCCCGCCTGCAGAGGAGAGGCGACAGTGATTAAGGCCTTAAACCCGTTCGTGTTAAGCGTGGCTGCCGCTGGTTGCTTTTAAGAGAGAGAGAGAGAGAGGGAAGCTTGGCGCGAAATGACGATAATGCCCTCGTGGGGTAGATGGGACGGAAGGTGAGGCTTCGGTTTCCAGAACAGAAGCGAGGCGCTCGAAACGCGCCGATGAGCTGGACGCGTTTGTGTGTCGCGGGGCAGGTGGATTACGAGTGAGGTTAGAGGTGCATTAACCAGTGGGATGGGATTAATTAGTCAGCTAATTAAATCGAGTGGTGGCCACCTGGGAGCGGGACCCACGCGGCCCGGCCGCGTGTCCCTCGAGTGTGAGGGGTTTGATTTTTTTTTTGTTTTGAAATAATGAGGGGTTTAAATTTTTTTTGTGCCCCAGATGGCAGTGGTGGATCCAAGATTTTTATAATAGGTGTTTGGAATTATCATACAAAGACTTCAAATCTACATACTTTCTCTTTATTTTTGAATACTCTATAGTCTATATTTCGCAAATCATGATTCACTAGCATTACAAATCAACATAACGAAAAAATGGAAGATTGATTTTTGAATATCTAAATTGAGAATTTTACCTGGGCATAGGGGTTCCAATCCTGGACGTCACGGCCGCAGGGTAAATAAAAAAAGGGAGCAGTGGGAGCTACAAACGGGAAAAAAAATATAAACAAAGCAGCCGAAACAACGACCGCTTCTTGTCGTGGAGTATCAAGGACATGTACAATAGAACTTTCTATTGTACATGTAAGAGAGAGATGAATATAGTTTCATCATCAAGCAACTATGTAAAAGTTATTGTCTCTAATGCAAACATCTATTTTGTGTGGGTGCTTAGATGCTATATTATCTTTTAATTACATTTAAATATATGTGTAAGCATCTGCTAAGCACAAGTATTTAATTATGTATCGATGCTTCGAGATAAGCACCTTATGTATCCTACATATCCTACGAGATAAGAAAAACCAATTTTTCAGTGGTTATAAGTACCTCTCTAAATACTTGTATTCAGGGCCGAATCTACCACTGGGCACCAGCCCCATCTCCGACCAGCCGAATCTCCCCACCAATATCTCTAACGTTAAAAAGAAGCAGAGACATAGCACCATGACAGCAAATCGGCAGGCAACTGGGAGTAAGATGTAAGAAAAAAGTAGAAAATAATACTGCTACGCAAGTGGACCATCAAAATTAGTCATGGACTCCCTTACTCTCATGGGCTTTCATCTGGTACAGTAGTCAACATCCTTTACTGTAGCGCAGCACTAGGAGTTCGAGAGACGAACAGTGTTGGTGTCGTCTTGCAGGCGGCAAACCGAGCACGGGTGATTGCGAGCGGCAGACGCACAGGCAGGCGTGACCAAGCGACGGGTGGTCGATTCGCGAGAACTCGCCACACACGCCAAAGACTAACGGCGCTAAAGACCCGGTCGAGGCACTAGGCGCACCAGGCGAGGCGGTAGGTAGTCGATAGACGGTAGAGGCCCGAGAAGAGTTATCGGCCACTTAGAGTGCGGGGCAAAATGCGCATCGCCAGAGGAGCGCCGGGCGGAATGTGCATCGCCAGCCGGAGTGCCGGGCAGAACACGCATTGTCGGGAGCTGGGCGGAACGCGCATCACTAGAGGAGAGGCATCGGCCGCTCGGAGCACCGTCTAGCCGGCGGCCGAACACGCATCTTCAGAGCCCAGAGAGAAACCGAGGCTCCTTCCGTCCAGCCGGCAGCCGAATGCGCATCGCCAGAGCCTAGATATCGAGCCCAGGTATAAAAAAATTGCCCCAAGCCCCAATGCAATGCCTCATGACTAAATGCCTTTTTGTTGTGATAACTGATGTCTGATTTTTTATTCTATTGCCTCAAGTCTATATTCTGTTGACTGATTGATATTTGTCTCTCTGATTTAATATGTATGAATTTCGAATTTGGTTGGTAATAGATCGGTAGATATATCATTAGTATGCTTATGTTGAGTAAAAATTTTGACATAGGAGCTCCACCTCTACTCTCGTTCTGGATTTGCCACTACTTGTATTGTACATGCTCTTAGCACACGTAAAGGTTACAATTAAGTTCCAAATCAGATGAAGCACGGGTCAAATAAAGGCAGGCATAGCAAGACTGTAGCATTATTAGGTGACAAAGAAGAAGAGTGCCATTGCCAAGTGACTGATATTTACTACTCTCTGCTGTCACAATTAGTTGTTATTTTGGATAAACACAATTTTAATCACTAATTTATATTATGATATATTTATAAAACCTAATAAAATTATAATATAATGAAACTAGTTTTTGGGACAAATATATATTTGTTATTTTCATATATCTAATTTAAATATTTATAAGGATATTAACAATTAAAAAAATTTAATAGACGTATATCCACAACTAGCCGGGGGTGGAGGAATATTTAACAGTCCAAGGGCAGCTTGGGAAATTCGCAAGACAGGGCCCCACGCGTCCAACCCCCTTGCGTTGCGCGTGTGAATCACGTAGAGTGCAAGGGCCCCACGGGCAGTGTCGCTAGCGCCCTGAGCGGGGCCCGCGGCACAGTGATGCGCGGGGTGTTGGTTCGAAAATCTCGTGGCGGGAAAGGAGGCGACGTCGCCCTCGCGACGCGGTGCGTGACGCGCGTGGGAGAGGGGAGGGGAGGGGAGGGGAGGGGACAGTTTTGCTTTCGTTTCGACGCTCCTCTCTCTCTCTTCTATACCACCCGATCTCGGTATCTCTAAACCTTTCGATCTCACGATACATGACAGAATAAATCAATAATCTCTTTGCAGTATCGCTTATCATTATCTAAAAAGGATCTAAAGACAGAGAGACCTCGCAGGATTTGTTCTGTGTGGCGTGTACCGGTGTAGATAGAGGTGGGTGGGAGTGGGGCCATACCGTGGCACAGCACGCACGGATCTAATGGGTTTCAGACCGTACTCCAAAGTACACCGTGCAGTGTTATTCTAGGCCGTATTTTATTGGACTTGTGAAGTTATAGGCTCATGGTTATCGTTGCCATCGGTTTGTCTCTATAAATGGCACCAAAGACAAGGAGCGAGCGTTGACTGTTAGTGATGATCCGGTACATACAATTATTTAGAAAAAGAACTAAATTTTATTTATTCATTATGATATATATACAAAATTATCGTTAAGAATCTTACATCTTAGGATGGGATTCTCCTGGTATAGAAAAAAAGTACTATAACAATATTCATCCGTACTAATTACTCTACAATGTCGAGATTGTTTATATGTTCTAGATCAACATCCGCTTGATGTGGTAGCATCGATGGCTACGTGAGGCAAATGGAACAACAACGGTGCACGGTGTCATGGGCACGCTTAGCTGAACGGCATTGTGGAGCGTTAGCTTGGTGCGCAACATCGATGTTGGTGAGTATGTACTCTTTAGATTCCATTATCTATCTTTTGGCATCTCTTTTATCTCATCTTTCTCTGAATACGAGGATAGCATGTCATGGTGTCGTGGAAAGGCACCTTGCTGTGTGTTGTATCTGCTGCGGGCCCATTGAGCCTATTTCGTGTCATGCCGGCCCAAGCACAAATCATGTAGACATGTCACACTGTGTCGCCTATCGTGTTCAATCACGAGACTCAGCACAGTCCTATCATTCGTGATGCGTCAGCTCGGCCCGCACATATGCTTGTCATGTCGTCTGTCTGCCGTGCCATAGACTAGCCCAACAAAGCCTGGCCCAACCCCCACCTTTAGGTGTAGGGCGTGTGCTCTTGCTACTTAAAGCAATACTTCCGTTCACTTGTGCAAAATCCGCCTTTTATCAACGTAGATGCGACGCAACCGCACTAGTTATAATTAGACAGAATTCCTGTGCAGTTCAACGGAAACCGTAACTTAATCAATTTCCGATCATTCGCACTGTTCAATCGAAGGAACTAGCGGTCTGGATCACTGAAAAGTCCTCAACTACAGTGTATTCTAAATAGTATTAACTATCACTTTTTGATCAAACGGTCGAACTGTAGCTGCTAAAGTTACGTTGTTCCTGCTACCACTGCGTTGGATCTCTGTCTGTTGTGATCAGACACGAGCTAGCTAGCCTCTCTTTTATTTCTGAGGCAATGACCAAGGCATTCAATTCAACACTGCGTAATTTGTGGTACGTCCATATTACGTGCGGAATCTCGCAACAAACGTTTGCTGGTTCAGCCTTACATCATCACAGGTAGCGGTAGCGGTACTACTTAGCGCTACCGGTGATCGGGTTAAATCTCTTTCAGTCTCCATCTTCGGTGGAGAAAAAAGGCCAGGCATGCACACGGTGGCGCTGTCGATGGTCCTGGCCGGCGAAAAGCACTGCACGTACGTGTCAGGTTAAGAGCAGCAGATAAACTCATGCATTCGTTAATTCGAGTGGTTGGCGAGTCGCCAATGGCGACTGGCTGGCCGGTTAATTGATCCGTCTCCAAGACAAAATCGATAGTACGATCAAGATCGATCTTCACTGAGACACTGACAACCTATTTCCGCATGCACGGAAAATTTCCCAGCTTCCAGATGAAGGGCACACACATTCCTGACACGACGGCATACTAAAACGAGAACATGGCTATTTAGAATCGAACCCTGGAATGTCGTCTGATTTTTTTAAAAAAAGAAAAGCCTCCAAAATTCCTCTGGTTCCAGGTAGGGCATTTCCGGATATGTGTTGGTTCACAAATCACGTGTGCGTGTGTAAAAACCAGATATGAATGATGCTGATTTCTTAATTAGCATGTACAATACATATAGATTACCGCTGCCTATATCATCTGATAACATATCATTTATAGACATGCTCCCCAATGGATAACTCATGCTTTAAAATAAACTCTCATTTATGATCTCCTCTTTTTTCTTCCCATACACAATCCCTTTTTGATTCTTGTACTTGTGTAGAAATGGTTTCAATTAAAAAGACGGCTCAACTCTCTAGATCATTAACTCTCATCCACATCATTTTTTATCCTACATAATTAACTATGGAAACTATCCTAGTATCCCATTGGGACATGCTCTTAGCATATCATAATAAATGTAATGTCCGCATAAACAAGATACCATTACTAGGGAACTGTACAGTCTGTACATCACCAAAAAAAAAAAATGTCATGCAGGCAGAGAGTGAAGAAATGCACAAGCAGAATGACACATGGTGGCTGATGATATCTGCCGAGGAGGAGAGAACGTCTGAACTTGGAAGTTTCTCATCAGGTTTGTTGTCAATTGTCCACTTTTTTCTCTAGCTCGGGTTTGTTGTCTCCGACGCCATCGGCGAGGGCCGCCACTTTCTTCTCGAGCTCAGGTTTGTTGGCACCGACGAGCTTGTCCAACTGCTTCCCGTTCTTGAGGAAGAAGAACGTCGGGGTCGCTCGGATGTCCCACGACGAACTGAAGTCCTGCCGAAACATTCGAGAGAGGGTTACCGCTTTCACCATCGAAATTAATATCTGGTGTAATTTTTGATAAAAAAAAAAGTTCAGATGAGAAAAGCATCAGAGCATATCAATTGCTCTTAGGCGGTCAGAATAGGCACCTAAGGAGTTTCTCCAAAAAAGATTTTGAAGGGCATTATCAATTGTGTAGCGCATAGTATGTGATCATTTCTGAACAAGTAACAGGTCGCTCACAAGGTTTAAATGTAGAATAGCGAAGTACAAGACTACAATTTGACTAATGTTGGAGCATTGTTGAAAAGTGACGTAAACACTGTTGGCTCTGAAAGAAATAAGGGTGTCTTCAGGAATTAGAACACCGAGAAGCCCATAGAAAATAAGCCACTGGCATATAAGAGGGGATAAAGATTCGGAAAACATTGGTTACCATTAACTCGTCGACATCCACTGTCAAGAACATGAGTTGGGGGTATGTCTGTGACATCTCAGCATAAACTGGTGAAATGACCCGGCATGGCCCACACCAGGAAGCACTAAAATTTGCAACCACCTACAAAAGATTCATCAATTCATCATTTATAATACAAATCATACCAGTCAGAATAAATGCCACACTTTATTAATAAAAAACTAATGTATCAGTTTTTTCCCACCAAGATGGTATCTCATTAGCCTGACCACAATGGGCACAATTTTCTGCAGTGGATAGCATATGTGCCTGGGAGTACAAATACTTGTATTGTTGAATGTGCCCTTTTCAGCAGAAAGTTAGATACTCAAAACATAAAAAAAAAAAAAACTATGAACACTGCAACTTAAAGGGAGGAGGTTTTAAGCCTGTCGATATAAGCAATATGGACACCTTTTGGGATCGATCAATTTGGCCAATTCTTAACTGTCAGGAGTGACTAACGCCTGCCCATTTTTATTTACACAAGATGGCAAACCACTCTAAAAATATAAAGTATACTACTATTTTTGTAGGTTGAAGACTCAACAGAAAATAACTTCATTGTACATTTCCTAAACCAACACACTGCAGTGGCTATCAAACCTGCAACCTCTAAGAATGATAAAATGATTTTCTAGATGAGTTTATCCAGGTTTTCCTTTGTGTTATCAGATTTTGAACAAATCCTACCTCTGTTCACTCGGGTCTGGGCTACTTACTGTTCATATCATACACAAATAGACCTGTTTCCATATTCTCTTCAAATAAACAGGAAAAACAGCATGACAGCGTATTTGTCTACACATTTGCATTGTTTCCCATTTCCCAAGAATGAGGGCATGATGATCAGCTTGAGACAGATACAACTAAAAAAAATAGTTTTTTTTGGAACAAATGTAAACTGGCATGCTAGACTTATGTATACAGATTGTGGATAATGTGAGGAACTTCAAGTGTGCCTCATACCCTATAGTAAACATGTCGTTTCTCCAAGACATGGATACGTTTACTTACAATTTTCCCATCCTTGTTTGCCTCTGCAATTTTTTGGTCCCAATTCTCCGTGCTTGTTATGACATGCACATTGCCACCTTTGAAATCGATCTTCTCTTCATCATCAGTGTGTTCCTGTCCAGGAAGAAAACATGAGAAGCACTGGGAAGTGGAATCTACATGTGGATTATAAAACAAACACCAACAAAATTGCATGGTGTTCAGTCATATAGAGTTGATTGTGTTCAGAAGAAGGCTGACTTTTCCCATGCAGCATCCCATAGTGAACTTCAACGAACAGAACCAGGAAACTACTCTCAACAAGTGACTCCTGGACAAGCTGTAAATTCCATCAGAGTCTGGTTCAAACAATGAAGTGTATCTGAAGCTAAGACAAGAACAAAACTCACGCAACATTAGGCCACGATCAACAAAAGGGTTGTCGATGAACGAGAATTCAGGTACATGTTCAAGTGACAACCTCCCGATCAAAAGCAATACTACTAAGTCTCTACCCACTATCCAACTTCAAAACATCTGCCACTGTAAAGATCATAGGACTAACCTGCTAATTCCTAAATAACTACTAAACGTATCAACGACAGAAAGAGTTTTAATCCTAGTTGATCGTACTGGCACTCTGGTAGGTCATCATTCAAGACCAAACTTCAATCACCTCCATACCACAACAATCTGAAAATTATGGAGTCTAATTCAACCTAGCTACTCTCCAAGATCTAGAGTTCAGCAAAATTGGAATCAAGAAGGCAAGAATTCACGGTCGCCAACCAACCAAGAAACATCAGGAATCCATGGCCATGAATTCAGGGCATGGAGAAAACTATTAGCTCCCAATAACCGCATCGATCTGCACAGACCAGGCGGATTCGATTAGACTTGAACCTAGAGCGATTTACCTGGAATCGGAGAGGTGGGTGTGGCGCCAACGAAGACCCAAAGCCGCAAGGACGAACTGGCAGAGTTGGGGAAAGTTGCTAACTTGCTATACTTGCTGTACTAAATAGCTTGTTACTTGCTCTGTATATATGACACATTTTTTTTTAATAATTTCATTCATAAATATATAATGTACAAGAGTTAGTGCGATGTTTCCTTTATATCCTTAATAAATATCTAAATCTACTTAATATTCTTTATACGTATGTGTTAAATATAGTAAAAAAGAAAATATATCATGTAAACTTAGGCTAAGTGAGTACTAGTATAAAACTCCCCCGATACTTGCCGTCACATGTACTCACGTGGACGCATTAGCAGGCGGTAATCGCCACCTTCTTCTGTAATCAATGACGAGGGCATATGCTTTACGAACCGTGCTAAAGAAAATGGAAAAGAATAGGAGAGGATAAAGGTGAGTTGGACTGTTGTCCATTTCCTTGGATGTTAGCTGACAGCGACGTATGTGGAGACGACCACCATCACCATGTAATCCAATGTCTTGTTCTGGCCGGCTGTGCTGTACAGCTTGTACTGTGGCAATGCAATGCTCGAGATTATCTGGGATAAGGAGAATTTTACGTATGTCATTATAGAAACTCTTCCCGTTTAATCTAGCCTATGTTCTATTGGCGATTTGAGAGTATCAGCTGGAGCAAAGAAGCATCTCTCTACCTTCGCGTGGTACATTCTCCATGCGTTTGTTTTATGTATGAATGCTTTGGATCGTAGCACATTGGTAACTTGCGCAATCAAAGTGTTTCCTTTGCAACAAGAACATCAGTGTGTAGATTTCAGTCTTGAAAGTCTGAAATCTATTTGTCTGAAACACATCACCTGAAAAAAAACTTCATAGAAGCGATGTGTTTGTGTCGTGTTGTCAGCTTATTATAATAACCTATTGTAGACATCCATGTACGACTATTGTAATAATCATATACAACTGCTGAAGCAGAACAGCAGCGTGGCACAAAAGAGAGCTGCCTTGCTGCATGGCCTACCAAGCCAATAGGTACAAAATGTGACGAGAGCATAGCAATACTGCAACATCTACCAACAAACACATTGGCTCGAGGAATCTGAAAGCACCACGGATCGGCAGCAAAAAGGCTAACCATTAAGCAACCACGAAGTTACGATGCACTCCGAAGTAATCCGTTGAGGAGTAGCCAAGCTATGACTTTCTCGACACGCTGTGAATGGTGAAGGCAAAATTGCCTCTCTGAAACTCACACGCAATCTTCTGTTGATGTGGAAACGCTGATTGCTACCTTGTGAAGGGAAACCAAAAAAGAAACGCACAACACGAAAAATTGATGCAGTAAATTGTGTCAAGTGGTTTTCTCCAGATTATCGGCTTCTCGCCGCCTCCGCTCTTCAGCCTCCTCACACCTTAATGCTTCGGCTTCCTCTTCCTGTTGCATTCTCTCAGCTTCCTCACGCTCCCTAAGTTCATCCTCTGCATCCTCTCTTTCATCAAGATAATCAAACTCCTTCTCTGCAGCCATAGCTTTTACTATAGGATCTTGCAGCTCAAATATCAAGCCCCCACCCACCTTGTACTCCTGCTCGTCACCGACAAGGAATAACCACTGATCAGGCCCTGGCACCATCGGTATGTCAACAGCAAGTAACTTCACGTCATACTGCAAAGGAATTATAATGAGGTCAGAAGACCTGCTGTCATGGAGAAATATAAACATTATAGCAATAGCACTCATTTGCTCACTGTCTCAAGCAAGCTGGCATCAGTTTTCTCCACAGAGTAGTAAAACAAGTGCTTTTTGGATGGCATAGGGACAGCAAAAATTGACAGGCCAAAAGAGAACTAGCTGGATACAATGCCAAGGAGTGACGAACAAAACTAAACTTTGTATGCAAAACTTCATTCATTTCTACAAATGAGCTGTCAACAATTCTCCACAAACATAAAATAGTGCCATTAAATTCGGAGAAAACAAAATTTTGCTCTACAATAAGAAAGACTCAGAGAAAGGGAAATATGCTTCATTTAACTCTGCTTTTGCAACATTTCTAAATACTTTCATGCATTCACTAAAGTTGCAGTACTTTAATTATATCATGCACATAAGTTCCGGATTTTTCAATCTAGAGGCACTGAAGTAGTGTTTGTTACAAAAAAAATAGAGAAAGATAATTTAAATACCTGTCCCTTTTTCTTTTTGACTTCAACACTTACAAGACCCTTTCTTTCTGATCCTTTGATGGGGAAGATAAGAAAGCATCGTTTGCCACCAAGCCTAAATTTTAAGTCCTTTAGTTTAGGCCCCCCTCCAGACATAACGTATGCTCTGGCGTCCTTACTAGTTAAGGGTGCACCCATGACTTCTAGGATTGCAACAGATGTATTGAGCTTTGTCATTGCAATCCTGTAAACCTTATCAGGATTTATGGCAAACCTTGCACGTACATAGATACCCTATAACAAACATAAACAATTGAAATAATTTGCTCCCCCAAAAAAGAGGCATCATCTGTCAAGCAAAGTTGCATTCAAAAGCTTAGATTGTCGATTACACCATTTTATGAGTACTCAAGATTATAATACAACGGAGAGGCCATATTAATATTAAAAGACTTCGCGATTTCATCATATTATTAATATGGCCTAGGGCACTAGCACCAAAAATGATGTAAACAAGAAGGCAAGGGATGATGTTATAAGTGTGCCTATCTACTACTGTGGCTGCATAATAAACGTCTATTGATATTTTTTGAATAGATGATACTTTTTCAGGGTATAGACTATCTTTTTGTTTCCCTACATGGTATCTGCATAACAATTCTTTATTAATATCCACATTGTGAATTGTCATCCATAGTCCATGTTTAAATGTGAATTGAAGATCTGCATCGACCCGAAAGTGGAATGAGACAACACATTTACACTATGAACAATAGCTGGTCAAGTTGGTTCTTAAGCAAATCAATAACCAAGGTTTTAAGTACACAGAATAAAAGTAATGCCTGGTGCCCTGATGTTAGTTCAGTTGCAATGCATATCCCAGAAGACATTCTTCACATGTTTGTTATGGCATGTACCACACTCAGGCATGTCAGTCTTGCGTATAATTCTACATAATGTATTGCTTTGAAGACCCGTCAAGGTGAAGGGTGGCAATTTAGGAAGTATGACATATACATGATACATCTATGGACAAAACATTGGCATTCCAAGAAATGAACCACCTAGAATCATCTTGAATATCACCTAGAATACTTCATGAAGTCATATCATGAACTTAGCCCCGTGGCATTCCTATAAACTCTTCACCACATGTACTGATGTACATTATATCGTAGTTAGTTAGTCTATAGCTAAACCGGGAAGAGAAGACAGAAGAGCACTGACAGCGAATGCGACAATGGCGGTGGCAAGGGCGAGGAAGCCGTACCTGGCCATGCCCTCGGAGAGCCCGACGAACGTGCTGGCGATGCCGAACATAACCCTCCACAGCGCGATGCAGACGACGACGGCGCCGGCGCCGACGAGCACCATGTAGTTACGCCTCCAGAAGGCCTCAACTTAAACCCCACGGCCTCCTGGTACCGCGCCGCGGAGCTCCTCGCTGCCTCAACCGGCCACCTCAGCCCCTTCACCCCCTGCCCCAGAGGAGCCAGCTTCTAGCCGCCGCTCGCGACCGAACGAACCCCGCCCACGAGCCGCTGCGCCTGCCGCGGCGACACCAGCATGTGCCGTAGCCCCGCCTCAGGACGCGTGGTGGTGAAGGAACGGAAGGAGGAGGAGGTGGGAGGTGTCAGGATCCAGAAGTAATCTGAACCCAGACGCCTCCGATCGAACCAAACAACAACAGGAAATCCACAGCAAAACACGATCGAGGCGGAAAAGTATAATAAAACGAGATGAACACTAGAAGCTAAACTAGAGGAGACTACTTTGTTTTCTGGCAGCAATGCTTTCCCCATTCTTCGATTCACCTTTTATAGCCAAAAGTTTTACAGCCTTTAGCAGTAAAAACAGACAATAACTTGAGTTACTCGGACAGTAAACGTAAAAACGAAAATGAGAGACTACAGCAACAAGTCTTTTTGAGTTTGTGTTTGCTCAGCCGTTGGATGACACAGTAAAACACATTAGTAAACCTCCACCACAAATCGCCCCTTGAGTGAACCCAGCAAAATGAGCGGCCACAGCGCAGACTTCACTGTTTTTCTTCCTCCTTCACACTTCAGGCGCTGACAATTCCCCCTCCTTGAAACAGCGCTAGTCCTCAGGCTGAAATTCCAGAAACGTGGACCGAATGAAGGTAATATCTTCCCAAGTAGCATCATTCTTTGACATATTCATCCACTGGATCAGCCATTGAGCTACCACTTCTCCCTTCCTGCGAATAATTCTGCGATCTAAAACAGCCACTGGTGCCACTTTAATTCTACCTTCCGCGTCCACCAGAGGCAAGCCGGGTAATGGAATGGCTTTGTGACCCAGATGCTTCTTGAGCTGGCTGACATGAAAAACCGGATGTATGGTAGCTTCGGACGGCAGCTGAAGTTCATAAGCCACTTCTCCAAACTTGCAGATGATTCTAAAAGGCCCATAGAATTTGGAACGAAGCTTGAGAGATCCTCTAAGACCAAATGCATTTTGCCGGTACGGTTGCATTTTAAGGTACACCATGTCTCCAACATTGAATTTTCTTTCGGTTCTCTGTCTATCCGCAAAATGCTTGATTCTGTGTTGTGCAGCCAATAAATTCTCCCTCAATCTCTTCATCATTTCTCCTCTTTCTTCAACTGTCACCTGGGCTTCCTCAGTGACATTGCAAGGAATAACAAGTTCTGCCACCTGGGGTGGATGATATCCATACAAGGCTTGAAATAGAGTTAAGTTCAAAGAAGTATGATAGGTAGTATTGTACCACCACTCAGCCAATGTCAGCCACATTATCCACTTTTTCGGTTCAGATAACACCATAGCTCTTAAATATGACTCTAAACACTGATTTACCCTCTTGAGCAACATGTCACGAATGATTTCCTCCAATGAATTCCGTTGGTAATGAGGTATTTTATAAGGTCTCAGATTTGGTGGATTTGCCCCATCTTTCAAATGAATGCAATGATCACAATCCCGTTTAGGAGGTAAACAATCTCTCTCAGCAAAGACATCTTCGAACTTTTGAAGAATCCCCTTTACTTCTGAACATATCTTTGGCTGTTGCCTCAGTGGTTCTGCTTCCAGCGAGTTAATGTGGATAAAAACCCCCAGTGTCTGTTTTTGAATTGCCTTCTGTAGCTGTCCAGCATATAGACTACAAGGAGCCATGTGACGGGTGTAATCAGGAATTTGGACCCATTTCCCTTCTTTCCTGATGGTAATCATTTTCTCCTTTAGATCTAAAGTAACTGGACTATGTTCATAAATCCACTCTGCCCCCAAAATAATATCATAATTTACTAACTTGATCAGTTTAAAAGTGGTGATGAACTTCATCTTGTGAATTGTATACTGAAAATCAGCAATTTGAGCTTCGGACCTGAGCTCTCCTCCCCCTGCCACCATAACCCTTTTACTAGGAATAACACTGAAATCATATCCATTCCTGACTGCATGCTCACAATCCATAAAGGAGTGGGTGCTCCCACTGTCCACCAGGGCTACCGATTTTTTATGACCCACCTGGATGATCAAGGAAAAAGTAGTCGGACCAGTAAGACCTTGTACTGCATGAAGGGACAATTGCATCAGTTGTTCATTTGGTTCAGTTAGCTCTTCCCTCGCAGGATTCCCAGGAGCAGGCTGATACCCAGACTCAACAAGACCTTCAGCCTCATCCTCTTTATCTGCATCATATTCACCTTGTATCATAATGGTATGCAAGGCTTTCTTCACTTTGCAGTTCAGATTGTGACCTGGTGTCCATGGCTCACCACAATGCCAACAGGTTCTATTTACTTTCTCAAATGTTGCTATTTTGGTTTCCTCCTTCTGTTCTCTATTCGGCTGCATCTTCACATTATCTTGCTGGTTATTAGTTTTGTAGCTAGTAGTGCCATGACTTTGCTTCCGGGCTATGGATGCCTTCTCACATAATTTAGCATACCAATAAGCTTCTAATAACCCCTTGGGCTGATGGCGGCTTACCTCATACTTGATTTCTTCTTTCAACCCTCCGATGAAGCAACTCAGTAAATAGGTTTCTTGCAAGTAGGGATGATCCCTCTTAACCAGCTCTACACACCTCTCAAAATAATCGATATACTTTCCCACATTGCTCAGATGCTTGACGTTCTGCAACCTTTCCACAGCTTCGTGAGCACTTCCATCAGAGAACCTGTCACACAGAATGGCACAAAATTGAGGCCAGCTCAAAGACTGCCAAGGTATTCCAATCCCTTTAAACCAGGTATGAGCTCTTCCCGTAAGATGCCCCGAAGCCAAATTAACCCACTGATCCACCGGGGTTCCTGCCATCTCATAAAATTTCTCACACTGCTCTATCCACCCAATTGGATGTTCTCCACTGAATAAGGTCAATTCTAGCTTGGGTCCCTTGATAATTGCCTCAGCATACTGATGCGGACTGCTACTATGTCCTGGATAAGTATTCCGTTGAGATTCCATGAGGTGGATACCCGGAAAGTGATTGAGAGGCGTCAGCAATTCTCCAGGAAATACTGCACCAGTTCCCGTGTTCTGATTCAGTACCGGATGCTGATATATGGGAGATGGTAACTGATAACCAGCTTGTCCAGCTCTTAATTGCTGATATACATTTGTTCCAGGTCCAAAATTTGTACTGCTTTGCATCGGAATTAGTTGTGGTGTTGAGTGTGAACTAAACCCAATATTTCCCTGTCCTCCATACATTCCCATGTTGACTTGAGATGCATTACTGATTGCAGCAGTATAAACTGGAATAGGGTTACTATGGCTCATTTGATTTTCGGACTGATACACCTGATTAGGTTGTAGTAAGGGTACTGCAGAAACCATTACCTGTGGGTTTCGCAGATGCTGGCCCGAAATGCCCAACTCATCCATCCCGGTGGCCTTGCGACCAAGATCTCTTGATTCCTCCACAGGAAGCTGCGACTTGAACAAGAATGCTTTGATTTCAGCAACATCCGTTTTAAGTACCTCCAGATCAGCCAGCCTCTCCTTGATCTTCTCAATCTCCACCCGATTGCTCCTGACCGTGGCTTCCTCAACCAACTCCCCCGAAGAAGAAGTCCCAGCCGACATACTGCTCCACCAAATAACTCGATCGAGGGATTTTACGGTTTCCCAACCTCAGATCGATCTTCCTCCGCCCAACCTTCGCTCTGATACCAAAATGTCAGGATCCAGAAGTAATCTGAACCCAGACGCCTCCGATCGAACCAAACAACAACAGGAAATCCACAGCAAAACACGATCGAGGCGGAAAAGTATAATAAAATGAGATGAACACTAGAAGCTAAACTAGAGGAGACTACTTTGTTTTCTGGCAGCAATGCTTTCCCCATTCTTCGATTCACCTTTTATAGCCAAAAGTTTTACAGCCTTTAGCAGTAAAAACAGACAATAACTTGAGTTACTCGGACAGTAAACGTAAAAACGAAAATGAGAGACTACAGCAACAAGTCTTTTTGAGTTTGTGTTTGCTCACCGTTGGATGACACAGAAAACACATTAGTAAACCTCCACCACAGATCGCCCCTTGAGTGAACCCAGCAAAACGAGCGGCCACAGCGCAGACTTCACTGTTTTTCTTCCTCCTTCACACTTCAGGCGCTGACAGGAGGGAAGGGGAAGCGGAGGGGGATGGGGCCTAGAGCAGAACGGAAAGCGGCGGCGGGGGAAGGGTGGAGGGGGAGGCGGCGGTGCAGGGTGTGCAGGGCTCGCCGCGAGGAGAGCGCGGCCGCCATGGGAGAGTGGGGATCGAGATCGGGTTCGCACGCGACGTTGGTTTGGTACTTTGGTTCATTGGTAGACTTTTTTTATTGCTATTATTATTAATCACATTTCCATGCGTTACAACAGAAACTCAAATTACGATAAAAAAATTCATTATAAAGAACATTAATCCTATCTAAATGATACTGTTTGCTTTAAATATGCAATGATTGAATGTTTAAATCAATTCATTGCAGCATACAAATTACAAACACCTGTTTACAACACGAGCCTGAAATTATCTTTAACTAGATTAATGCTCGTGCGTTGCTACGAAAAATAAAATTGGTAACGAAACATAAAAATCAAGCAATAAAAGAAAATTTGCTACAAGATCAAACATCTATTTCTCCCGATTACAAAAGTTTTTACAGTTTCTTCTTCGGTATGAATTAAAACCAAATATATTATACGTAGCAATATATATTACCAATCTCAAAAATCAATCATTTTTATCCCTTTTTGCAATTTATATTACCAGCTTGTATTCCTCTTCCTCTCGCCATGCCCGCAGCACGCGCTCCTCGGCGCCGTCGACCTCGTCTTCCTCGTTGCCTTGCTCGTCCTCGTCATCCTAGCATACAAAGAAAGAAACTGAATAGTTCACGCGAACACATTTAGATGATAACACCATCCTAGCAAAATATGCCAGCTTCACATCACACCTAGAAATTTTGGTAACAAAATTAGTTCCATTCGCTAGTAAGATTCAAAAACCCTGCTTATAGAAATAAAAGGTAGAGCTTTGTGCTACTTTTGTTTCCCTTCACGACCGATCTAATTTGAACCGGTGGTTGAGTTGGAATTTCTCCTACGAGCTAGTTCAAGTTGCAAAAACAAGAAGAACACAAGCCATTTTGACTCGAGGTTAGAGAGAAAGGTAAGATCGATTAGAGAGGGAGGGCAGGGGTGGAGGGTTCGTCGAACCTGAGCGATGTGCATGTGGCCGGGGGGCTCGAATCCATCGTATTAGACGGGGACGGGCTTGTTCTGCAACAGCCGCATGAGCTCGTCCTCCTGGATGCACTCATCCCCGATGCTCCGCAACGTCGCGAATCGCTTCTCCAGGCTCATCGCCGCCACACCCCTCGCGAGGCCCTCCACGGCACCAGCGGAGGAGGACATCACAGAGTCGGTGGCTGTGTCGGAGGCAGGCGAGGCATCCATGGATGCGGTGGCGATTGCAATGCCGAGCGGTAGCACGGGCACGCAGGCGTTGATTATCAGGCAGCAATCACAAAAGAAGAAAAGATCCGCTTTTTTGGGAAGGTGAGCACAATCTATTTTTTTAATGTGAGCACGTGAGAAGTGCGTGAGGGGGGGGGGGGGGGGGGGGTTGAAGAACGGATGATTGTCACCAACTCCTAATTAAAAATAGTAGAGATTTTTTGCTTGTGCTTTTGGTATGTATGGTGTAGCTTCTGAAGTAGTACTTCTCTAGTTTGTGACTAAAAAAGCCTGTTGTAATATTTGATCTTAGCCTTTTATTTAATCCTCATATTATTTTTGGTATTCTCAATTTAATCGCAAACAAGATGGTTCCACCAAGCTAACTATACTTTTATTATGATCAAATTGAGGGTTTGTAAGGAAGGGTTTGCCTCCCTGCACCACTTGGCTCTTTTGGCGCTTATTCACACCTATTCACACCTCTCGATGAAAAACACATATCCCTTACTTAGGCCCCTTTTGTTTCGTTTTTTTCACCAGCTTAAAGCAAAAAAAAAAAAAAAATTAAAGCAGAAACAAATGACTAACTTTTAAGTTGGGTTTAAAAAACCTAAAGTCTCCATATAACTATAAGCTAAAAACTAGATGAGAGGTATTTTTTGGGATGAAATAAACCTTTGCCATTTGAAGTCTTCAAAGTTACCTACCAAATACCATCGTATATAAACTCAAGAATCTTTCTCCCATCTCCTCATTTCTCCTCCTCTTCTCTCTCTCCCTTGTGCTACATGCGTTCTGCCTCCGTCGCTCCGGTCTTTGTCGTCCCCGACCTCCTCTCTCCTCCACCTCCTTCCTTCTCCGCCGACCCGAATCCGACGCAGCGCGAGTTGAGGCAGTCGGATCCGACCTTGAAGCAACAGGAGGCTCTAGGGGTCTGAGAATATCATAGGTGGAGCCGAACGGACCCGACCATAACGCAGCGGGAGGCGATCAGATCTGGCGTGGCGCAAGTGGAGGTAGCTGTACCCGAGGGTGGAATGGCAGGAGTTAGCCGGATCAAAAAGCTACACCATCCAAACCATTAAAAAGTTAGGATACCAAACAACATATCATGGCTTAAAAATAGACGCCTTGAAAGCTCATTAAGCCAAAAAGCTAACTTTAAACCAAAAATAAAAAAACCTAAGCCGAAATAAACATGACCTTAAGGTTTGTTTGAATGTGTTATCTTCTCATGTTTGTTCTATTCTCAATAATGGATAGTTAAATAACGCTACAACAGGGATGAGAAAAAGATCAATATACTAGAAACTTTTGCAAGTTATCCGAGTAAACATTATATTAGGATTTGATACGAGGGAAATGGAATAAAGTAGCACAAATAAGGGGAGCTACCTAAAGAAAACTACAATTGTTGTGTTAAGTTGTCAAAACTTAAAATTACAGCTCAAATTATCCAGTCTACTTGGACCTATGAGCCTCGGCCTTCATGGGCTCGGTCCAACTCAATCGTAGCCAAGCCCACGTCACCGCACACGCCACCCCTCGCTCTCCTCTCCATATATTAGCCCCCCCCTCCTCCGCCTCTCCTCCGCGAACCGAACCGCCCAAAGGAGGATCTCGGCGCGCCTTCCTCGGCGCCTCGCCGCCCCCGTCACCGCCGCCATGGGAAGTAATAAGCCCATGCGTCGTTGCACCCTCCTCCCTCTCGTCTTACACATGCGCTGAACGATGCTGCATACGCAACCGCCTAGCATACAGGGGGTAGGGCGTTGGAGCCCTGGTGCCGTTCTGTGCGCCGCGTCATGCGAAACCTGACAAAGTTTTGAGTTTCGTTTCATCTACTTGTACTGATTTGCGGTGTTTAGCTTCCGTCTTGCTGTGTCCAGGCGTAAAACGCGACGGGCGCCATGGCAATCCCTCTGAGCTCTGATCACACGGAAACATAAGTTTCTTGTTGTTTTTCCTCCGCGCGCGCGCTTCGTTAGTAGTACTAGTGTGTCCAATTTGTGAGGAATGAAGAGTTCACCAAGTTTCAAGTGCAAGAGTGCGGGTAGAATCGTGCCTGACGATGCCAATGCTAAGGTGGCAAAATAAAAATTGTTCCAGTAACTTCCCGTATTCTGTCTCTGCCTGCGCGTATGTTCTAGTGTTCTCTGTTTAGCATGCTCAAGTCCTACCTGAATGTACTGCTTTCCTAGCTGGTTGTTGGTAGCTTAATCATTACCTGCTTGTTGATTTATGTATCAGCGAGTAGGTTTGTCTAGGACTTGCTTCTGTTGATTGTGCAGTTAATTGGTGTCCATGGTCCCTTTGCTAATCGTGCCCCTGGGAGGCTGGGAAGGCGTTTCCTGCCGAAGAACGATTTTGCTTCAGCTAGTCTAACCATATGCATGCTAGAACTCAATGCTGGGCGATGTCTGTCAGCTTGACCAGGGTTTACTTTGGTAGTTTTCGGTTCCTAAGTTCGATGTACAGAACCTGATTTATGTATATCTACAGTATCTCACTAGTATCTTGTTTGAGCCCGTTCTGTGGATGCCACAACTCTTCCAAACCACCATGCTTTCATCTATTTCATTCATGAATGGTTACGTCTTATGCATGAAGTACGAACACCTTGGATTATCCGCAATGGGTATCTTTCAGTAGCATATTCTTTTCCTGACGAAAGCAACTGAACCATGCCTTTCTCCTGCGTCGAAGCCACAAACACGAGGAAAGAAAAGGCACGGCTCATGGCCGGCCCTGCGGTATCTCTGCTTCTGCACGTTGGGTTGTACAGCTTGGACCCTCCTCCTCCTCGTTGCCTCTGCTTCTGCTTCTGCTTCTGCTTCTGCATTGAAGTGTGAGCTGCACAAAGATACTGTAGATCTGGTGCTGGATCTCGGATGCTGGCAAGCAACGAGGAGGCGACGAAGGAAGCAAGCAATCGCGACATAAGCATTCACACAACCGACGGCATGATTGCCTCGAGGCAGCTTCTTCAATGCCCTCTGCGACGGTAGTAGGTGAGGCTGTGTGCTCTGTGTGTTGCAAGACAAGGATATCAGCAGAACCCCCAAGCATCCTCATTGATGTTGCCATGCCATTGTTGGTCCCCCTCGATCTTTGATTGGAGCAAGGGAGATAAAATTAATGTCACCGCAAGTATAAGCAAAGTGAAGCAATGATCCAAGGAGGGGTTATGCAAAAGTCTCCCAGAGGTGTGTGCCGTGTGCCGGTTTGGTTCTTCTATTCAACGCTACAAATATTGTAGAGACGACGATGACGACAACAACAACAAAGTTTTTAGTCCCAAGCAAGTTGGGGTAGACGCTAAAGTTGAAACTCAAAATGATCCGCCAACAAAGGGAAAAAGAGATAGACGAGGAAGTAGAACAAAGCTTAAAACTATATCAATACGTAGCATAAAGCCTAATCAAGATTCAGACATGTGGATGGCTGCTTTCCACGCACTTCTATCCAAATCCAACTCTTTCGTACAAATATTGTAGAGAACCGATTAAAAATACAGAATCCACCAGCGTATTATGAAACTATGTGCACAAATTGCAATCATGAAATGACGATAATCCTCACCTGAGCCCGCCTATTACCGCGGTTTATACGCGCTGCGGTTGTGAAGGCAGACCCTGCCAGACGTTACGCCCATTTTCTGCCTTTCATAGCCCTACCCTCTTAAGAAAAGGATAAAACATATACCTAAGTCTGGTGCTGACTGCTGAATTTTGATGATAGCTTTCTCCAACCATATTCCCCAATATGATCAACATCGTTAATGTTGGATTATGCAATTAAGCTCCTTTTTTTAGTGTAAAACAAGGAATGAAGAACCTGAGGTTGGTGTCCGTGTATTTTCATCCCTGTCGGTGTAGAGTCTCGCGTGCTTCTTGCACGAAACGGACAACGGAAGGACCATATATCCGTGGCCATGTGTACATTCGCATCAAGAGAATCTTGTGGGTTATATATGTTTGGTGATATGGTATGGGCAATAAGATACTAAATTGGAATCAGATTACGCTAAGCTAGTACTTAAGTAGCTGTGTTAAAGAATGTTAAACCATTGTCTTCCCATGCGGTTGTCAAATCAGGTTGTTAAGAAGTGTTTTTGGCATGGTAACTTCCCTTTGGTTTATCAGTAGTTGGGTGCGTTGAGTCATTCCATTCGGCATGTTTCGTCACTTTTTCTAGCTCTGTGTGTAATAATTTTATATAAATTTGGTCTTCTTCTAAACATAATTGCAAAAATACCTCATTCCTGACCTATAAAGCGCTGCCACTTTTTAATGCTTACACAATTCAAGGATAGGACTATTTTTGCAATTGCATTTAGAAGAAAATCAAATTTACAAAAAAAATTGCCATGATAAAAAAGTGAAGATTTCCCATTTGACGTGGCAGCCACCACGGCTAGTGTGGTATTACCTCTGCCAGTGCTTATCTGGTCCAAGTGAGTGCTAACCAAGAGCTAGTTGCACTCAAGAACTCGCGGGGCTCGCCTGAATGATTTTAGTATGGATACACACACGCATATACGTTCTATGGGATAGCGTGTTCCCACGCTCCGGATGTCCTAAAACCTTTAATCAATTTTCTTGACGTGTGTAGTGAACACATATAAGAGTGTGTGCGTGTGGTGTACATGTGTGGGATGTGTGTAGTGGACACATATAAGAGTGTGTGCGTTCAGATGATTTCTCATCATATGTGTACATGTGTGAGATATGCTTGCTAGTGTGCAACCTTATACCCTGACAAAAAAATATTTTCCAAGATAGACATGAAAATATTTTGTAACGTGAGTGTTGACCACTTGATAGCAAACCCTAGCAGGTATTTTTTTTTCTTTTGCAATTAGTTCATTCTTCCTAGGTACTAATCAGAGCAGCAGTCCATCTGACATGCATTTAAACTAATCCGCGCGCGTCAAATGAGACTGCTCTCGTGGTATTTATCTTTGATTCTATTAACTATCTCACAAACCCTCTTATTAAATTACGTAACGTGTTATATTTTGAGGAGGATCAGATTCAACATGCATAGAACTTAGGTCTTGTAGGACCATTTTCCAATTTAGTGGACATAAAACCGTGCCCTTTGGGACTTGTATGCCGTTTAATAGGAAAACGGATCGTTCTGATCAATTGCTACGGTATATACGTTCTACCGACATAATGTTTTATAGAGGAATGGTCCAGTACCATGAGCTGAGGAATGGCTAAGGATAGGTCATAGGCATAGTAGCACAATGTCAATTTTCTATATGCTTTGTGTAATACCTTATCCATTAATGTGAAGACTCATATGAAGAATGTTGGGTCTAAACATAACACATTTGAGTTAACTCTTTTATACAAAGTAGGGACGAAAATATAAGTAGCGTGCTACGGTGGGTTAGGATGTTGAGTGAAATTTGATGATACCAAAGCATCAATCTTCGCTGCATGTGCGCTTAGTATATAATTCCTGTAGAGTCCGAACATAATACTTCTGGATTAACCTTTTTACACCAAATGAGAATGAAAACGTAAGCGGGGTGCTATGCATACATAGGGCTGCGCTTTGAGCGAGTTTAGGCCCAAGTGTTACACTTTGTTACGTAAGATTTTTGCTAATATAAAGAAGAGAGTATATATATTTTTTCGTGAAGAGATAACCATATAAATAGCAAAAAACAATATTGTATGAGTTATTGCCTATAATAAACATATTTTCATGATATAATTAAAAGATTGTAGGATTTTATAGATACAACATTAAAATACCATCTGTTATAGAAGTTGCCTTTAGTTTTTTCTTTCGATGATATATAAGAGTATATAGACAACAAACATATCTACTATTGAACATGCTCTGATGAAAAAAAATCCTCCAATCAGGTGCCCAAGCCTACAAATTAAATGCTTAATTAATCCGCACCAAACAAATGATTAATTAAAGGAAGAAGTCTATATAACACCTCAACTTTTGATCAAAAGTCCATCAAACACACCAAACTATAAAACAAGATATTTGACCTCCAAACTTTACAATCCGATTCAAACAACACTATGGTTTGGTTTCATATAGTGATATTGACCGTGTGGCGTAATAAGTGAGCGATTTTGCCATGTAAAATGACATGTTGGTCAAGTTAGGTCAATAATAGGTGAGACCCACAAGGCTTCTCTCCTCGCTGAGCTCCCAAACATGCTACCATGGTTGTCGCCTCTTTGTAGCTCTCTCTCTATATTTCGATTTAGAAAAGAAGCCTCCGTAAGTTCTACCTACCATTCACTTAAACTAGCTCAGAGTGTCATACTATATGGTAAAATCGCTATCTTATCATGTCACGTGGGTAATACTATTATATGAAATCGAGTTAGGATGTTTAAATTGGATTGTAAAGTTCAAATGTCAAATGTCTGATTTTTATAGTTTAAAATGCTAGACAGACTTTCCGGTATAATTTAGAATGTTATATGAATTTTTTTCTTTGATTAAACTAAAACACACAATCAATAATAATAATAAAGAAACGGACGCAGGCAAAGGACGATACATAACCAGATCCTCTCCTCTGTCCGGCTCGGTCACATTGCTCATTTTTTCACCCCCACGAAACAACAAAAACAAACCCACGCCCGAAGAAAAAAGATCAAAAAGGCGTACCGAAAAATATCTCCAGAATTTCCTCCCCCTGCGTCCGCGACAACGACGACGACGAGCACGGGACCCCTCCACCCCCTCCGCCTCCGCCTCGCCGCTTGCCTCCGCCCTTCCCCGACGTCGTCCCCGTCGCCTCCCCCCTCCGACGAGGCGCCGCTCGCCCTCCGCCACCGCCGCCGCCTCTGGAAGCTGCCATCCCGTCCCACCCAACCGATGGACGCGCCGCCCCAGCCGCCGCGGCCTCCGTCCCCACCGCCCCCGCCCCCCGCTGCCGCAGCGTCCAGGAGGTACGGCGTGCACTTCTCCGCCTCCAGCTTCATCCAGGCGCCGCTCTCCGCGCTGCTCCAGTACTCTGGCATCCTCCGCGCCGACCCCGGCAGCGGGTCCCACCAGGCGGGGGGCGGGGGAGGTGAGGTGTCGATCCGGATTGTCGGAGCCGGCGAGGTGGGGTCGTCGTCTGAGAGGGGCGAGGAGGGGGTCGTGGAGGAGGAGGGGGAGGCCGCGAGGGCGCACCCCACCGCGCCGGCGCCGGCGCCGGCGACCGGCGGCGAGGAGGGTAGCAGGGAGTCCTCGTCCTCGTATCAGAGGTACGACATACAGCAGGTGGCGAGGTGGGTGGAGCAGATACTGCCCTTCTCCCTGCTGCTGCTCGTTGTCTTCATCAGACAGCATTTGCAAGGTCGGGACCCCTTATTTTCCCTTTTCCACTAGCGCACATCGATACGTTATGTATTCGTGTGTTTTGTGCATAGATGATTGCATTTGTTTCTTTGTGTGCGAGAATCGCAGAGGAAATGGGGAATGTTGGCTAAGTTTGATTTGTTTTTTTTTTTTTTTTTTTGCAGGTTTCTTTGTGACCATTTGGATTGCGGCGGTGATGTTCAAGTCCAATGATATCCTGCGCAAGCAGACTGCTTTGAAGGTTCATGCTTGTTTTGTTGAATTTTTTGGTGTACTGAGAACTGAGTAGTGAAATAAATCCAAGTTGTTGAATGCTATCATGTGGCTTAGAGTTAATATGTTCTAATGAAAACATTTGTGTAGCAATTCTTTGAATGAATGCGATGGAGATGTTTTGATTATTTTGTCACATCACGATTGTATTGAGCATTTTCATGGATTTTCCGTATTCTAACACGTTCTCATTCCATGCTTGTGTATTAGCAACCACTAGTGCTATGCGCTGCTTTCCACTTGTGTTGTGCTGTTGTCCAAGGTTAAATTAAGTGGATTTCTTTGCTTGTTAATAACCTCTGTCCTACAGCCAACAAATGGCTATGGCTACATGTGTGTATATAAATTAATAGGCTGTCCGCTGGTTTGAGCTTTACTGCAGCAATAATCATTTCCTGAAATTGCTTGAGAGTTCTATTTGTATAGGGACTTGTGAGTATCTTCGTGTTCCTGCCTTTTCTAGCATGCTCTTAAGTTACAACAACCCGCTTGCTTTGTTGCTTTTGATCCTTTTTGAAAAAAAAATCAAAGATGTTCCGTGTTATTGACAAATGACAATATGGTGCTTAACTACAGTCCTTTTGCCATTTGGCTAATTTTGCTTGTTTTCTTCTGCTTGATGCAGGGGGAGAGAAAAATTCCAGTTCTTGTTGGGATTACAATACTATTTGCTGTCCATGTATTTGGAGTTTACTGGTGTTACAAGAATGGCGACCTTATAAGGCCTCTGGTGATGCTTCCTCCAAAAGAAATACCACCATTTTGGCATGCGATATTCATCATCTTGGTGAATGGTATTTTGCTTGAACATATCTAGTTTTTGGCACTGAGATGGCTTGTGAATTCACACTGTTGATATCAGTAAAGTCACACTGCCTGAACACATTTAGTTTTTGGCACTAGTGTTTTCATTTTTGTGATCTGCCTCAAGTGTTCACTTGGATTTACTTCATGTGGATATTATTTACAAATAAATTGGGTTGTTTTCTATCTTGTAAGTGGTAACGTGTCCTTATAAGGATGGTCATTTATATTAATGGATGACATTAATCAAATTAGCCATACTATCTTTAGAAATGGCACTTTCTTCATAAGATTTCTAGTCATGTGGCCTTTTAATTTTATGCAGATACAATGGTACGCCAAACTGCTATGGTCGTCAAGTGCATGCTGCTGATGTACTATAAGAACAGCAAAGGCCGTAGCTATCGTAGGCAGGTAGGTCATTCTACATTACTAATCCTAGATTTTATGCGGTGTATCTTGTTGTTTTTCCCTGATAGCTCCAGGTGCAGTGATTGTTTTTGCATAATTCGGGAGCTATAACCGAATTTTCTATTTGTTCAGGGTCAAATGCTAACAGTTGTGGAATATTTTCTACTTCTGTACCGTGCATTATTGCCTACTCCTGTATGGTACCGTTTTTTCCTGAACAAGGAGTATGGAAGCCTCTTTTCTTCTCTAACCACCGGATTGTATCTTACTTTCAAGTTGACATCTGTTGTGGAAAAGGTGCTATACCTTCACCATCTAATTTCAGAAGTGATAGTGTGATACTGAGTGGATGCCTTCTAACACTTTAATTGCTCTTTGTCAGGTTCAGTCATTTTTGACAACATTGAGAGCGTTGTCTCATAAAGATTTTCATTACGGTTCGTATGCAACGAGTGAGCAGGTAACTAATATGCTTTAAGCACTAAGCCGTGGTTAGTTGTCACTTGTCACCAAATGTCCAGAAGTAATAATGGCTGGCTAGTGAAATATGCATTGCATGGGACATCGCACAGTGGAGCTTTTGACGCACATTTTTTTTTCTTTACTTGACTACCTATATGGTGTGTGTTTGGATTCAGGTTCTTGCTGCTGGAGATATGTGTGCTATCTGCCAAGAAAAGATGCACGCCCCCATTCTTTTGCGTTGTAAACACATCTTCTGCGAAGATTGTGTCTCTGAATGGTAATCCACGTGCATTTGATCTTTCTTTTACCTCCTTTTGCATGGTGTTCATCGAATTCATGTTTTTGATCTCCAGACAGTCATGCATTCCTTTCTTGTTAAAACTTTCTGGATGACGGCAGGTTTGAGAGAGAGCGGACATGCCCGCTGTGCAGGGCATTGGTGAAACCAGCGGACCTCCGGTCTTTTGGCGATGGTTCAACGAGCCTCTTTTTCCAGCTATTCTAGGCAACTGAAGCCTCCTACTCTGTGCGCAGATAAGAAGGCAGATGTTAGGTGTGCGTGTGTGTTTGCCCGCACTTGCGAGCAGAGCGGCCCGGTGTGGTGCTGAATGAATCTCAACGTCTTTCCCAGCTGCAGGAGTGTGTGTTTCTGAGTGTGCATATTATCTATCCCCTGTATAGGCTCGTGCGGGATATGCTTGTGCAGATCACAAAGACAATTTTTACCTGACTCTATACGAATTTCATACAGTAAATAGGAATGAAAACACGAGTATATGAACTGTTGTGATCCTAATTCCGACAAGGCTTGTAATCAGATATGTCTAACGAATAGAAGTGAGCTCGCCAAAACATTAATTAAAGTGCGGTCGAATGTTCTGGACTGGAAGGTGACGTGCATTTTACTATCTTGGGGAGTCGTGTCATGTGTGCCTAGACTCCAATCAGTCTACGGTTCGGAATGTATTTTATCTCGTCCCTTGTGCGTCTGCCCATGGGAAGCTTGGTCTCACTCACACTCGCCGTAGTGCTACCAAAAATAAGGTGGGGATTAACTGCAGACTTGCAGTTGATGCACCCATGAAAACCAAACACTCGAAGCACACATTAATCCGAACGTGGACCATCCGATCTGAAATGTGCCACCAAGATAAATCCTCCATCCCACCTGGCACGTTTTGCCAAAACCTCCCGCCAGCTTGGGTCTCTAAGTCAGCTTTAGCTTTAAAAAGTTAGCAAACCCTCCGAATAGCTTAGCTTTTAAGTGGCACCACATATAACTAGCAAAAGCCAAAAATTAAAACATGAGTGGGATCTTCTTTTGCAGCTTATTGAGGAAGAAAATTAGTTGACATTTTCTTATAAAAAGTTACATCTGCTTTTCAGGCCAGAAAAACAAAAAACAACTTTTAAAAAAAGCTACGACTCCCTGAACAAGCCTTATGTACTTTTGCAAGGTTCAAAAAATCGACAATTTTGACCAAAAATCGTGATTTTTGACCGAGTTATATCGAGCCGACTCGGGAATAAAAACCACTCAATAAAATCTGGAGTTCAAATGCAAATTTAAAAATTTAGCAAAAAGTGTTAATTTTTTTCGAAATTTTTTGTGTGAGGTCCTGAGACAATACTAACGATGCTATAAAATTTTCAGATAATTAGCAAACCTGTGCATTTTTTAAAAATTTTGACAATAATACTATCAAAATATATGCTCTTCAGTTTTTTGATTTTCTAGCGCACAAATGAAGTCTAATATTTTTTAAACATTTTGTGTGATGTTCTAACGTAACTCTAATGCTGTTGTAAAATTTTCAAATGATTAGACATGTGTATTTTTTTATAAATTCCAAAAGTGATAGTTTCATTGTATATACTCTTCTGTTTTTGTTTTTGATTTTATATGGACACTCTTTATCGAGACTGATCTTAGGAAGTGTAGCCTAGACTTACGGCAATCATCTCGTTGAGCATAATTCCAAAATGAAGTCTAATGTTTCTGAAAATTTTAGTACATGATCCTTTGGCACTAGTTATGGCTATAATAAAATTTTAGAATATAATAAAACTTGTAAATTCTTATAAAAATCAGATAAGATAGGAAGTCGCCATAGTTAATGAGGAAGCAACATTGTTGAGTTAGCCAATATCAACTAAAAAACTATCATGTATAACATCTTGTATTTGTATATATTTGCATGAATTCGTATGAATCGAAACAAGAAGAAAAAACCCCAAAGTAAAGATCTTGCTATTATATGGAATAGGCTTGGGGCCATGGGTAAGAGTGTGATGGGTGGTCTTGGTTGGGATAAGTGACAATTGTATATTTATGCATGTTGATGCCGCAACGTTCGACATTAAATAATAATTGAAGAGAAATAAAAGATGGCTATACAATAGAGTATTGCATTAAAAAGGATAGCAACCAAGAGGGATATATCAAGAATTGAGCTTGCTATTGAAAGTTGAAGTAGAAAAGTTGTGGAGCAATTAATAAGAGATAGAGGATACACGGTTTTGTGGGGTAGCCAGCGTGTGAGGAAGATAAGTTCAAAGTAAGTCGCCCATAATGCATCGGTGTATATGTGAGCAATGTACTCTAATACTATGTAAAATAATCAATCTACTACTTGAGATTAAATAGAGGTACATTGCTGCATATATTTTGAAAAAAGAGTTAATGATAGAGAAAAATAGAAGTATACAACTATATGATCTGTGTAAGATGAAGAAGTTGTTACATTTCTAAGAACCCCACCAACTTATTATTCTCAATTATTTTCTTCCATCAAAACTTATACTTTAATTGCATTAGTTAAGTTGAATTTTATTCAAGCTTCTATTGTTATTTCTAACTATTATGATGTCTTAAAAATCTAAATAGCCTATAAAATATATTAATATATTCTCAAGCGAATAAGTTATCATTTTATACTATAAATTTTAAAAGACATCTAGTGGCACAAATACATGGACCACCCAGTGAGTTTCTGATTAAAGCGAAGACGAAAAACTAGAGGAAATGATAGCAATCTAAAATCAGAGAAACTAAAAGCTCAGACATTTCAATATATACAAGAGGAAATGATAGCAATCTAAAAAAATGGCATTGCACATTACCTAAATACTTCTATACAAGATGCCATAAACTAGTTCAGAAGATAAATACAACACACTAAATTTTTTAGTACATGATAAAGGACAAGATAGCTTACAAGGTCACAACAAAGTCCGTCTAGTTCAATATCTTAGTACTATCTTCAGTAAATGGCCCGTCTCCATGTGTCATAACCACAAAATCTCCATGATACCACCTCGATGTCCTATGGCTACAGAATGCAAATGAAGCCTCCAAGGAGGGGGGGGTTCTCCTTTCATCAATATTAGTACTGAATTAGTCATAAACAAAAAATGATAAGTTCATAAAGTAGTCACGTCTAGCTGATTAAATTCAAGAATGTTTTCAGCTGCAACAAGCTATATGTATACATTTGTAAAAAGGGCATGATTATAGCACTACAAAATGAACTAATTTAGCTACAAACACACCATCGCATTGACAATAATAAAACAACTCTTACAAGTTAAAGATGAAGCAGATTCCCAACTCTTTGTATAGTTACCTGGCTCAAGGACGTGCTGCTTTGCTTGCCCCCTCCTCGTTTTCTACTTTTTGATCCTTCTTGTTTTGCTTCCCCCCCTTCTCATCATGCCTCTTCATTCTCTTGATCCTACCCCTATACGAATATCTGTTGGTGGATAGATGTCAACCTGCGGAGGAATTGGACAGCCAATAAATTCCTCAAACTCTTCAACTTGACTTTGTTCTTTTGCTGGAGCAATCTTACTCAGTTGCTCCCCAAGTGCTACAATACCATCCCTCGACAACTGCATACCAGCTTGAGATTGCTTAGCGTGAAGGAACAAGTCCTCCATCTTCTTGCATGTGTCGGAAACCAATTTTTGCATCTTTGTTGTTCTTCAAAGGAGGGTCCTACATTGCTTCCCTCATGCTAGCACATTGATCGGTTATCATAAGTTTTGGTGCAACACTCCCATTGCTTTCAAGAATGCCCCAAACAACCAAATGTACAACTCTTTATTTCCGTCATGTAAGATGGCATCACCCAAAAAAATACACTTGGCTTATGTTAATTCACCCTATTGAAGGGGGTGAATATCATGAGACATTGGTTGGTGCTATATGTATAGTCAAACGAGACAAGATCATCAAAATGAGAATATTTTTTCCCAGAAGTGCCATCTGCCCAGAACACATGGACCAACTTGTCAAGATTGGCAAGATTCTTCCTGCTCAGCTGGTGAACAAACATTTGAGCATCAGACAACTTTACGAGGCACCTTAGCTTGCTATGGAAATTCTGCAAATCCCTTTTTGTGCGCCCAACATTCTCGTAGCCCCCAACCCTACAGAAGGAACCGGTATGCTGCTGAAGTGCCAACGCAAACTCTATGTCAATTGAATAAAGTACTCTTCGTCTTCTTGTTAACTTTTCTATTTGATCTTATGGATTGTTGCTTAATAGGCGACACAAGTACATGTGTGTAGTCCTCAAAAAGCGAGACAAGTACATGTGTGTGATCCTCCTCAAAAAGTTTCACAATGTACCTTGTGTCAGGTGTCCACTTGATTGTAAGCTTTGCCTCGCATCCACATCTAGTTATTCTCCACTCATATTTCCTTTTGTTGCTTGATTTGTTGACATCTTTACCTTTCTTCTCACCACGGAAGCCTTCTCTTGACACACGAAACGTTTGTGTGTCACCACCCCTTTGATTGCCTTCTACTGTGCGTCTGTGCCGCACGGATTGAAAACCCAACATGATGCACATAAGCTTCGTAGAAGGCCTTGGCTAAGATCAAGTCAGCAAAAGCCGCTCTTATGGCTGACTTGATGGGATCATCACAATATACTATGCAATACGAGCCCTGCAATGTGTGCCACAATCTCTCGTAAGTAACATGATGCTATGAAAAGAACAATTGATAAAACACATTTTTATATGTACATATACTTATACAGAACGGTACGCTACTGCTCTTCAGTGGTGTACCATACCATCATCCGGGGCTTGAATGATGGGTGCGATTGATTCTGCGTCTGACTGAACATCTCGTGATTGTAGTGGCAAAGCCTTGCTCACCTTGCTCAGATTCCATAACTGCAGTAATTTTGGGATGGTCACATCAAACAAGTGTGCACAGTGGCAGAAAAAAGGTACACACACATCGGAGTAAACAAATTAATGATATGTAGTCTGTTATATTCGGTGTTACCAGGACACCCGTGTCCAAAAAAATTGCTGAACTAGACACCTCGAATCCAAGTTAGATTCTAACACCTGTATCCGATTCCGAGTAGTATTTTTCGTGTCCATTTTTTTTTTTGCCGAATCGGGCACTTGAATCCTCGTCGACTTCGACTCCTGTGTCCGTGTCCAAGTAACACTGATTATATTCCACTAATTGCTAATAAAGAATTGCAAGTGATGTTTCACTAAACAGGATGGCAACATGGAACAATTGCCCACAGTGGAAAAAAAAACAGCCGCAAAAGAGTAAACAAATGAAACTTTCTAGCCTCTGATGTGTGTGTGCATTCTCTTCCTTATGATAGAGGAAAAATCCGTTTAATCCATAGTTGTCATGGCGGTCCGGCTAGGCGCAGCGAGCCTGGAGCGTCAGGATGCCTAGGTGGCCACCTAGGTAATGATTAAATGATAAAAATAATAAATAATATCTTATATGACATGAATCTAACTAAATATACTTTATATGAAAGGAAATTACAGATGACAAGCAAGCAAATAAATAGTAAATCTCTCACCTCTTCTTTAATATAAATATGTATGTATTTCTATATAATTAGAAAGTATAAAGCATCAAATTTGAGTTCTTTGTTCTGACTAGCATTTGTTACTTAGCAAAATGATCTTGTAGTCCGCAGCACAGTAGCTTGGCTTGGTCTTTTAATTCTTCGGTTGTTCGCTCGGCCTTGGCTCCTCAGTCACTCGACAGCGGGAAAATACGATGTATGACACTCAATTCGTTCGCCTCGTGCAGAATGACATTAAATTGGGACGCCTGATACGAAACAACACCGTGCCATCCAATTTCTCCCACCAGTGACATTCTGCCTATTGAATTGACGGAAATGCCCTTGGGTATTGGCCAGTCAGCTATTTAGTGCTTCTCTTAGATCACTAATTTATTTATTATAAGATATTTATTAATTTTAGCAGAAATATATATAAAATATATTATTTTAAATATATTATTTAGCGGAAATAAAAATTAGTGATCAAAAATATATTTTAAATTGCTTATGTAAATTAATTCTAGAGTTAGGAATAAATAATTTACGTAATAAATATACTTTTACGCAATCAATAAATAATTTACGCAATAAATATATTTTAAACTCTAGAAAAAATATATTATTTTAAATATATTATTTGTTTATGTAAATTATTTATTGATCAACGCAATTGAATTCACGAAAATTATTTATTATGTAAATCAGATCACCGCAATTGCGTAAATTATTTATTGATCACTGCAATTGAATTCACGAAAATTATTTATTGCGTAAATCAGGATCACTGCAATTGCGTAAAGTTTTATGACCAGTGCTCGATGTATGTTCTGCAGTTACTGTACATTTATTATGTAAATCACGAAAATTACTGTACATTTACGAAAATTACTGTACATTTACGCAATGGTGTAAATGTTACTGTACATACATACTTCTATGCAGAATTCACGAAAATTATTTATTATGTAAATCACGAAAATAATTTTTCTCTTGTTGATGTTGACCCGATCGCAAAAACATTTATTCTCATCCAAAAGAAAAGCTTGATCCATCGATCAACGCCGAAAAAGGAAAAAGAAAAGCTTGATCCATCGACCCAAGGGCATTTCCGCCAATTCAATAGGCGTAATGTCACCGGGAGAAATTGATGGCACGGTGTCGTTTCAGATCGAGCGTCCCTAATTTAATGTCATTTTGTACGAGGCGAACGAATTGAGTGTCATACATCGTATTTTCCCCTCGACAGCAAGGCAACTCCTCGCTTCCTCCTCCTCTCATCCTCCATCTCCTCGCCTCCTCCCGGTCCTCCTCTGTCCCTCGGCTACTGGCGACCTGCCCTAGCTCGCCTCCTTGGCCGCCTCGGCGGCAAACACCCTGAGACCCAAGCGGCCCCTCGGCACCCTAGGCCCCCTTGGCCTCAGTTGGTCGCCCAGTCGGCACCTTGGCCCTCACTGGTGGCGCTCCCCGCCGGACCCCCCTGCGCAGCCTTCTCTCTGCCTACTCCAGCGGTCAGCCCCTCACCTACTCCACTGCCCAACACGGGTCCAGACCACTACCGCGGCGCCGCTTAGGGTTCTTTTGTTCTTCTTGAATCCCAGCCTCAGGTGCGTTCTATACTTAGATTTGGATTGGATTTGGGGATGTAGGTTCGTCACCTAGTAGCGAATCAGATTCGCGAATCCTCACGAATCAGATCATGTTCAAACCCCGATCTGATCAGCTGCGACGCCCAGATGACTAGGCGGCCGCCCAACTCCTTCCAGCAGGCGCCTGGCCTAGGCGTCCCCCTCCGGCTGCCGGGATGCCTAGGTGTCGACTAGGCAACGCCGTGATTACTACGGTTTATTCTATGAACTTGGAGAGCAAAATGTGACTTAAGATCATTACATCAAGTTCTTGTCTCAACATGACCAAGATTAAATTTAGCTTAATCACGTTCCTCCAACAATTTTGGGGAGAGCTAGTTGTTCCCAAAATTTGTTGCCTCGTGACAACTAGCTGGATGTTGGGTCTCACCAATCAAATTATGTCAGAAGAAATAAAAATCCAACAACAGTCAACAGTTCACAACCATACTGCTATTCCAAATCATCCAACAAGTGCCGTAAGCTAGCAGTTGGCTGAACATACCTCGGTGTTCGGATCGCCGCCAATGTCGAAGGTCTGGACGGATGGACTCGACGAACGGGGAGGAGTGGAGGAAGGAAGGAAGAAGCTCGGGGAGGAGTGGACGGACAGACTCGATGCGTGCGTGGAAGTGAGCTGCGCGGGGAGGAGTGAGAGAGAGGACGAGCTGCACGAACGCCGGAGATCAGCCACTCCACCAGCACGAACGTTGCTAGCTCCATGAATCCCGTACCGTCGTCGCCCTTGCAATCGCCAAACCCTAGCTCATGTTGTATTTGAAAATGGGAATGGCATTCCGACAAATTTAACCTTTTTTTGTTTAAATTTTATGCAACTAGATCCTCCGTGAACTCGGGAAGGCAAGTGAGCCAACTAAGATCTTGTTTGGGTTTCAAAGCCACTTTCAGTTTCTAAAAAACCAGCAATTCCTCCTAAACAGTTCAGTTTTTAAACGATTTTTGATATAAACCAAAAACCATGCATAACTTACAAAAAACCAAAAACTAGACTGGATCTACTTTTACAGCTTATTGCTAAGAAAAATAGTTATTTATTAAACTATCTCTTATAAAAAGTTACAGCCGTTTTTCAGCTTAGAAAGTCAAAAAATAGCTTTTCAAAAAAACTATAGCTCTCTTAAACAGGCCCTAAGCTTTTGGAGCTCATGCAGGCAGTTCTGCAGCCAGCTAGCTCGAAAGGACAGGATTAATCATTGAATTTGATTAATTAGTGGTTTAATTAAATTAGTGATTTTAATTAAGTGATTAATTAATAAATAGTATTGAATTAATGATTAATTAGTGAAGTAGATTTCTACTTAGAAAGGGGAGCCCGACAGGAATTTTAGCGTGACAAGTGATCTACCGAGCTCCTCAAGTGACTCACAGGGACTAAGGCTGTGTTTAATACAGCTCCACTAGATCCGTAGATCTAGTGGAGCTGGGTATTCCTAACTCCATCAGATCCGTAGAGTTGGAGATGTGGGTATATTAAGAGTGTTTAGATGAGTCATTTTGTTTACATTTTAGTCTAAAAATATAAACCTAATTCACTTTATTTTAGCCTATAAATTTCAGATCTGAGGTGGAGTTGGGATCTGAAACTCTCAAATAGGGATTAAATCTATAGATGATTTTGGAGGAGGCAATATTTAAAGAAAATGTTCTCAATAGGGTTGAAAAAGAAAAAAAAATCACCCTAGGGAGTGAGAAGTTTGGAGTAGTGAGTTATCTTGATCTTTATTTTAATATATAAATACGAGTTGGTGACGGTTGTTCGTCCTCTTTCTTATCACTAAAAAAATAGCATACTGATGAATGCCCCCACGGGATAAAAAGAAAACCAACCATATCTTTCTCTTTCTACCCACACTTGCTCCTCTTGGCCGGTCCATTACTCACTTTTGTCTCCGTAGCAACTTGATAGTGTAATTTTTTTTTAATAAGATGACATAATTTGATTATTCAGTTAAAAATATGTTTTTATTGTAACGCACATGTACTTAACTAGTGTGCAATAGCACATGCCAGCAGCGTGGGGCTTGCTTACAAAATGTGCTGATGGATGGAGATCAAATCTCGTTGGTACATTTTGTATGCAAGACATATGTTTGAGTTAACATGTGTTTATGGTTTTCACTATATGGGTACTTCGAACGTGAATCCATTAATTTTTCTGATATATAAATATGAGTTGATGGTGGTTATCTACCCTCTTATTTTCTTTTTAAGAAAAACAGCACACCAATATATAAACTATGGAGAGTGATCCGCTCCTGCACCTCTCGTGAATAAAAATAAAATCAACCATATCTCTATTTTCACCCACAACCGCTCCCTAGCTGGCCATTCCTACATTTCTTCCTGTCTATGATAATTTAAAAGTGAAACTTTATTGTCATAAATATATGATATGTGATTTAATTATTTACTTTAAAAATATGTTTCTGCTGCACCGACTGATCATCTGAACAACTAGGGGCGGCAGTGCGGCACCGCGGCACTTCCATTGGCTTAACCGTCGTTGTCACACACACAAAAAAAGGAAGGTAAAAAAAAAACCAGGAACACTACTCGCCCTTCCTTCCTCTGTTGCCTAGCCTAGCTAGGCTTCCCTCTCCTCTCCCCTTCCCTTCCTCCCTTCCGCCGCGCGCACTCGTGGCTCGTCTCTCCCCCGCATCCGCATCGCTTACGGCGAGCGCGAGAGGCACGTACTATTCTCTTCCCGTATCCTCCCCCGGAACTCGGGGGGTTCGGATCCCCCTTGCGTGCCGATTTTGGTTTTTGGTGCTTCTGGAACCTTCCGCGGCTATCGGCTTTGGGGATCGGGATCCTGTGCCGCTGTTCTGTTCGGTCTCTGCTAGGCTTCCCTTCTCACGGAAGCTCGATTGGGAGGTGGTGCCATTGCTTGCCCATGCCCATTGATCAGGGCGCTCTGCGATTCGGGTGGCGCCGACGCGAATCGCGCGGGTTTCAACCGAAATTAAAAGTTTAGTGTGTATCGCCACAGTTTGTGGAGTAAGAAGGCACTAATCGATCGTCTTGTCGATTCGGGGGCCTTGGTTGTTTGTTATACGATCACAGGTCGCGAGTAGAATTGTGCGATCGTATGGTCTTCTTTTCCTGCAATGCGCTGGACAGTCTGATAGTTGTTGGCATTATGTCTAGATTTTAACCCTTGTTTGAATGATTAGTGTTTGGATTGGAGGGGGTCTGAATGATCAGTTGATTACACTCGTTGTAAGGTGTTTTTTTTTTTGTTTTAGCTGCTCTTGATGTTTTCTCCTTGCTGCAGGATCTCCGAACACTTAACCAGTTCTTTCTTGCAGTTGCAGACACAGCACATCAACAACCATTGGTGTAGCTGAGCTCTTTGCATCCGGAGTCGTTTGGTTTTGTTTGTCTGCCATCGTCATGAGCTCACAAGTCTCCACCTCGAGGGGTTTACATCCCCCAGGAAAGCTTGGGCCTTTCGAGTCCCCTCACACGTGGCCACTGTCGGCACCTACGGGCCAGGCTGAAGCAGGCAGTGGAGATGACCAGGAGGTCAGGCTGTTGTCGGTCTCTTGGAATCAGGACTTCGGTTGCTTTGCGGCTGGTACCAGCAACGGCTTCAGGATATTTAACTGCGACCCTTTTAAGGAAACTTTCAGGAGGAATCTTAAGAGTGGTGGGTTTGGGATTGTTGAGATGCTGTTCCGTTGCAACATCCTTGCTCTTGTAGGCAGTGGCTCCAATTCGCAGTATCCACCGAACAAGGTGATAATCTGGGATGATCACCAGAGCTGTTGTATTGGAGAGTTTGCCTTCCGCTCTGATGTTCGGGCTGTAAAACTGGGGAAGGACTACATTGTGATTGTTCTTGAGCGGAAGATATACGTTTACAACTTCGTGGATTTGAAGCTGCTATATCAGATTGAGACCCAGTCAAATATCAAAGGACTGTGCTGCCTCTCTCATCATTCCAATACTTCTGTGTTAGCCTGTCCTGGGCTGCAGCAGGGACATGTTCGGGTAGAGCATTTTGGGCTTAAGGTGACAAGGACGATTACAGCTCATGACTCACACATTTCTTGCATGGCTTTGACTATGGATGGTCTCCTTCTGGCAACAGCAAGCATGAAGGGTACTTTGATCAGAATATTCAACACAATGGATGGCACTCGCCTGCAAGAGGTGAACAGGATTTTCTATCGCTCTCTATGATGATATCTGGGATGATTCTACTTTGGTTCCATGACATCCTTTATGTGAATAAACAGCAGGGGCATCTTGGTTATTTCTTTGCCTCTTAAGTTTTTGCCTCACAAGTGTTTGTGCTAGATGTTGTTCGTGGATGTTTATCATGAGTCTGTAATGATCTATTTGTTTAAATGACTTGTAGATGCGCAGAGGGCTTGACAAAGCAGAGATATACAGCATTGCTCTATCGCCCAATGTACAGTGGTTGGCAGTGTCCAGTGACAAAGGAACTGTTCATATTTTTAGTCTGAGAGTCAGAGTTGCAGGAGAGGATGCAAGTAATGAGCAGCGTAGTTTTGAAGGTCCAAGGATGGATCACCAGAACTCTTCTAGTTCTATGGATCCTCTTATACAAACAAACACTGGATCCAATGCGAGCTCATCATTGTCTTTCATGAAAGGTTAGAATGTTACCATTGTTTGCACTGTTTCTTAGTTGATCTCTTCTGTATCTCATGTGAGTTCCATGTAGCTTTTGGCATAAATGAAAAACCAAAATTCATTACCTGGCTGCACAATTGTGTGCAATTTTGCATGCTGCTTATGAAATGATATGATGAATATTCAGTCTAGCTTTTGCTGGAAATGTATCTGAAAAATATAAGATATTAAAATTTCAACTTTAATGGCGATTTCATAAAAAAAATTGCTGTGAAGTGTGTAAGGAGTTATGTCAAAATAGAAGATCAGGCAATCTGCTACTCTGCTATTACTGTGAAAAATTATTGAACAAAGCCAACCTCTAGCAGCAAGAGCAGATGTGTTATTATCAATTCTCTGAGATCCTCTTTGGAACCTATTGGATTAGTATGTATACATGTTGAGAGTATTCTGTTGTGTCATTTAATAATCTCAAGAATGTATTGGGTTGCCTTCTCAAAGAACTCAACCTGTTAACTTACTCTGCTGAATTTCTCCAGGTATTCTGCCGAAGTATTTCAGTTCAGAGTGGTCATTTGCTCAGTTCCATTTACCAGAAGTCACACGCTACATAGTAGCTTTTGGCACTCAAAACACTGTAATGATGGTTGGCCTGGATGGCAGGTACTCACCTCTACGGATTAAATTTGGTTTACAAGAAATGAAATATGCACCTGTAGGCTGTAGTGCATTTTATTCAGTTAACCTTTGCTGTTAATAGTCATTGCGCGTGTGTACTTTGTAGCTATGTGGGGTTTTCACTACATAATGTCATGACAATTGTGTCATATTTAGCTGCTGAAAAATACACCAGTTCATAGTAAATAAAGGAAAAAGTCCACTTTTCTCCCTTAAAAGTATAGCGTTTGTCCACTTAACCCTCTGAACATTTTCTTAGTCCACTTAATCCCCGAAACTCCTAATACCATATCACTTTACACATGGACACTGACATCATCTTCTACATATCCTTTCTGTTAAGATCGGAGTAAAGTGGACAACTTACCTTGGAGGCATGCGCCATAAAACAGTTTCAGTTTAGCTAATTTAATTGTTTTGGCAGATATTTTCTTCTCTATGAAATGGATGTCCCAGCATCTTCCTCCTTCATTTGTTGAAAGTTTTGCTGATTTCTCTGGTTGCATCGACTTTTGGCATTTTCAGCTTCTACAGGTGCAGTTTTGACCAAGTAAATGCCGGGCTAATGTTGCAGAAGGAATATTTCCGGTTTCTGAAGGCTGACAGCCCTCCCTTGAGGACCTTGACCGCCTAAACCGCGTGATATGATGTCGCCTTCATTACATGTACATAGATGGTTGTGCTCAGTCTATTGTATATATTGTCTTCTCACCGGCAAAGTTCTAGGTTGCCGGAATAAGGAGAGCTGGGAGTCCGACGGCAACCTATTTCCTTTCTCTTTTTGCAGCAGTTGTCCTCCCATCCAAATTGCGGTGTTTATTTGATCACTTGTCCTTTCTATGGGCGAGGACGTCCATATATATATATATATATACATAAAAGCAGAAGAAGGAAAACAAACTCGAGCTTGTCTGCAAGAACGCCCATTGTCAGTGCCTTATTAATCTGACTGCTACCTTGTCGTGCAGTACAGTAATGCCACTGTGGATTTCTGTCTATTGTGACATGCATCTATATAAATAAAGAGCAGTAAGCATGAAGCACCTCATTAATAAAAACAACTGATCATATTCAAGGCATCTCTTTTGTTTTAAGGCTAAGAAAATCCTATAATAATCTTAAAAAGAAAAATTCTTAAAATTCTCACATTAATCGAAAGAAAAGGATGAGGGTTTCTGTCACTTATTTTGGTAGGGTCATATTATAACGTTGCAGATAAACCATATATAGATATTAAAGTTATATAACAAGTACAATTCTATTTTAATTATAGAAAGTAAAGTTGTATATTAAAAATAAATGTATCATAATATTTAGCAACCAATGTTACTTGGATACAAACATGAGAATCGGAATCCGACTAAGATTCGACATGTTCGAGTTGGCAAAATTTTTTGGACACAGAAAATGTTACGTAGAATCGGACACTGGCGTCGGAATCCGACTTGGATTTAAAACGCCTGATTTGGCAAAAGTTTTTGGATACGGGTGTCCTGAGTAACACTGGTAGCAGCTTTACTCTGGTAGCAGCATAGCTGCGCTGGCAAATCTGCTAGTTTTCTAGAAAGTAAAAAACCAAAATCAGATCACTAGATCCACATGTAGTTGGTATGGTTCTTTCGCTTGGCATGTTCGATCGATTCTTTATAGCCGTGCTGCTGCGCATGTGTTGCTCAAGAACCAGACTGGGATTTAGATCTAATATAAAGCTATTTAACACGATCACGAAGGAATCTTTCAGAAATAGAATGATTCGATAAGATTGTCTTGCCGGGCGCGGTGCCATGCCGCTGGATAGTGCTAGCTACAGCGAAGAAATATCGAAGTCAACTAGAGGGAGCTGCCCTTTCCCCCCAACAAACAGTACCATACTATTTATGCAAGAATGAGGCCCAAAAAAAATTCCAAAAGTTTCAGCAATGTGGTTTATCGCCTATCTGCTGCATCTGTTGGAGGTGCAGTACACTGCTCTCGTGCATCTCGTATATATAAATTTCCATGAAAACAACATCTGACCAGTTGCTCTTAATTTGCTGCCTTATCTTCTCCATACAATCAGTCCTTCGCTCACGAGCCCAGCGGTCCATTTCCAGTGGTTGCGTCTTAATTTTCTTTCGCTACCACTCTCCTCGCAACGTGCCAATCTCGTCAGCTGCAAGACCGTAAAATCATCTCTTTTCTTGAGATGATCGGGGTCGTACGTGGATTAGACCAAGGCCCAAATCTGGGCACCACGACTGAAAAGCAACACTTTATCACGCTTAAGGGATGACACATCCCTCTAAACGAACCTATAGATAGTCAGCAGTTGCTGTTAAGAGATCATGAAGGAAAATGACTTGTAGATCGATGCAGCCTCTCATCGCTGGAAACTGGGAGAAAAAGAAAACAGAGATTGACAGAGAAGCAAGCAAGCCGGAGGAGAAGTACAGAGCCTACCGATATTTTATCATGCGATTATTTTGGCTTAAACAATGTGAGCAAAACTGAAGCTTCAGCATCTAAAAATGGCGACCAGCTGCAGCTCCATCACGAGGCACGCTCGTATGTATTACATATATTAAAGCGGGAGAGATTGCCGGCCTCCCAGGGGGGCCAAGTGTCGCCCCCCGGCGAGGCCACCCTGGGAAAATCAGAAATCGCAATTAGGTCCTTTTGGGAAAAAAGAAAATCACGTTTAGGTCCTTTCGACGGTTTTTTAATAGAATAGACCCCAAAAAATTATCAGAATTACGTTTAGGTCCCTCACGGTTTACATTTAGGTCCTCCTGATGCTTTTTAGCGAATCAGACCCCGAAAAATAATACTTTATGCCAAAAAATCAGATTCGTCGAAGGTTTATAGCGACTCATGGATTCGCCTCCGGTTGTTTTTTAGCGAAACGGATCCTAAAAAAATTAGATTACTTTTTCCCCATCTACAATGGAAAAAACACAGATTCGTCGCAGATTTATAGCAACCCATCGATTCGCCAACGGGTTGTAACCGCGGTTTTTTTTAAAAAAAATGTGGATTCATTGAAGGTTTATAGCTGACGACCTATTTTTTTTAAGCAAATATGAAAACCGAAAATACAACCCTCATGGATTTGCCGAGGGATCCTATTAACTCTACAAAACGGCGCGGCGTAGCGCGCTATTATGGCTAGTAACTTTATAATCTGCTCACATGAAGCAGCACCCCCGGTTCACCACGTAGTCACAAATAAGGCTATCTTAATGATAGCATTAATATATTTTTAAGTTATGTATGCACAGTTGTGGATGAAAATTCTTCATCAACTGTGTGAAGGTTGATTCACGTATAAGGACTATCCTATTACTATTCGATCATGGTGACAAATTTCGAGATACCATCGAAAGTGTGGGATAGGGTTTTCTACAGTTCTCAATCTTCAGTGTCATCCGATTGAATCAATAAATGATCCGGATCGCCTATCAGCATGTTACTATAATAAAAACTAATAGCAGAGTGACTCGTGCATTTGCGTGGCTAGATTTTTTTAACAGTTTATAGTATCAAATGATACAACCTATATCCTTAAGAATATATTAACGTATTTTGTAGACTATTTATATTTTTAAGACATCATAAACATTAGAAATAACAATAGAAGCTTTAAGAAAAATTTAATTTAAGGGATGCCACTGAAGTAAAAGCTTTGATGGAAGAAAATCATTAAGAATAATAAGTTGTTGGGGTTCTTAGAAACGTAGCAAATTTTTATCTTACATAAATCATATAGTTATATACTGTTTTTTTCTTCGTTAGTGACTCTTTTTAAAAATATATACAACACATGTACCTCTATTTAATCTCAAGTAATATGATGATTATTTTACATGGTATTAGAGTACATTGCTCACGTATACACTGATATATCGTGGGCGACTTACTTTGAATGTATCTTCCCACACACTTGGTTATCTCGTATAACCATATGTCTTGTATTTTTTATTGATCGCTCCATAACTTTTCTGCTTCAATCGCTAATAGCAAGCCTAATTTTTTATCGATCCCTCTCAACTGCTACCCTTTTAATGCAATACTCTATCGTATAACTGTATTTTGTTTATCTTCAATTATTACTTAATGCTGAACATTACGACATTAACATACAATGTATATGTCGGTGTTTCGAGAACCGCAAGTGAAATTTGTAAGTCTAGAGGGGCCGCGCGTCTCCGCTCCTTGAATGGTTAGACCCCAAGAGAGAGAAAAGGAGGGTCCAGGATATATACTGGTTCGGGCCGAATGTCCCTACTCCAGTTCGTGCGGTGGTGCGTGTTTGTATTGATGCTGATGAACCCGTCGGATTACAAGCGAGGGCTACGCAGGCGCCTCGTACACGGAGGTGAGCGAGAGAGCACCGAGCGCGAGGACTTCGAGCTTGGGGTGTGGGGCGCTTCGGCCGCTCCAGTCGCGCGCTCTGTTTGTATGTTTGTCCTAGTGTGCGCCCCTGTTGAGGCCAACCTCCCTTATATAGCCGAAGTCGGTTACATAGAGCGGTAAAAGGAAAAAATGATGGGGCTCCTACGCCGGAGTCCGCCTTCCGCCTCGGCGTCTGGTCTCGGACTTGACCTCTCGACGGATAGTGGTTGGCCTGCGTCGGGTTGGTGAGGTCACTGAGCCTTGAGCGCGCCGCCTCCGGAAGCAACAGACTGCTTCTGTGGTTCGTCAGTGCCGACGTCGGGTGTCACCTTGGGGATTGCCTAGGGAAGGCGCGCGCCTCCCTCCTGTTTGGTCATATCAAACGCCGCGATCGAGGGGTAGGTGGTGGTCTGCGCCGACTTCGATGATTTGATGTTGGCTTGTTGACGAAGGGGTTCGAGTTTGATTGAGGCTTTCGGTCCGTCTGACTCGCGGTCGGGGCATCCAGCTGCTTCGCGTAGAGTCTCGCGGGAGTCCGCCTATTGCGTTTGGTTGGACCGTCCTCTGATGGCTTGGCGGAGGCCTTGGGCCCCGGGTTTAGGCACAGCCGCTGCCCATACGCTTTTCTGGGCAGGCTGGGATACTGTGTGCGGTATCCGCCAATAGCCCCGAGCCCCTGAGCGGATTGGGAAGCCGGTCGGGGGTTTGTTTCGGTCGGTGGATGTTGGTCGAGCGTAGCACTTCGAGATAGGCCGGATGTTCGGCGAGCGCGCCCGACCGCCTGTGTTTAGTCGATTTGCGGGTCGCGAAGATCCGGTGGATGGAGTTTCGAGCCCCGAGCGTGTCGAGAGCTGGTCGGGGGTTTGTCCGGAGCGTAGCGGTTGCTGTGGCCGTCGGGCTCGAACCCCCGGCGAAGGCCACGCAGGTAACTGCAATCGTGTTGGTCGGGCAGGCGCTTCGATGCTTGCCGTCCGATCGAATGGGTCGGCCGGCTTCGTCTGGGTGCGCGCGAGCGCATCCGGTGGATGGAGCCCCCGAGCCCCCGAGCAGGTCGGAGGACTGGTCGGGGGTTTATCCGCATGAGTAAGGCCCGTTTGCCAGGAAGTGATAGAGGCGTCCGTCCCATATTTCGAGCAGGGAGGCGGCCGCGTTTCCCACGAGTACGCCCCGTCCGCAGGTGTGGGACCTGGAGGGGGTGAGCGAACGCGTTGCTGTTATGCGCGTTGGCTCGACGCCGTGCTCGTGACGAGCCGATAGCGGTGGTTCGAGGGGCCTGGTGGTTTCGAGGAAAGCTATTTCGAGCGGACGTTATCCGCCGCGCGCGTCCGACCCATCGGGCGACCGGCGAGAGCCTTTTCGTTACTCGATCCCGAAGTCGGACCTCAGTCGTCCACGACCGGGCGCAATTGCCCGCCACCGTCCGACGGGCTCCGCGGGAGAGTGTGACGTATGACCTCGAACACGATTCAAGGCGATTGGGTCGTCAGCCGACCCAACAAGGGCCCACTGGGAGCTCGCCTTATCCTCGTCCCTCGCTCGATTTTTTCTTCTTTTGCTCGTATGCGTCGTGCGTCCGGTCGAAGCGGGCGCTCGGGCCCACAAAGACTTGGTCGAGCCTCGAGCATAAGTCGGTAAACCTTTCGTGGTTTACGGACCGTGGCGTTCTTCAAGACGTTTTCCCTGGCCGCGAAGCTTACCTTTTGAATTCGAGGCGAGGCCCGTGGGGTCAGACGCTTCTGCCGATGCCCTTTCGCTGGCTGCGGTCTGTCTGGGATTAAATGCGAGGGCGATCAAGAGTTTAGGGCAACAGATCGCTGAACCGCTCTTGACGGCCGGGGAGCGGAATGGGCGCTGCTTCCGTCGCGACGCTGTTTGGTTGACGCCTCGTCCGGTTGGCGGCATTGCGTTCTTTATAAGCGGAAAAAGGGGGCCGTGGGCGGGTTCCCTGCGTTGTCCTGTTTTTCGCCAATGGGTCCCCCTTTTGAGATGACGTGGTCGGAGTGCGCGATTCTCGACGCCGTGCTCGGCTTTGGCGAAGAACGGCTTCTGCCGCCCATGAGGTGGTTTCGGTGGAGGGTGCCGACGGGTCAGGGTTCGAGCTCGGGCGACGGCGAGCGAGTCGTTAGCCGCGTCCTTCTTCGAGCGCGGGTTCGGCCTCCCCCTGCATACATTCGTCCGCGGGCTTCTCCACTTCTACAAGGTGGAGGTGCACCATCTGAACCCCAACGGGGTGCTGCACATCGCGATCTTCATCACGCTGTGCGAGGCTTTCCTGGGGATCGAGCCCCATTGGGCCCTCTGGAGGTACTTCTTCCATGTGCGAGGGCTGAAGGGCAAGTCGGCGCTGCTGTTGGCGCTTAATCGGCGGTGCCGCCATCCGCCCCGGTTCAATCGGCTCGGGAGTACCTTGACATGAAGTCGCTTACTTGAACCGGGATGGCACCGAGTGGTTTACATTCGAACGCCGGGACAAAGCCCGGCCTTCACCGGGACGCCGTGGCGGTGCTTCGAATGGGGTCGCCTTGCCGGACGAGAGGGAGAAGCGGAAGATGGTGGTGATTCTTGAGCAGCTTGCAGCTCAGAAGAGGCGAGGCTTGACGGGGTACGCTGTCGTGCGGGCGTTCATGGCGAGGCGCGTGCAACCCCTCATGGACAGGCCCCACCCGATGTTCCGATACGAGGGGGCGTCCGACCCCATGAGGATGGAGGGTTCGGACCTCCCCTCGTCGGAGGTGGAGGCTCGGGTGGCCGCCGTCCTGACATTGAAAACCACGGTGGCGGCGGGTGGCGTCCCCGGACCTTTCTCGGCGGAAAACCCTCCGAACTTGGTGAGTGGGAAGCTCTCCTATCCCTTCTTGCGTACCTTGATTTCCGCCTTCGACTCAGACAGAGTTCCGCCACTTCGGGGCCTCGCCGGAGCGTCTTCCCAAGTTGCTGCTGGGAGAAGGAGATGAGGGCGGCGATCCGCCAGCAAGCCGAAGTTATGAGTCCGCCGGAGGAGCGCTGAAGAGCAAGAAGAAGGAAAAGAGCGGCGGCGGCCGCGATGCACACAAGTAGGAGGCGTCGAGTCGACGGCGCTTTTCTTGGCCGGATGGGGTCGCCCACCGACGACAATAAGTCCCCGGTCATATACGAGGAGTATGATTTGAAGCCGCCACGGCCGACGACCCAATGGAGGATGTTGACACGAGAGGTCGCCGTCATGGCGTCTCGGGCAGGGACACCACCGAGGGGTGCCTCGAGGAGGGGGGGTGATGGCCATCCCTCGCCAGGAAGACCGGCGAAGAGGGCGCGGTTGTTCGGCACCCGCTCGGCGTGGTTAGCCCTGTCCCCCTCACCGTGCATGTCGATTTTGTTCGAAATGTCCCTCACCGGGCCTCGTTTTTTAGGGATTTTGCGGGGGAAGGCTTGACAGAAGCGGCGGTGGCGGAACTGCCGCCGGGACCGGCGCCGGCGCTCCCGCCGGCGGGAGTCGAAGATACACCGGTCGACAGGGGGCAAACGTCGGAGGCGGTGGCGGTCGCGCGCGCTTGATCGGCCGACGCGGTGGAGATCGTGCCGGTGGTGATGCCGGAGGCGTCCGTGGAGTTGGCGTCCCACGATGTCCCGGCGACCGTCAGGAGGTCGCCGCCACGAACGAGGGCCGAGGAGGGCGGACCGATCCTCGCGCCGCCGGCCGTGGGCGTGCCGGCTCCCGGGGGAGTCCTG